>ML677349.1:11047334-11176664 GCA_007922305.1 Dermatemys mawii
GGGGGGGGGGGGTAGAAAACTGGATTGAATATCCCACCTCTACCGTACTGAGGACCCACCTGTCTGAGGTGATCCGAGACCATGCACGGTAGAAGTGGGATAGACGATTCACAAAGTGAAGCGATGGAGAGGTGGCTGGTGAACTGTCCTTGACCGAGCCTTCAAAAGTTAGGCCTAGACCCTGGTGGTTGCTTCGAACCCGAATTTGGTTGACCGTGCTGGGAGGAAGATCGCGGCCGGGTTCGATTGTTTCCTCTCCCACCCCGTCTAGGCTGATCACGCCTAGGGGCCCCTGGATAGAAACGAGGAGGGGGAGGGGGCCTGAAAGGTCTCCTCTGAGGTTGAGGGGTGTGGAGGCCTAGAGACCGGAGAGTGGTTCTAGAGTCCTTGAGACTATGGAGCCTCCTGTCAGTGTCCTGGGCGAATAATCCCTGACGATCAAATGGGAGGTCCTGGATCGTATTTTGGACCTCAGGTGGAATCTCTGACACCTGCAGCCAAGCACTACGCCGCATTGTTGTGGCAGTTGCCATAGTTCTGGCTGCAGAATCGGCAGAATCCAGAGCTGCCTGGAGCGCCGCCCTGGACACTACTCTCTCTTCGTCCACAATGGCTCTCAATTCGGTGGCTGATTCCTTAGGAACAGCGTCGTGGAACTTAGTCAAGGCCGACCACGAGTTAAACGCATATCTCCCTAAAGCCGCTTGCTGGTTGGAGATTCTAAGTTGCAGCCCCGCAGAAGAGTACACCTTTCTCCCAAACAAGTCCAGTTTTTTGGCATCCCTAGATTTGGGTGTAGAACCCGGCTGCCCCTGACGCTCACGATGGTTAACTGTATCGACCACTAGGGTTCCTGGTTGGGGGTGGGTGTACAGATGTTCGTACCCCTTCTGAGGGGCAAAATACCGTCTCTCCACTCCCTTGGCCGTTGGTGGGATCGACTCCGGGGTCTGCCAAAGAGCATCCATTTTAGCCTGAATCGTTTTAATAAAGGGCAGGGCTACCCTAGATGGTCCACCCGGAGCAAGGAAGTCCACTGTGGGATCAACGTCCTCTGTGACTTCCTCCGCCGGAAGATTAAGATTTTGCGCCACCCTGCGCAGCAGGTCCTGGTGACCTCTCATGTCCGTAGGTGGTAGGTTCGGAGATGTACCCGCCACTGCCTCATCAGGAGAGGAGGAAGACGAGGTACCCAGGAACGGCTCCTCCTGACCCTCTAATTGATCAGCAGAAGGGT
Source organism: Dermatemys mawii (assembly GCA_007922305.1). NCBI lineage: Eukaryota > Metazoa > Chordata > Testudines > Dermatemydidae > Dermatemys > Dermatemys mawii. The sequence continues at coordinate 11,048,572 of ML677349.1, forward strand.
CAAGGTTGGGCTCCGGACGTGGGGTTAGAGCCTGGACCCCTGACGGTCCCGGTACCGGTTCATCCAGTGCCTCTTCCGAAGCCAGTGTCGTAGCTGTGGCTGATCGGGGTAGCCGTGGAACCGAGGTTGTGGAGGAGGATCTTGGACCCTCATCCTGGGTCTGATGGTAAGCCCAGGGTGTCCAAAAAGGCCACTGAACTGGACTCTGCCACTGGGGAGGCCATGAAGGGGCGGCTGCGTCCCGGTGCAAGGAGTGTCGGTGTCGGGTGTGGTGGCGAGACCTCGATGTATGGTGACTCCGACCCAACCTAGATGAGCCCGCATCGGATTCAGATGAGTACTCCGACACCGACCAGGGCGGTGCGGAGCCTTCCGGTGCCGGGGACCGGTGCCGTTGGAACATGGCAGGCTTTCCCGGGTGTCGCACTACGGGTACTGGTAACCCCTGTACCAGATCCGATGGTGCCGTAGAGGTAGCAGGCGCTTGCGGCACTGTCGATGCCGATGTCGACGCCTCCGTGGCCGGCGCCGCCGAACCCTGTAGGGGTGGGATAATCGGTGCCGTGGGTCGAGAGACCAGTGCTGGGGCTGCGAACGGTGCCGGGGTACTTTCCCGGGTCATAGCAATGAGGTCCCCAGCTGCCTCAAAAGTATCCGGTGTCGATGGCATATCCAAGTCCTCCAAGACGCCATGAAGGGGAGAATTCGAACCCCTCAACGCGGCGGACATGGGCGCTGATGTAGAGGTGGATGGCGCCGGCTCTCTCTGGCTCGGGCGCTGGTATCCCGAAATTTGACGTGCCCTGGAGGACTCACCCTGGGCTCTACGGGCTGAGGAGCGACCTCTGTCTGGTTTCGTCTTCTTCCTCGGTACCGGAGACTGAGATCTATGTCTCCTAGAGGTGCTTGGATCCCGTGCTGGGGATCGGTGCCGGTGAGACTTATCGTCTCTCTTCGGCGCTGCGGTATCGCGGATAGAAGCCGGTGCGCTACACATCGTAGTAGGCTGAGGGTCCGCATGGGGCTGTAGCGCCGATTCCGTAAGGAGGAGCTTTAGCCTGGAGTCTCTCTCCTTCTTGGTGCGAGGTTTAAAGGCAGTACAAATAGGGCACCGTGCAGTTTGGTGGCCCTCACCCAGACACTTAAGGCACTGAGAGTGTGGGTCATTGTTCGGCATAGGCTTCCCGCACTTCTCACAGTTTTTGAACCCCGGCGCCCGAGGCACGCCTCGGTGCCGGAGTAACTAAAGAACCTAAAAACTATCTACAACTTTCAAACTAACTAATAAGAACTGTGTGAACTATATACAAAGAACCGCTAAGGACAGTGCAGAAGCACGCTAAACTGTTCCAGTGACCGCCACAAACAGTAAGAAGGAACTGGGCGGGGGGCGGGTCGGCAGGGTCATATATACGCTGCCATACCGGCGCCACTCTAGGGGTCTCGCTTGCCGACCCGACGGATACCGCTAGGGAAAAGCTTCCGGGACCGTGCATGCACGGTGCGCACACACTTGTTGGAATGCACATGAGCAATCACTCGAAGAAGAAAGTTAGGTTGACCCAGCTACATTACTCAGAGGTAGAAAAAAGCCACACCCCTGAGAGACACAGTTAAACCAACCTAACTCGGGGTGTAGACCGTGCTAGGTCGAAGGAAGAATTCTGCTGCTTCTTGGAAAGGGGAAATACCGAGGGCTTGGCTACACTTGCAGCTATAGGGCAATTTTGGTTAAACCAGCCTTCGGAGAGCACTCTAGGGAAAGCGCTCCAGTGCGTCCACACTGTCAATTGTAAGTGCTCTGGCGTGGCCACATTTGCTGCACTTGCAGCGGCATTGGGAGCAGTGCATTATGGGCAGCTATCCCAGCACTCAGGTGGCTGCAACTTGCTTTTCAAGTGAGGGAGGTGGGGTGGAGTGTGTTGTGTGGAGGGGGAGAAAGAATGGATTTTTGGAGTGCCGAGAGTGTGTCAGCATGCTATCTTGTAAGTTCAGACATCCTTGCCCCCCGCCTCTCTTTTTCTCTCTCACTCAGTAAATGTTTGCTTTGCCCTGTTGCAGATAAGCTGCCACTGTCTGAAACAGAGCTCTGAAAAAGCACTTCCACATTCCTCCAGCTGAGTTCAAAACAAAGGGAAAAGAGGCCACTTGACTTAAGTAGACTAGGGGGCGGTTCCCGAGATCACTTGGAGCGCAGTATCATTACTACCTGTTTACACTGGAGCTGCAGCATCTCACCCAATACACAACAGCTGTTAATCTCTTGCAAGGTGGAGTACCAGGACCGCTCCAGCCAGGGAGTCAGGGCGCTCTACATGCCTTGCCAGTGTGGACAGGTAGAAAGGTAGAGCGTTCTGGGAGGCTTTATTGTGGTATAAAGTGCCAGTGTAGCCAAGCGCCTACTCTGACAGGGGATCCCCACCCTGATAGTGTAGATTGTGTCTACACTGAAGCATAGTGGCACAGCTGCAATGCTGCAGCTATACCATTGAAGCATTTCAAGTGGAGACAAGGCCTTTCTTTGGTGTAAAATGAGAGGCGAATCAGAAAAATTAGGACATTTTGATAAGCATTTGAAAGATAGGAAATGACAAAGCTAAATGTCCCAAGTTTCTCTTCCTTTTGAACTGCTTCAGGTTAGTCATCCTTGGGTTGTGCCTCTTATGCCACCTGTGCATTGGCATATGGGGCATGGTTGGAGTAAATGGCGTGACCTTAACATCCCTATGCCCAGCAATCCCAGGCTGCCTTTACAGGTGCAAGCCTAATGCAGAGCTGTCCCAGATCTTTTGCAGCCCTCTTTTGACTTATGCCAAGGGCTACTTACCTGAAGTTAAAGATCAGGGCTGAGGTTGTCAGTGTAAGGGGAAGTTACTCACCTTGCAGTAACTGAAGTTCTTCGAGATGTGTGTCCCTGTGGGTGCTCCACTCTAGGTGTTGGTACATCCCAACATCTAGAGTGGAGCACCCACAGGGACAGCATACGAAGAACCACCTTAACTCTGCTCCTAAGTATGCTTCACAATACAGCCTTCAATTACATGGTCTTATATTACTTCTCAAATAATACAACATACAAGTTTTTCCACAATTTTATATATTTGTACTTTAAAACAGGAGATGGTGATTTTTTGCAGGTGAGTATCCCACCTGATACAGGCAGCTTTGACTGGAGGAGAACAAGAACCAAATACTCCAGCAATTATTCACACTCTCAGCCTATTCTCACAGGAGAGTTTAACTACTCCTATCTGTTCAGCTACTCACATCATAGCCCAAATCACATAAAAAAGGCTGAGGGAACTGGGATTATTTAGTTTGCAGAAGAGAAGAATGAAGGGGGATTTGATAGCTGCGTTCAGCTACCTGACAGGGAGTTTCAAACAGGATGGATCTAGACTGTTCTCAGTGACAGCAGATGACAGAACAAGGAGTAATGGTCTCAAGTTGCAGTGGGGGAGGTTTAGTCTGGATATTAGGAAAGACTTTTTCACTAGGAGGGTAGTGAAGCAGTGGAATGGGTTACCTTGGAAGGTGGTGGAATCGCCTTCCTTAGAGGTTTTTAAGGTCAGGCTTGACAAAGCCCTGGTTGGGATGATTTAGTTAAGGATTGGTCCTGCTTAGAGCAGGGCGTTCGACTACATGACCTCCTGAGGTCCCTTCCAACCCTGATATTCTATGATTCTATGAAAGAGATTGTTATATTACATAGAAGACAGCTTTTTGATACAAAATGTGGAAACTCCAAGAAGAGGATGGTCCAACCTTCTTAGCTACACCAATAGAGAGAAACTAACAGAGCATGTCAGAACAAAAGGGAAACTTGGAGCAAGTGATTACAAAGTTTATATCTTCCTGGAAATCCTTCAAATGTTGAAAATATATACAATATATAAAAATATATATAATAAATAAAAAATACACATTCCATTACTCTTTTTAAAAGCATAAGAATTTGAACTGAAGAATCCTTGGCATATTAAAACACATTAACACAGAAGTGTTGTAAATAAAACTGAAACACCTTATGTTACAGTTTCGTTATATAGAAGACTCTGCCTGCAAGGAAAAATTTATCACCTCGATTTTGCAAGTAATTCTGTCTGCTATTCTAATCTTACAGGAATAGCTAAGGAAAAATGATTTTGTGGTTAAAGTCTTGGCTACACTACCTCACAATGACATTTGTATATTTTGCATGAACAACAATACAGTCAATTATGGGAGGAGATTTGTACAATTCCATGAATTAATCACTTTCTCTGTCCAGTTCATTTCAATACATTGTACTGTGATATGTTTACTGTGCATTACCTTGCATTTGGACTCCGATCATGATGATCAGTTCACATCTTAGTTTGCCACTGTTTTTACAAATGTTAGGGTTTTTCAGTTAACTGCTTGGGCAGGGGGTTACTTGCTATATTTTTTTTCCTTTTTTGCAGTGTAGTTCCTTTTCATATTAAAAAACTGAACTCAAGCGGTTTGCCAAAAAGAAAAGTGGAAAGTAAAAGGTTTCTTCTCTGCTTGGTGCACAGGGAGTTCCATATATAAATATGTATTTCAGAAGCTAATCATGGGGGCCAGATCTGTGGCAAAATAGTCTGCACATGGGTGGAGGATGCTAGGCACCACACTCAAAAATATAACATTTCTGCAGCTTAAAAGGAACTTGTGGATATTCAGCTGGGAACAGCAGAAAGGATAAGAGGATGCCAGATGGAAAGAAAGAATAACGAAGAAATAAAAGAGAAGGCAGACACCAAAGGGGAAAAAAGGAAGTTACAGAAAAGAATCATAGAACCACAGATGAAGTGGGAGTCGGTGATTTACTCTGGGGAGCAGATACTATAGAAGAAGAGAAGGAAGTGAAAAGATCAGGTGAAAAAAACACAGTGGCTGGTAACTCTGACACAAAGAAAGCACTAGCATTAGATTTTTGCAGGTTTGTTTTAAAATCCAACCATTATGCATAACAACTGTATCAGCTGGTAATTTTTCAGATCTTCTGTTTCCCTGGTTCTAGAATGGTGTGACCTTTGCCTGTTGCCATCCCTTCTATGTTTGGGCAGAAGAAGTTTATGGAAAGTGTAGGGGACAATTTCCTGATGCAAGTGCTGGAGGAACCAACTAGGGGCAGAGCTCTTCTTGACCTGTTGCTCACAAACTGGAAAGAATTAGTAGGGGAAGCAAAAGTGGATGGGAACCTGGGAGGCAGTGACCATGAGATGGTCGAGTTCAGGATCCTGACACATGGAAGAAAGGAGAGCAGCAGAATACGGACCCTGGACTTCAGAAAAGCAGACTTTGGAAACAGATGGGCAGGATCCTCTGGGAGAACAACATGAAGGGGAAAGGAGTCCAGGAGAACTGGCTGTTTTTTAAAGAATTCTTATTGAGATTGCAGGAACAAACCATCCCGATGTGTAGAAAGAATAGTAAATATGGCAGATGACTAGTTTGGCTTAACAGTGAAATTCTTGCTGATCTTAAATGCAAAAAGGAGCTTACAAGAAGTGGAAGACTGGACAAACGACCAGGGAGGAATATAAAAATATTGCTTAGGAATGCAGGAGTGAAATCAGGAAGCCTAAATCACACTTGAAGTTGCAGCTAGCCAGGGATGTTAAATGTAACAAGAAGGGTTTCTTTAGGTATGTTAGCAACAAGAAGAAAGTCAAGGAAAGTGTGGGGCCCTTACTGAATGAGGAAAGCAATCTAGTGACAGAGGATGTTGAAAAAGCAAATGTACTCAATGCTTTTTTTGCCTCTGTCTTCACAAACAGGGTCAGCTCCCAGACTACTGCATTGGGAAGCACAGCATGGGGAGGAGGTGACCAGCCCTCGGTGGAGAAAGAAATGGTTCAGGCCTATTCAGAAAAGCTGGAAGAGCACAAGTCCATGGGGCCGGATGCACTGCATCTACGGGTGCTAAAGGAGTTGGTGGATGTGACTGCAGAGCCATTGGCCATTATCTTTGAAAACTCATGGAAATCAGGGGAGGTCCCAGATGACTGGAAAAAAGGCTAATGTAGTGCCTATCTTTAAAAAAGGGAAGGAGGAGGATCCGGGGAACTACAAGCCAGTCAGCTTCAACTCAGTCTCTGGAAAAATCATGGAACAGGTTCTCAAGGAATCAATTCTGAAGCACTTAGAGGAGAGGAAAGTGATCAGGAACAGTCAGCATGGATTCATCAAGGCCAAATCATGCCTGACAAACCTAATTGCCTTCTATGATGAGATGACTGGCTCTGTGGATGAGGGGAAAGTAGTGGATGTGCTATTCCTTGACTTTAGCAAAGCTTTTGATACGATCTCCCACATTATTCTTGCCAGCAAGTTAAAGTAGTATGGGTGGGATGAATGGACCATAAGATGGATAGGAAGCTGGCTGGATCGTCGGGCTCAACGGGTCATGATCAATGGCTCCATGTCTAGTTGGCAGCCAGTATCAAGCGGAGTGCCCCAAGGGTCAGACCTGGGGCCGGTTTTATTGAATATCTTTATCAATGATCTGGAGGATGGCGTGGACTGAACCCTCAGCAAGTTTGCAGATGACACTAAACTGGGAGGAGTGGTAGATATGCTGGAGGGTAGGGATAGGATACAGAGGGACCTAGACAAATTAGAGGATTAAGCCAAAATAAATTTGATGAGGTTCAACAAGGACAAGTGCAGAGTCCTGCACTTAGGACGGAAGAATCCCATGCACAGCTATAGACTAGAGAACGAATGGCTAGGCAGCAGTTCTGCAGAAAAGGACCTAGAGGTTACAGTGGATGAGAAGCTGGATATGAGTCAACAGTGTGCCCTTGTTGCCAAGAAGGCTAACAGCATTTTGGGCTGTATAAGTAGGGGCATTGCCAGCAGATCGAGGGACATGATCACTCCCGTCTATTCGACATTGGTGAGGCCTCATCTGGAGTATTGTGTTCAGTTTTGGGGCCCACACTACAAGAAGGATGTAGAAAAATTGGAAAAAGAATCCAGAGGAGGGCAACAGAAATTATTAGGGGCCCATAGCACATGACTTATGAGGAGAGGCTGAGAGAACTGGGATTGTTTAGTCTACAGAAGAGAAGACTGAGGGGAGATTTGATAGCTGCTTTCAACTACCTGAAACGGGATTCCAAAGATGATGGATCAAGACTGTTCCCAGTGGTACCAGATGACAGAACAAGGAGTAATGGTCTCAAGTTGCAGTGGGGAAGGTTTAGGTTGGATATTAGGAAAAACTTTTTCACTAGGAGGGTGGTGAAGGACTGGAATGGGTTACCTAGGGAGGTGGTAGAATCTCCTTCCTTAGAAGGTTTTTAAGGTCAGGCTTGACAAAGCCCTGGTTGGGATGATTTAGTTGGCGTTAGTCCTGCTTTAAGCAGAGGGTTGGACTAGATGACCTCCTGAGGTCCCTTCCAACCCTGATATTCTATGATTCTATGACAGCATGCATGCTGGTAAAGAAGCACATCAGCCAGTCATGGCCATGCTGACTTAGATTTTTCAGAAATTCTGGGAAGATGCGTCTGAACCTGCAGCCTTCCAGGTTTGGTGAGTTTTATGGCCTTTTCCACTTTTTTCTAGTGAATAGATTTTATAGATTTAATGTTACTGTTATTCAGTGTGATTCGATGGAATCCATGAGACCACTACCAACTCACAACTTTAAGCAAATATTTATTTTAAAATAAAATCATAGACTAACAGGACTGGAAGGGACCTTGAGAAGTCATCTAGTCCAGTCCTCTGCCCTCATGGCAGAACTAAGTATTATCTGGACCATCCCCAACAGGTGTTTGCATAACCTGCTCTTAAAAATCCCCAATGATGGAGCTTCTACAATCTTCTTAGGCTATTTATTCCAGTACTTAACCATCCTGACAGGAAGTTTTTCCTAATGTCCAACCTAATGTCCCTTGCTACAATTTAAGCTCATTGCTTCTTTTCCTATCCTCACAGGTTAAGAGAAACAATTCATCTCCCTACACCTTTTAACAACCTTTCAGATACTTGAAAACTTCTGACCCCCTCTCAGTGCTCCTCTGCCACATACACTGGCCAAACCAGACAGTCTACGCAAAAGAATACATGGACACAAATCTGATATCGGGAATCATAACATTCAAAAACCAGTAGGAGAACACTTTAATCTTTCTGGTCACTCCATAACAGACTTAAAAGTGGCAATTCTTCAACAAAAAAAACCTTCCAAAACAGACTCCAATGAGAAACTGTAGAATTGGAATTAATTTGCAAACTGGATACCATTAAATTAGGCTTGAATAAAGACTGGGAGTGGCTGGGTCATTACACAAACTGCAATCTATTGCCTCATGTTAAACATTCCCCTAATGTTACTGTCACATTTTTGTCAACTGTTGGAAATGGGTCATCCTGATTATCACTACAGAAGTTTTTCTTTTCTCCTGCTGATAATAGCTCCCCTTAAGTGATTAGCCACTTAAAGTTGGTATGGCAAGCTCCACCTTTCCATGTTCTCTGCGTATATATTTCTTCCTATTGTATGTTCCACTCTATGCATCTGATGAAGTGGGTTCTAGACCACGAAAGCTTATGCCCAAATAAATTTGTTAGTCTCTAAGGTGCCACAAATACTCCTCATTCTTTTTGTGGATACAGACTAACATGGCTACTCTTCTTAAATTGTGGAGTTACAAAGGATATTTTTGCGTCTTCATGCATGTGCATCTTACACACACATGCTACAAAGACTTCAATAAACATTTATAAAATTCAAATTTAAAAATGATTCTCTGAAATAACTCCAAGTACACCCTGTGTCTCTTTATGAATACAAGACATTAAGCAGTATTCCATGCTACACACTGAGTCCTGAAAGAACATGAAATCAGCCCAAGCCAAAGTAGTATCACGGTAATTAACATAGATTAAAATCTATCCAAAATGCTAATAAATTACAGCTTGTAGATTTCAAAAGTCATAACCATATTTTCATGAGTAAAAAGTATAAAGTTGATTTAGGTTCTTGGTGAAAAAAGATTCTCAAGAAAAACTGGCCGTTTCTGATTCTGAATGCTAATTTGCTTCTGTATAAAAAAAAAATGATAATTGGGGTCTGAGTTATTTTTTAAGTTTTGCAAACATGATCTACAGTAACAGATGAACCATGACTGGAGTCAAGGACTAAATGCTCAACTATAGCAAGCAATCAATTTACTTAATTAAGAAATGTTCGAAATTATACTAATGGCAGCGAGCCACTAAAAATATTTCAGTTGGTCAATGACGAGGTGAGCATATATGTGCTGTACTTCAGGAGAATCCCTAGTTGCCTCTTTAGAGCAGTTTTCCAGTTTCAGGCTGGAAAAGAAGCAGAGACTATGGTCCCAAATGTAGAACACTGTATGAGAAAATTACTGTGAAAGTAAGTTTATTAGAAGAGGAACCATGAGATGTCCGTACAAAATGAGCTGCCATGAGCCCAGCTGAGAGTTCTGTGAAAACATCTGCATATTTTCTCCCCTAAAGATTCAAGAATACATTTAGAGCAGTGTTTCTTTTTGATACCAGGGACCAGCTTGATGCCTTCCTTAACTGTGTCAGGGAGATCTCAGGGACCAGTGCCAGTCCATGTATCGGTCAGAGAGAAACAGAGGAATATTAGCTAATGTTAAAAAAGCACTTTTTTAAAAAAAATTTAAAAAGCTCAACAAAATATTTAAATAGCAAATGCATCTCTCTTGCTCTTGTATTCTACAATCCTTATTTTTCCTGTCTCCCTACCACTTTAATCTGTCGCTCCTCGCTCTCTTTTGTCCAGCTTAGGAAATGATGATGCAAGGTACTGAGTGCCCTTAACCCATTTAGGTTATGTCTATAGTGCACACTAAGCCCAGGCTCTGACTCAGGTTTCAGCCCAAGCCACCTTTCTGTTCATGTACAAATCAGTCTGACTCGGGTCAGCAAGCACTCCGGTCTCAGATCCTAGGACTCTGCTAGGGGGATTGGTCAGAGTCCAGTTCCATTATGATTTGGGTCCAAGCCTTGACATTCTGCAGTGTGGATGCAGGTTAAGCCAGAGACCTGAGTCAGGAGGTCTGCATAGAACAATACAGATGCCATAGCACAGTTGTGAGACCTGGGCCCAGCAATTGTTAACCCAAAGCATCCACAAGCCCAGGTCCCACAGATCCAGGCTTAATGTCTAATGTAGACATATCTTTACAGTACAGCTCTGAAAGTAACTTAACACCAACTACTCCCAGTAGAAGTATAGGGAAAGAAAGAGTCCCAGTAGACAGCTTCCAGATGAAGCTGCTGGAAATTTAATGTAGGAAATTAAAAGAGAAACTAATAGTTTAAATATATTTTTGATAGCTGTACTCTAACGCCAAGGCTACGAGGCTCACAAAATCACAGTCCATGCAGTTGTACTAAAATACCAAAACAGTTACAATCTTGGTCAACACAAGACACAGGGAGGGGGGAAGATGTGTGGGAAGGCAAAGGTTACTTCGGAGTTTTTTAAAAGTAACATGCATGTACTCCAAGACAGTTCTTCTGAGAAGAGGCACTATGTCCTACCCCAGCACGCTCTGGCCTCAATGCAGCAAGATTCTTAAGGCCGTGCCTAATGCTAAGAACACAGTAGCTCCATTAAATACAATTCACCAGCTTGGCTGGCAGATATGCTCAATCTCTGTTGATAACAATTTAAGGGCATGTCTACACTACAGACTTAAGTCGACCTATGTGAGGTTGACTTATAGCCACCACAGTAGCCACTGCCTCTTTCTGTGGATGGTGCACATCCGCACCACGAGCGCCTCTGCTGAGTGAAGAAAGTCAGTTGGGGGAGTAGGGTGAAGCTCCCCACAAGGAGCCCCACTGCCCCCCAGACTTCTCACCTCCCCATTCCCTGCCAGGAGCAGGGCACAGCAGCCCGGGCTTCTCAGCTCCCTCAGCAGGGAGCCATGTGGGCACAGCCCAGCTGGGAGCGGGGAGCCAGGGGAATTCAGGCACTAGCTTTTGTGTCCATTTCAGGGCTCCAGTCAATGTAAGTAACGCAGTGTCTACAGAGACACTGTGTCGTCCTGAGTGCACCAACGTAAGCCCTACACCTCCCGGGAAAGTGGAGTTATGATGTCAGTGAAGTACAGCACTTACATCAGCAGGACAAGGCTGTCGTGTGTACAGTGACATAATTAGGTCAATGTAAGCTGCTTTACACAGACCTAACTGTGTAATGCAGACCAGCTCTAAGTATAATAGGACGATTCACATGCTTAAAATGAGGAATTTGCATAAGTGCTTTGCTGAATGAGGGCCTATGTCCTTTCTCATTAATTAATCAAACTACTGTACTCCTTTAACTCAAAGGTGTTTTGCAGAATCAAACAAGGTCTTTGCTATTGACTACTATAACTCACTATTCTTTTACTAAAAATATCTCAACATACTTTCAAATGCCAAAAATTTATGAACAATTCACTGCATTTACCAGTTCTCACTGCTTCAGATAACTGCTGTCAACCCAGGATGAATATATCTGCCAGCCAAATTGATAGTACGTTATCAACACACCACGGAAAATGTTCTTGCTTGTTGCTAGGGATGGTATTCTATTGTGCAGCATTACTTTGCCTCGTGTGATTAGATAGGACATGTTAGAACATTTAAAGGTGTTAGAAACTAATATATTTCTCCCATGTCAAATAGAAGTTTAGCAGGTTGGCTTATCTGCTGTAAAACTGATTTACATATTCTTTTTTTAAAAAAAAAACTTGGCCCAATCTCTGCTCCTGTGTCTGATTATACCCATTTCTGCATATTCAGGAGCATGTCCCTCTCTAAGACAGAGATAAATAGAGTCCAAATTAGATTTAGACTGACATGCTGTGTGGCTACATTGATATGGAATGTTAAATTCAAGGTCTAGTTATAAAAACTTCTCATTCCTAGTTAATCTAATGAAGTATAGAGATTTTATCCCCAGAAGAGCCAACGCATCAGAAGCTACATTTAAACAATTCATTTTTCTGTTAAAAATAAAACTCATCAAAAGAAACTCTGATAATTAGATTTCTTGTTAAGATCACATTATCAGCCTTTCATTGTCACCGGGACACGGCTGAAAGTTCAAATCAAAGTATACTAGAGTACTGATTATGTCAGTCCTACACAACTACTACACTGAAAACCGTTTGTGGACAGTTGAATATTTTATGCCAATTTAAATGTCTTCTAGACCAGGGACCTTTTTTTTACCATTCTGACCTAACCTGCAATATGCTGACCAAAGCTTTTTTGCGGTGTTGGGGGAATGAGAGGCTGATTGCTAAAGTACAGGAAAGTGGTCAGGTTAGGCTATCCTACTGACATTATTATGGGGAGCAAGTATTATATGTTTTTTGAAATGAGAAGTTGTTTGTATAATATTTATTTTTCGCAACTGCATATTTTAATTTCTGTAAAAATCACCTAAGGGATAGGAGCTTTAAATTAAAGTAAAATCTATTTGATATACTGGGCTATTTATAGACCAGGCTAATACTGCTATTTGAAAATATGTACATGCCTTATTCAAGCAATGACTTGAATTAATTTACATTTTCTTCAGACTTCATTTTTAAGTAAGTTTATTTGACGACTGGTGACAATTCTTCATGTGGTAAATTGCAGAAAGTTTTTCAATTTTGTAAATACTCAAGCACTTCATTATGACCTTTCAGATGAGTAACAGTACTCAAATACAGAAGTTCTTATAGGATTGTGCCCATAAATGATTTAGGATTTTTAATCAATAGTGCCATGAGAAACCAACATCCGCTTCTGATGGCAAAGAATGGTAGGCACAATGCTGAAGTTCAGCAGTTTGACAATAGATGGAGTTATTCTTTTTTCCCACTTCGGTAGATTAGTGCTCAAGAGTGCTGAAATAATTAAAGCTCCATTACAACATGTTCATTATATCCCATTTTACAAGAAAATATAGAATTCTACTGAGAAAATTTTATCTGATCTGAAACGTGTCATATTAAAATTCCACCCTAGGACATTATGTATTTTAAAAATGTCCAATAAATACTTACGTATTCCTACTTACACTAAAAATAGTCACAGCATCCTCACAAAAGTGCTATATATAGTTAAAATACAATCAAGCTCAACACATACTAACGTACATCTGTCTATAATATGGTTTGACAGCCTCACAATCTTTAAAGCGCTTATCGTCAGAGCACCTCTGTGAAATAATACTTCCCTATCAGGCCCATTTTACAGCTAGGGAACTGAGACCTAGAATGGTTTTTATAATGTATGCAGGCACCTAGTGGGATTATCCAAAGCATCTAGGCATCTAACTCCCATTGATCACAGTGGGAAGTAGGTGTCCAGAAGGTTTTGTAAATCCCACTGTAAATAACTTGCCCAAGATGACACAGGAATCAACACGCATCCTACAACCACAGAGATCAATCTTCCCAGTTCTACTTCTACACCACACACATTCTGAGAAAAATTTACAGAACGTTAACACACTTTACTGTGCCCTTTATTATATCGCTTTAGATACATTCAGAACACATCCAACTGACAATGTACACGAGGTTCATTACAGAACAGAACAACAGGGGCAGCTAGGTTCAAGGGATGATGTAAATTGAGTGAGGTGATAGTTAAATTGGCACAACCCTCTAATATGGATGCCCTTGTATAGCTTCAAATGGACTGGATTCAAACCAATCAAGAGTTAAAGCAGTACAAAAACTGTGTCAGCAAGCCCCGAAGGGATACATCAACCTCGTTTTTGTCATGTTATCCATCATTCTCTGTTTCAGTAAAATATCACACCTCTAACTGAAATAACTGAAACAGTACACAACTGTGTGTAGGTCAGGTTTGTGTTTATTTAGTTTTAGATATTTTTTTAGCCTGTTGGGTTTTTAAGTTGTGCATTTTTTGTAAAGAAAGTGTTATTCTGTGAATTTGGGCAGGGATGGCGGTAGCTGGAGTCCACTGAAAGCAGGAGCCCACTGTTAGCTCGTTTTAATTAAGTCTTCTGTTAGTGAATATCAGCCAATATTGTAAAACCTGGGTGACAATTTTCTCAGGTGCTGAACACCTGCAGTTTCTACTGATTTCAGTGGGACTTGCTCAACACATCTGAAAATCATTTACTTTTGGTTAGATAAATATAGGTTTAGGTACTTAATTTTAGGCAACGAGATTTCAAAATTTTGTCTATAAAATAATATGTTTAAAGAAAAATGTGCTTTTTTTCAAACTATGAAAATGCACAAACGATCTCTAATAGGCTCAGTTTTGGAAACCTTTATTTTGTTTTCCTATAACTTAGGAATGGCAAACTTTTCCTCTTCCTCTCCTTATCTTGCCAATATATAAATTATCCTAAACTAGTCTACTTCATGAGCCTAAAATGATCTACGTAACAGATCACCTAATATAATGTTGGCTCCAAACGAACTGTAAAAAGTCAATTATTGCTAGTTATTCTTATTTGTTTTATAATAATTTTGTAAGACTTAAGAAAGTGAATGGGATTTTTTTGGCAGTATTCAAAAGTGAAAAACATATTCACAGTGTCACATTATTTATTCTAAGGTGCTACTTACTTTTACCACCAAAAATTGTACTGCTATAAAAAGAGATAAAATAAAAAACACACACACACATAACTTGAATATGCTAAATGAACGTAAAAAGAACTGACCTTAACTCCTTTCAGACTATCACAATTTGACAGTCATAGTATGGGTCACTAAAAAATTAATTTTCCTTAAATGTGAAAAAAAAATCAAAGTTGATCTGACCTTGATGTTATGATTTAGTAATAATTTTCATATAAATGAACATAAAAGTAATCAAATGCATGTTTTATATAGATTTGTTACAACTATATCAATCTACCATGAAAATCTCAATTATTATTAGTACTCCATAATTTCTAAAATGTTACTGATTAAAATGTAATATACCAGTTCATCAAAAGTCCTCTCAACTAGAAGTTAAAGAGCTTTGTTGAAATAATATTAAGAAATTTAATTTGCAAGCTGACATCAGTTTAATTTATATCATATGCCTCTAAAGGGACACCATCAACTTAAAACAGGATCAGTTTTTTAACAATTTTCAAGCAGTTGTGTGAGGTAATACACACATCGCTGAGTTAACCTGAGTTATGCACACATCGCTGAGTTAACCAGCCAATTTTTGTGGTTTTACAATCTCATTTTCCCATTTAAAAAAACATTTTTCCTCTCTCTTTTTGCTGGTCAAAAGATCCACCCCAAAATCAAAGGTGACTGACTGATCTCAGGGGAAATGGCAAAACTGACTATACACAAAGGATAACATTTTCAAAAGCACCTAAGTGACTATGTACCTTTGGTAAACTTTTCAAAAGCAGCTAAGTGCCAACAAATGCACAAAGCAAAAAGAATATAATAATAATAAATAATAATAATAATAATAATAATAGAAGGAAAAAATTGCCCTAAACTTTTTCAGGTATAGTAATAATAGGTTTTACTTGGAATAACAGTATGTAAAAAGATGCCAGACCAAATGTGATTTTTAAGTTGATACTGGTTCTTTCAATACCTACACACGAAAGACTAGTTTAATGGTTCGCCAAAGTATGGAAAATATTTTACTGTGTGTACGTACTGCAACATCCAGGTACCACTGACCTCAGAATATCTGTGTTAGTATTCTTTTTCCTGGCTTAATTCTAGCCTTAACTTTATTATCTCAAAATTAGAACCGATGAATCAGAAATGGTACTAATTTACATTAAATAATAACTTCTAATAAAGCAAATTATCATGAAAAAACCAGTGCCCTCCTTACAACAAATTCAGTACAATAGTAATAAGCATTCCTCACCATTCCTCAGGCAAGTCCTCTGCATGCTTAAAATCTTAGTTTTAAAGGCATTTGCAATGATTAACGGAAAACAAAGTTCATACATCAGACCACATAACTGTCCCTTTGTAGGGCACATGATACATATTCTAATATTCTCAGATATTAAATAAGGGCTCTGGCCAGTGTATCTGATGTGACAGAGTGAAATGACGTATTATGTATTCATCTGTTCATGTTACGAAACTCTTTGTTAAAATAACCTTAAAAATGACTGAGAACTCACAATCGGAATGGAAAGCAAGTCGATTAACTGAGAGGGGTGGGAATGAATGCACATGGATTCATACACTAAAATTTGCTCTATATTTGTTTTAAAAAGTTGAACATACAGTACACAAAATATGCATACTGCTGTCGATGTAAGTTAGTTTTGACAAAGAATATTATGATAAGGTTTTCACAGATCAATAAAGAGGCAAGAGCCAGTCATATCTGACTCATTCACTTTGTAGCTGGTAATGAAAACACATCTGATTTTAATTAAAATATTGGCCTTCATCAAAGCTTGCTAACTCAGTTCTGAGTCTTCTCCTGCTCCAAACATTTTAAACCCACCTCCAATCAAGCTGCAGTCTGAGCATGCTCAAGGTAAGGAGAAAATTATTGGTTTTAAATACTGATAGACATAATAACGACAATGGACAGATGTCACCCATGCATGTTTGGTATAATCCAGAATTGCCTGGTAGCATAGCATTAAGGAAATAATGTTTCGAGAAATGCTCTGAACAGCTGCAAAATAATTTTTTGTTTTAGAAAATATATCAAGTTAACTTTACAGTGCTATGATGTGCCAACACTGATCAAAACATAACATACAAACGGAACTGGCAGTAAATGAGTTCACACAGCCAGTGCCAAAGAGTTACTAAGGCATTTAGCTACACAGCTCTAGTGAACAAATTGGTTTTGGCTTTTCCTTCCACATGCCAAAATTATCTGAATCTAAATTTTGCAAACTCCTGAATAGATCCAAATTATTTTGGGTGTGCTCTGCAAATAATTTACAGTTCCTTAATAAATGAACTTATTTCATTGGGACCTCTTGCAAGTCACATCACAAATCAACCATTATAGCTAACTAATTCATTTAGTACATCATATTCCACTAAAGCCAGCCGACAAATGTGTTTTCCTCTGCTGTTTGCTTGAGGTTATTTCCCTGCCAGCCTCTGTATATTTTCTTAGAAACTGAGAAATCAGTGCTGAAAAAAGCCTATTAGGTCAGCTAAGCCTACCCCTTTGCTGATACAGGATTGCTCCCTATAGTACATGTATTAGTTCTGTATCCAGCCTAGTTTTAAATGTGCCAATCAATGGGCCTTCTGCCATTGTGCTTCCCATGTCAATACTCGTTTAATAATAGTAAAAAATGAAATGCCAAGTTGAAACAATAAACACCATTTGTGCATGGGCACTAGAATTATAAAATGTAATTTATTTGTATGTCTGCTATTCTTTTAAGATACAAAAAACATACTGACCTCTGATGAAATATGTTACCGAAATAAACTTTTAAGTTTCAGTTGATACAAACAAAACTCAATGAGAATATATGATTTATATTCTTCTTTGGAGTCACTGTTCTGTTCTAGCAAATATGCCCTGCTCCTCTCCCTTCCCCCTCCCCACAACTCCACTGTCATCTCTTGCTTTGGGAAATTTGCCTTCACTTGATTTGCACTCCCTTTCAAGTGAATGATTGCATAAATACTGTTTTCAATTCCAATAAAAGCACATATATAAGGATTACACTGTTATGATCATTGCAGTGCAGATCTAAATAACTAAACTTGCCAAACTAGTGTTACTATGGAGACAAAACTAATGTACTGTGACCACATTTCTTAAGACCATCTGGATAAAACAAATATTTCCATTGCATAGTATTCATTCACATTTGTGTACTGGTCGTCGTCTTTTTTTTAAAAAAAAACTTACACTATATGGGGAAAGATATCACACCTATTGAGATTATATTATCTTGTAGATAGTTTATTTCATGTGCCCATAAATAAACCAATACATCTGTAGTTTACAAGTTGATCAAGATTCAATTACAAGAAGCTAAACGGTTTCAATCCCAAAGTTATTTTCTAACATGGTTTAGACGAAATATAATTTTATATGTCTGAGTCACAGTACCAGCCAAAAAGCACTTTACGCCATTTGTACCCCACTGGGAATTGTACCATCTTGAAAAGCAAAGCCTTGCAATGCACTACACAGCTCTTACCCTCGAAGTTCTGTTTTCCTGATCACATTGAATGTGAAAAGGACCTTTCAAGTAAATTGTCAGATCTTCCAGGAGGTACAGTCTCTATAAAAAGGAAGACTGCTTTCAAATTTTTTGGGCATAAGCTTTTGTGGGTAAAAAAACACTTCTTCAGATGTGTCTTGAAGATGCATCTTACATCTGAAGAAGTGATTTTTTTACCCATGGAAGCTTATGCCCAAATAAGTCTATTAGACTTAAAGGTGCCACCAGACTCCTCGTTTTTGTGGATACAGAATAGCACGGCTACTCCTCTGATACTTCAAATTGTTTATTACTTTGAGGAATTTTTCAACCTAAAAATTTTCCAAACCTTTGTAGTGTCTAACTGACGATTAGAAATTTAACTCTGTTTCAAGACAAGTCACACAAATGTAATATCCGAATTGCAAATAAGCGTTTTCCATACCAATAGCAAATCTGATATTAAAGATGAATGGACATGCTGATCAGTAACCCCATTATGAAGTGTAAGCAAGAGCAACCCTCTCACAGTTCATTCTAAAGAAGGTTGATTAAATTATATAATAAATGGAAAGATTCTTCATCTAAATGATTTGAAAAAGCACTTAGCTTTTCATTGCCTATTTCATGTCATAATCATACCCACATCCACACACTACAGATCTGGATGACTTCATTCAAAAGAAGGAATATGGTTTAGTTAAAAAGTCATTATCCTTGTCTACACCGAGAAAGTAGAATTTACACCTTACAGGTGAAATCTTGGTCCCAATAAGCCAATGGCAACACTCCCACTGATGTGCATGGGGCAAGTATTTTCCCTACATATTTTCTCAATTCCCATGTTTAAGGTAATCATAATACACTGAAGTTTTGGTTCATAAGATTCCTTCCCTTTTCTGATCAAGTTTCCATGGCTGTCAAACACAAAGTGGAGAAGTAAGCTGGAGAACTGCAACAGTGACTTCTTAAATAAATGTCAGAAAGAGTGTCCTTGTATTGTTGACAAAGAGTGGCTGGTACAACTACTAGGATCTTTGTAAATTTTGGGTGGGTACAGGCTATTTAAGTGTCTGGGATTGAGGACAAACTTGAGATGCGCAAACATACAGGTACTTCACCACCATAGGAATATGAAAATATGTATCCTCTAAGTGTACTCAAGCCATGAAGCTGCCTTAGCTGATGGTTACTAGAACAACGTGGTGTAGGAAGTTATTGAGTATTAACAGAAAGATGAACCAGATAACACAACAGGTCATTTCCATCTTTAATTTTGATAGTTCTACCAGCATAGCTCTCCAGGGTTCTAACTTGAACATTAGAGACAGCATATAGCCTCTGGACTGCCAACAGGCACTGCCCCTGCAGTTCCTGGCCAATGGGAGCTCCAGTGCTTGGGGCAGGGGCAGCATGTGGAGACCTCTTGGACTCCCTGCCAGGGGCCACAGGGACGTGCCAGCCGATTCTGGGAGCAGAGCAGAGCTAGGGCAGCCAGGGAACCTGCCTTAGTCCTGCTGTGCCACCAGACTTTTAGCAGCCTAAAATCTCCCGGTTTGGCTTCAGTAGCCTCCGGAAGATAGAGCCCGATTCTGGGAGACTCCCAGTGAAACTGGGAGAGTTGGAAACCCTAAGCCTAGATCTTGTCCTGTACCCAGACTTGCTCCAGCCGAGACCCTGCCCTGCTCCTGGCCTTGTTTCAGTCCTGTCCAAGCCTTGCTCCTGCCTTGGAAGCAGCCCTGCTCCTGCCTTTCTTGATCCCAGGTAATCTGGTTCTGATCCACAGCTCCAGCTCCTGACTCTGACTCAGTCTCAACACTTGACGATGGCATTCGGACTCTGACTTCAGTTCTGATCTTTAGCTCCAATCCCTGGCTCTGACATTTGAACTCAGACCATTAGGCCTGACTTCTGCTGTGAACACTACGCCTATAACCCAGTCCCCTGACAACAACCTAGAATGTATTTCCATAACTTTTTTCAGGCTTTGCAAAGACATCAAGAGCAGGAAGTATCTAACTTTTGCAAAAGCTTACCCTTTCTCCTTGAAATGATGTCATTATTAGTTAGGGAGTTACAGTGGGAGAAACTGAATAAAGTTGGTCTTCTAATTAAAAAAAAAAAAAGTATCCAAATGTCCTCTCTTAATGGTGGCCAAATGTGAGAGGTAAAATGTTTTCCTCTTTCCCACAGGTTCTGATGGTACAGGAAGTCAGTGGCATCATTAGAACATTAATCCTTTTCATACTGGTTGGAAACATGACCCAGGGAAGCAGACAGTGGCATGAATTGTTTGTACTTTACAATAGATTTGTAGATGGAGTGAATTGGGCAGGATCAGTGCTCTGGGATATTTTTGATGGCAGGTTGGACTGCAGCTTTATCTGCTGAGGAGTCTGACAGTTGCAACCAGAGATGCAAAAATACTGAAGCCTTGCAACGGGACTAGCCACGAGGGTCATTTTGTCAATGAGGTCACTACTCTATTGGATATTAGGAAAAACTTTTTCACTAGGAGGGTGGTGAAGGACTGGAATGGGTTACCTAGGGAGGTGGTAGAATCTCCTTCCTTAGAGGTTTTTAAGGTCAGGCTTGACAAAGCCCTGGCTGGGATGATTTAGTTGGGGTTAGTCCTGCTTTAAGCATGGGGTTGGACTAGATGATCTCTTGAGGTCTCTTCCAACTCTGATATTCTACGATTCTATGATTCTACAGCTACAGCTGGAAAATGCTCTGGCAAGAACCAAGGTAACCATGGTGCTGGTAGCCAAAATAATGGCATCTTGGGAAATACTATTAAGGAAACTCAGAGCATTCTGGCATTTACGGAAAAATCTATGCTGCTTCCTTTGGCAAGGGAAAAATTAACACTGTGTCTGCTAGAATTTCTGCATTCAAGTTCACATCTTGCACTGATCACTGAATTATCTGAGCACCTGGAGGTCCTCAAACATACTGCAATTAGCCTAAAATTTCTCTTCGATGTTTCTACTGTTTTATGAGCAAGATTTTCTTCAGATAAAATATGCACATCCAGGGAGTTACCTGATGCAGAATGCAAAACTTCAAATCCCAAGTCTCTCCAGTTCTCCCTGCATATTCTATTAATAACTATCATCAGAGTGATCTTGCTACCATTTTTTCCCCAGAGATGAGAGGACTGGAAGACATCATGGCTTTTACAAATTCTCCAAAAAACAAGACTATGGATGCATAATCTTCTCAGTCCATACTAGAATGGATTTCAGGTAGTTCCCATCTTGAAGAAATCCCTAATGGGAGCAGAAAATTGCAGCAAATTAGCCAGTGCCTCTATTCTGCCTGCAAAACAGTGCATATCCCCAATCCTGGCCTCCACAGAGGTGTATAAGGGTTTGGTTCGAATTTTGACTAGAGACTTAAAGACGATTTTTACAGTAAGATGAGGTATAAATCAGGAATAGTTATGGAAGATCTGTTCCTTTCATGGATAGGCTGTCTTTCTGTCAGGGACTCCTTACTTGTGTTGCTGGGACAGTATCCAACAGCAGCCACTTAGCCCAATGAGGGTTGTAAGTTTGCTCCTGAAGGAGAGTTCTACATCACCACCCAACTGCAGAAGTTGACTATCTGCTCATATACTGTCTGCTCTGAAGGCCTGTCCAGTAACACCACACGTGGTATCTTTGTGGCTTTTCTCTTCCCCCAGTTCCACTTAGTAAACTTCAAAGAAAGTATTAATATAAACTCCCTGCTCCACCCTTGACAATTAATGAAGGTGTTGCTGCCATCTGACTGCTTATAGCAGAGAGACAGGAGAGAGAAGCCATTCCTGCTGAGGGATAGATAGTGTTAAAAGCGTGGTTCTGTGTAGCTGACAACTGGATGACAGAACAAAGAAAGCAAAATGTATTCTGTAAGGCAGATGATCTGAAAGTTGTCCCCACAGAGAAAGTAATAGTTTTATCATTCTTAACTTTCGTGATTTGAAGGGGAAAATCAGGCAGTTCTTATCATCTTTACCTGCTATTTTAAAGGCCCACATGTACCATCAGGAGACTTAAAAAAACAACTTACCTTGCACTGAACTTTTTTTTTTACCAGAAACAGTGTTTCCACAAGCATCAAATGCAGTTCGTGCTGTGTCTTACAACTAAACTAATGCACTAAAGCTCAAATCCAGGCACCCTGCACACAGACCACACTAGGTACCTTTGGTAAGGAGGCTGGGAGAGAAAGAATTCTAATCCTAGATCCTGGGACATAGCAAAGGAATCATCCCACAAAGCTACTTGTTGATGTAGCTTACTGCACCCTTATCACCACCTCAAGAAGGAGGGAGGATAGAATGGTAACAGCTGTGCAGCAGCAGATTTCTTGGACACTACCTGTACATTCTCCCAGACCACTCCATGGCTCCAACCCGCCATTGCAGTGAGTCTTACAAGAATCCAGCTAAGCTTCATGACATGCAGGAGGTGCATACCCCTAGCATGGACCACGCAAAATCAACTTTCTTCCGAATTGCGGTGATTCTGATGCCAGGAGACTTCCACTGGCACAGATGTGAGGGTGGATTTGCCCCTAGAAGCAACTTCATGGGATCAGATCACCTGTCTTCCTCTTGTAATAGCTACTGATGTCTCAAGTGATTGGAAAAATACATCCTTCTCTGGGATTACAGCGTATATTGGAACTGCAAACATTTTAGTGTTTATCTAGGAAATATGCCAAAATATACAGTAAATTATTGATTCTGCATTCAGACACTCTGCTTTGGTACAATATCTATATAAGAAGACCCAATATTCCATCCTAGGGAACATTTTACGAAGTCACCATACTGTAGAGGATGCTGAAAGTAAAATATATAACAGAGAAGAGTGCAGGACCTGCTTCACTTCTCTGGTGAACAGGAAGCTTAATCAGATCAAGGGGCAACGGCATAGGATGCCAGGTCCCAGGGGCAGTCCTCAACTACATGTTCCTCCAGCCTCCTCTTCATCTGGCCAACTAGAGGTGGAGATTTACAACCTCCTGTTTCCCAGGAGGCAAATCCTCAGTTTCCTCATCATTCCTCCAAATGACAACCCGTGACTCAAGCCACCACATGGCTTTGTTGGCATTTGTTTTAACTATTTTTTTTTTGGCTGCTAATTGACATGACTTGCTTTGACAAACCTCCTTTCCCCTCACACTTCTCTTTTCCCATCCCAGCACTTCTTCCTTCTGTTCCTCCAACTTTCTTTGCCCCACTCAGACCTACCTGCCGACCACTACAGTCCCACTCACATTCCAGTGGTCCCAGAAAATATCATTATTAAAAAAAAATATATTACAAAAAACCTTCTCTGTCAGCACCACAAAGTGTGTGCATATTTGTATGGAGACTAAAAGCACGATGAGCTGGGACGTACAGTGCACTAATATGTTATGCACCAACTGTGCATGTGAACCCTGACACCATGCACCAGATGTTCATTAGTGCACAGCGACCTATTCCAAAATGGAGACATGAAGTGAAGTCAAAGGAGTTCCATATTAAGGGCCTAATTTAACATGCTGTGAAATACAATGGTTATGGAATAACACAATGCCAAGTCAATTTTTAGAGTAGAACTGCTTTATAATAATATAAGGGGTAGGTTTCAAAGTTAGACCCACAACTTCTGCCTGCTGGGTGCATATTGGTATTTATTAGGCATGTGCAAATATTCATACATGTTCCTAACTTTAAAAACCTGTCTCATCCTCACAAACCAGTTTGAGGCCAAATTTACAGATTTAAAGTACCTAAGTGCCCAAATTGGCACACAGAAATCTAAAAGAGGTATTTGAATGTTAAGTTACCCAAGTGTGGCACAGAATGCCTTAATTTAGAAGCCCACACATGCAAATTGAGCTCCCATCATTTAATAGTGTCTTTGGCATGTACTGTCAATTCCTAGCAAGAATATTTTCTTGAGAATAAAGAAAAAAAAAGGTTAACAAAAGGTTCCATCTCCAGTGTTCAGCACATCTGAATATCACCTAGGAAACTGCAATAATTGCATTGCAAGAGTACAGTATTAAGATTTTAAAGAACAACCACCTTGAGTCCTAGGCAGCTTTGTCTGGTCTACATTAAAATGCAGCATGTTCAAACCAATTTCTCCACCCCCTGAATGTTTATTTATTGAAGCCTCATCCCAGAAATAGAAGACCAGTGCTCTCTCAGATACAAACCAAAGAAGATCACAAATGTGCACAAAACTAATGACAAGTAATTTATTACAACCCTTTACTGGTTGCAGCTTCTTTCCCCCAAATGGTGTGGTGGGGACACCCTCCAACCACTCACCCCAGTGGGAAGTAGTGGACCCCAGAGACTGCTATCTAAGCCTGGACACATGATTTGGGAAAGCCTTACTTGGTTGTGCAGTGGATAGCACAACTATTTAGGGACAACACACAATCTAGCCCTATACTTGCAGTCGAGTGGATGCAGATATGCAGTCCTTAAACATCCATTTTTTTTCTGTATATTTTCCTCCTTTTTAAAAAAAAACAACAACTTTCAGTAAAATCTTTTAAGACTAAACTGTGGATTCTTTTTAAAATCTGACTGTGCTCATCTAACTTTTACTTTCCTGAAAACTAACTGTTGAACTGATCTTCAAAATGTTTTTTAAAAGGTGCCAGTTCTTCAATATATTATACTTAAGCATTACATGCTGCAGTTTCTACAAAATAAAATTATCAACTGTCTGCACTTAAAACCCTTAGTTAAATCACAAAGTGACACACCCAGGAAGGGACTTTCTTGATACATGAAGTATTGTTTAGGTAATTACAGGCATGTCCAAATGTCTAAAAGATTCTATTTCTGACTGTTAACATTCCAAACAGCTTTTGCTTTATTACAAACTTGTGCTTTGTCACATAGCTCTTGATACAGCAATGTTAACTATTTGACATAAAAAACAGCAACAGCACTTTCCTATTGCTACAGCTGATTGTAATGACTCCTTTAATGCTTGATTTAGAGCCGCTGAAATCAGTGGGAATCTTGAATAGACTTTGGATGAGGCAACAAGAAAACAGTTTCTCCTTAAAAGATGTTAAAAGAAAAAAAACTCTGTATTTTAAAGGTTGGTAGAATAATAGACATGTCCATAAATAGTCAAGTATATGCATCTATTTACAGACAGGAAATAAGAGCATAAACATAATCCAAGCAAACTATTGTGGATGGCATACAGATTTTGGCAAACCAGACATTTAGTTTTACCCCTTCTATGGTACCAATGTATACAGACTTTACACTCAGGATTGCAAATAACCCTTCCTCTCTAATCAAGGCCATCCCACATTTCTTATTCCCTTGATTCTAAAGGTCTTCTACAGTCCTCTCAATGAATAAGCTCTTTGACAAATCCTCTTCACTTTTGCTCCTGACAAACCCTAATTGGCTTCTGGCCTGAGGCTCAGCTGGGATCCTCCCCCAGGCCCTTCCCAAACAAGACAGCAGCCATACCTGTTTTCCCCCAAGTCTTTCAGTGGAGAAACTCCCTGCTCTCTCCTGGGACTCTTCAGCCAGCCCGCTACAATGGGCTCCTGCCCTCTGGAAGGAATAGTCAATCCATACGTCCCGCCCGCCCCCGCCCCTCCCCGTCAGCCCGTCAGCAGGAGGCTTTCTTCCTTTTAAGTCCCATATCCCGCCCAGTTGTGGTAGGGCCTGGCTGGCCCCCCGTCTCCTGGGCTTATGGGGGAGGCCACCCTGTTACATTGTGGAATCTTCTTTATTTTTCCACAGCATTAAGCTACAGGACATGTAACGCCAACAGACTCCTGTTGTCATCGGATAGGATCAATCCTGAGACCTTTGGCGTTTAATGCACGAGTCTCTAGTGCATGAGCTAAAAGACACATCTCTTTAAGACAAGGCTGTAGCAGGCTTATTAATCTCTGGTTGGTCTAAGTGCTCCTAGAGGGGACAAAGTGCTGCACTAAGCTAGCATGGGCTGCATGAACATCTTTAAAAATAACTGTTATATGGACTGTAATGAACTAAAATATTTGTTTCTTTTCTTAGAAAGGAGGTTGGTTGCCCATGGGCTACAGCTGTTAGAGGAAGAGGAGTGATATGGCAATAGATTGGAAGAGGACCACTTTGCCTACATAGGAAAAGTGGACGCAAAATTAGAGTAAATTTATTAATGAAAAATCTGATTTACTGTGTAATGACTGTTAAAGATTCTGTTTCTGTTAGTTAACTGTACAGAGTTTGTAAGGAATGCAACTGTTCGTTACTTTTTGTCTGGTTTTATTAGATCAGAGGAAGGATTCTCTATGATCAGAACAAGAGCTGAATGATTGGGATTTCACTCTGATTCATAGAAATGTAGGGCCAGAAGGGACCTCAAGAAGTCGTCATGTACTGCAGCCCTCTGCAGTAGGGCAGGACCAAGTAAACCCAGACTGTCTCTCAAAGGTGTTTGTCCAACCTGTTTTAAAAAACTTCCAATGATGGGGATTCCACAACATTTGTTGGAAGCCTATTCCAGAGCTTAATTACCCTTACAATTAGAAAGATTTTCCTGCTATCTAATCTTAATCTCCTTTGCTGCAGCTTAAACCCATTACTTCTTCTTTCAGTGGACAGGGTGAACAATTGATTACTGCCCTCTTTATAACAGCTCTTAACAGCTGAAAACTGTTATCACATCAGTCTCCATCCCATTCCTTACGCATCTTATAACCATGTTTGCTTTTTTGACTACAGTTGCACATATTGATCTGATGACTTCACTGAATTGTCTAAAATAACACTCCGGTCTCTTTTCTGGATTAATTGATCCCAAATAAAGGCACTGAATGCTAATCTTTAGCCTCAAGTCAGTTTTTACAACTGATTATAAACTCCAGAAAACAGGCATTAACATTTGCCTGACTCACCCTGATGTGTTGGATAGTGTAATGGGCTTGATACTTGTGTGAATCCAATTCTAGAGGCTCTCCATGACACAAAGTATTTATATGCACCCTGACTCATAAGTTCAATAATGGCTTTTCTGCAAAATATAACCACTTTACAACACTTCCGTGTACATCATATACATCACAGCAAGTGCGTATGTGTCCTACATGGACCTTCAATACCTTCTGCAGAACTAATTTTATAAAATGTTTTTCCCACAGCGCTTGTAATGTCAGCCAGCAACAGCTCCGCGTCATCTTTAAGTTTAAGTAGTTTAACTTATTTATGCTTTAAACACTTGATGTTCTTACAACAGTCTGCTTTCCTGTGCCTCACATACCTCTGATTCTGAACAGCAATAATATGGAAATTCCTTCTCTTCAAGATTCCAGGATGCTACTATTTCTTCAATGTTATAGCATTAGAAGCCTAGTTCAAAACACTTATCTTACTGAAGCAGGATACTTTGAACACCCTTACACATATTTACATTGCCCCATTTTTAATTCAGTAGCAGAATTCACAGAGCTGCGTCTCCTGAGGAATATAAACAAATTTTCCAGAATGTAAGTTGAGGGGGACAAGAACAAGAAAATGTAACAGAATTAAAGGGATCCACTATCAAGAGTGAAATAATATTTCATAATTCCTTACAGAAGGGAAGGTTTTCGTAATTACTGAAAGAATTAACTTTGACTGCTTTTTGTAACTATTTCTGTTCCAAAACCAACAAAAATAACAAGCATGCACACAGTTCTCATTAAACCTCCCTCCCCCTCAGAACATTTTTGTTCTCTTCTCTGGACTTTCTCCAATTTTTCCACATCTTTGCTGACATGTGGTGCTCCAGAACTGGACACAATACTCTAGCTGAGGCCTAATTAGCATGGAGAAGAGCAGAAGAATTATTTCTTGTGTCTTGCTTACAATGCTCCTGCTAATACAGCCGAGAACGATGTTTGCTTTTTTTGCTATAGCGTTACACTGTTCACTCATACTTAGCTTGTGATCCACTAATACCCTCAGATCCCTTTCTGTAGTACTCCTTCCTAGGCAGTCATTTCCCATTTTGTATATATGCAATTGATTATCCCTTCGTAAGTGGAGTACTTCACATTTGTTGTTATTGAATTGCACCCTATTTACTTCAGACCATTTCTCCAGGTTGTCTAGATCACCCTGAAGTTTAATTCTATCCTCCAAAGCACTTGCAATCTTTCCACCTTGGAAAAGTCTGCAAACTTTATGAACGTACTCTTTAGGCCATTATCTAATTCGCTGATGAAGATATTGAACAGAATCGGATCCAGAAATGATCCCTGTGGGACCCCACTCAATATGCCCTTCCAGCTTGACTGTGAACGACTGAGGACTACTCTCTGGGAGCAGTTTTCCAAACAGTTATGCACACACCTTATAGTAGCTCCCTCTAGCTACTATACTGTACAGGCAATCCTCAACTTTATGATGTTCAAGTTACGGTGAACGGCACTTATAAATTGTCATTGTGTTTCGACTTTATGATGCTCAATCCAGCATTGTTCAATGGGAAATTCCAGTTATGACATTTTCAACGGGAGACGCAATTTTCAGGAACTAATTGTGTTGTAAGTCCGAGGACCGCCTGTATTTCCCTAGTTTGATATTGTCTCACATGACATTTTCATAAACAAAAGCCTTACTAAAGTCAAGATATACACATCTACCATTTTCTCCCACTCACAAGGATCATTACCCTGTCAAAGAAAACTATTAGGTTGGTTTCACACAATTTGTTCTTGACAAATCCATGTTGACTGTTACTTATCACCTTACTATCTTTTAGATGTTTGCAAATTGATTGCTTAATTATTTGCTCCATTATCTCTCTGGGTACAGAAGTTAAACTGACTGGTCTGTAAACTCCCTGGGTTATCCTTATTTCCCTTTTTATAGATGGGCATTCTATTTGAACTGGAATCTCGCCCATTTTCCACAACTCTTCAAAGATAATCGCTAGTGGCTGAGGTATCCCCTCAGTCTGCTCCTTGAGTATTCTAGGACAGGGGTTCTGAACCTTTTCCTTTCTGAGGCTTCCCCAACATTTTATAAAAATTCCACAGCCCAGCTAAGCCACCACAACTGTTTTCTGCATATATGTTTTCTGCCAGGGCTGGTGTGAGGACGTATCAAGGAGGGCAACTGCCCAGAGCCCCACACCATAGGGAGCAACACAAAGCTAAGTTGCTGAGACTTTGGTTTTAGCTGCAGGCAGCAAGGCTCAGGGGCCCAGTTGCAGTCCTGCCTTGCAGGAGTTCAGCTTTCTGCCCTGGGCCCTAGTGAATCTCATGCCAGCCATGCTTGGTGGACCTGCTAAAACCTGCTCGCACCCCCTCTCCCAGGAAGTCCCAAATCCCTAGGTGAGAAACACTGTTCTATGATGTAAAAGGAATGAGTACTTGTGGTACCTTAAAGATTAACACATTTATTTGGGCATTAGCTTTTGTGGGCTAAAACCCACCTCATCAGAGTGGAACATACAGTAGGAAAATATTATATATATTGGGCTCTAACAAATAAAGCAGCAGCTACAAAGAAATTAAAGAACAGTGAATCAAACTTCTGCCAATGGGTTAGATTTTAATAGTAATGAAAAAATGTTTTGTGAGACAAATGAGTTTGATAATTATTTACTTGTATTTGGAAGGTTGTTAGTAGAAAGAGGGAAAAAACCTGACCAATTGGTGACTGAAGTCTGAAAAAGCACTGATATAATTTCCGTCAGACATCACAAAAATCTGCCCATCTGGCTCCTCTGATATTATGTTTGATGCTGCCAGGAATGAAAAATAGTAATTAAAGCTACCCAGTGCATGAAACACGCACGCTCCCTTGCCTTCTCATAACAGTGTCTATCTTCCATACACGCAATCCAAGGCCTGCCCTGCAGCTGGCCACTTCCTCCAGAGCCCCAGCCACGTGCTCTTTCAATGAAGGGGCATCCATAGCCTACGGGGAAGGTGCAGAGATGCCACTTTGGTTTCCTTTCCCCATTTACCAGCCTGATCTGGTGGGTATCTGCACTTCTTCTAGCCTTCTGTGCTTACTGTAAAAGCAGAGAGGATGGTACAGAGCTAGTTATTGGTGAAGAGCAGGTTCCTAAAAATTCAACACTTTATCCAACAGCTCATTGTTTCAACTGGTAGGACACACCAAGATTATAAATGACAAACTACCTATCATAATTGGGAGGTAAAGTGCCAACATTACACCTTTTGCATGGTGATCTCATGCTGTCTATAGTAAATACGGTGCATTAAAGTACGCTTTTGCTAAACATTTCAGATACAGCACTGATGGACTGCAGCTGTTCCCACTTATATTAACTGCTAGCAGCATTAATGAAATGTAAGTGCCTAAGTTGTAGAACAGAACTCCAGGAACAATCCTGTACTGGCAAATTAGTAGTAAATTGTACAAATTAGTAGTAAATTGTACAGTCCTGTACTGGCAAATTAGTAGTAAATTGTACAGTCCTGTACTGGCAAATTAGTAGTAAATTGTACAATCTTTGGGACGCAGACCATCTTTTTATTCTGTGTTTGTACAGCACCTAGCATATGACTGGGGTTTCTTGGCATTGGCACATACAAATAATTAATAATAGATTGTTAGGTATTTAGTACAGACACCTAGGTACTTACAAGGCCCTCCATCACTGTGCTTCTCTAGTTTATGTGATCCTATGATTTTTCTCATTTTCTCTACCCCCACCTCTCCACATAAAGCTTCCAAAGCACTTGGGGGAGGGGAACCCTCACGAAAACAACAGTTTAGGCCTTGTCTATATGGCGTATTTGCCCCAATTAAAGCCATCAGTGTAGCTGAACCAGTACCCTAATGGAGACAGGCAAAGCTGCTGTCTGGGATTACCAGTGCAAATAGCAGCTTTGCCAATCTAAACTAAGGGTTTGCTCAGGAGCAGCTACACCAGTGGTTGTAGTCAGGGAAAATTCACAGTCTGGATAAGGCTTCCCACACCTCCCAGTAAGAAACATTTCTGGTACCCTCACTCTCAGTTCACCCCACAGTGTGCAGATACATGAGGTAAATGGGTGTAACAAGCAAACAGAGGAGATGCAGAAAGGCAGACATGGATAGCAGTGAGGAAAATATGGTTATATAGATTTGCTAGGAGCACAATGTTAGTTTGCAATTACAAAATTACATAAAAATACTACCACATTTCATCAGAAGATTAGCATTTTGTGACACATGGTGCAAAGTGATACTTTGCAGACTGCTACGGTAAGGGTTTGATCCATGAATGCCTTGAAAGTAAAGGCTTATCCACTAAAACACAAGGACAATTCTGAAAATACCAGAATCACTGGCAAACCTGAAAGGATCCTTGAGTGGAAATACAGTCATATAAAAACCTTGATATAGAATATCATTATGCCCAGGAAATGAAGCTCACTTCTAAAGCTAAAATGGCCAAAAAAATTAATTTACCTTCCTCAAACTTTACTGAGCTTAAGCATATTTTGCTGCAATCTTCTCACTCTGAGACAGATAAAGCAGCCAAGACAAGAATTTGCTACCAAATATTTGGTGCTCAATTTTCATTGACACTACAGCCGGCTAATTTAAATACTAAGAGCTGAAGCCAATTAGTCTAGACTGGAGTATGTGAGGGGTCAGAATTTAGG
Source organism: Dermatemys mawii (assembly GCA_007922305.1). Lineage (NCBI taxonomy): Eukaryota > Metazoa > Chordata > Testudines > Dermatemydidae > Dermatemys > Dermatemys mawii. The sequence goes on from ML677349.1 coordinate 11,080,370, forward strand.
TTAACAAATTATGCATAATATTATCTGAACAATAAAGAGAAGACTTACTAGAAAGGATGGATCCCAAGCCTGCCCATTAAACTGTAAAACAGGTGCAGAGAGTGTGTGGGAGAGGTGAATGTATCCCTCCTCTAAATGGCAGTACAAAATAAAATTAGGATGTAAAATTTGGGGGTGTCTCTCAGGGCAGTTTTTAATTACATACTTAGCAGCATCTTTGCATATAATTATTACTTCAGCCTCTTCATTTGGCATCTACATATTCTTTTGTACCACAATCAAAGAACAAAGGTCAAATCCTGTTCAAAGTTAATTCAGGCAGTGGAATTGAAAAAAGCTATTTTGGTGGAGGATTGGATTAGTTCCACACCACCACCCCCAGGTTTGAACTGTCTGCATAACCTGCTTGAAATGCTGGTTACATATCAGATCTTTGTGGCACAGCATGGAAGGCACTGAAAGGACACAGGTGAATCAGTATAAAGTTTGAGGGAAAATTCCAAGAATATAGGTCTCCATTGAATGGGTAGGTCTCAAGAGATAGGGTGAGATGGACAAGATTTATCTCTCAAACTAAGATTTTGACTGGCTCTAGCAAGCAAATAAAAAGAAAACTTTTGTGATTGACACATCTGTAAACTCGCCCCCCTCCCCCCCTTGACCAGCTGATCTCCTCCCTCTTGCTTTGCAGAGAATGATTTAGGACTACAACTAGGAGCTAGAGTGCATACCTGCTCCCTGCTCAGCACCTCAAACAACTTGCCCTGCCCTTTCTCTCTTGACAATGGGGGGTACTATCAGGAATGCTGGAAAGGATACCAGTGCTCTGGAGAAATGTTAACAGAGATAGAAGTACAACTGTGCCAGGGATTTTGCAATTATTACTCACTAGTATGCTCAGGGGCACCTTCTAACAGCTTACCTTCAGGATCTACGAAGGAATTTCCTGCTGCATGCGATTAGCCCTATTTTGGTGAGATTTTCTTCTTCCACTGTTGCCTCCAGTTGGCGTTAAGTATATATAGAAATGCCTTGACACTATACTATATTTATGGCTAGGTCTACACATGAATACATTGTTTTGTTGCATGTTTGGAGAAATTATTGCTTGATTTTAGAGCAACTTTGAGGTTAGCAGAAATCCACTAGAGTTTTGGATACACTGGTTGGCCTCATAATTGATACCTGACCCAAATACAGAAAATGGGAATAAGTGAAATATGGGAGGCAGCGAATTCATTTACACCATAACCTGAGGATGGCTGTTACTATTTTACAGATTCTGGACACCGCTTTGTTACGACCAGTTGCTTTTACTTTTATATTTTTTTAAATTTTAAATTAAGAAATCTCTGAGCGATTCGTCGATTTTACATAAGAACATAAGAAAGGCCGTACTGGGTCAGACCAAAGGTCCATCTAGCCCAGTATCCTGTCCACTGACAGTGGCCAATGCCAGGTGCCCCGCAGTGAGTGAACATAACAGGAAAAGATCACCCCCTCTAACAAACAGAGGCTAGGGACACCATTCCTTATCCAGCCTAGCTAATAGCCATTAATGGACTTAACACCAGGAGGAACCACTATGATCATCTAATCTGACTGCTGTAAAATACAGGCCATAGATTTCACCCAGTGATTCCCCTGCATCAAGTCCAACATCTTGTGGCTGGATTAGAAAAAATATTTATGGTAGGGACAAGGGAATAGACGGTAACAGCATCTAGCAAGAATTGGAAGGTAATGCAAACCAGACTCCAGAACTTTCCCGATATTCCTCTGTTCTATTTAAACATGTACAAGCTATCATTATATTTTGTGGTCTCAACAATGGAACAGCATGCTGGCTGATGACAAAAGCAGATTCTGACTGTACTAGAGCTTCCAAGCAGAAATAATTATTTTCTTAATCTGGTTTAATACGTCATTACCAGCAATATCTGTAGGATGATTTAACAAGATGAATACTTAGGGGTTTTGGAACATGTTTGAAATTAATATCATCTCCTTACAAAACAAAGGTGAAGTCCCAGATGTTCTAGCTAAAGTCTGATCTGAAGTTCACTCAAGCCAACAGGTCTTTTTGCTCTTCAGGGCTGTGACAGTCTCATACTTTGTGTTTGTATAGCACCTAGCACCATGGGGCACTATCTTGGCTGGGACATCCATGCATTGCCTTAATGCTAATAATAAAGTCATAACTTCCAATGGACTTTGGACCCTAAGGCATAGAGCAGGCGTGAGCAAACTTTTTGGCCCGAGGGCCACATGGAGGTTAAAAATTGTATGGAGGGCCGGGTAGGGTAGGTTAGGGAAGCCTGACCCCACTCTCTATCCAACTCCCTCTCACTTCCTACCCGTCTCAGAACCTTCAACCCATTCAACCTCCCCTGCTCCTTGTCCCCTAACCGTCCCCTCCAGGATCCCCCGCCCAATCACCCCCTGGACCACACCCCCCATCTAAGCCCCCCTGCTCCTTGTTCCCTGACCTCCCCTTTCTGAGAACCCCCACCTAACTGCCCCCCAGAACTCCACTCCCTATCTAAGCCCCCCCTGCTCCCTGTCCCCTGATTGCCTCGACCCCTACCCACCCCACCCCTCGACAGACCCCCTGGGACTCCTAGCTCCTTTTCCCGGCCCAGCCCCAACCCCCTTACCACGCCGCTCAGGCCCGCCAGAGTGAGACACGCTGCCCCGCAGGAGCTCGCAGACCCGCCCCCTTACCACACCGCTCAGAGTGGCAGGAGCTCAGGCCCCGCTGGAGCCAGCCCTGCCACTACAGCGCTGCTCCGGAGCAGCGGGCCAAAGCACTGACAGAGCGCTGAGGCTCCGGGAGAGGGAGGGAAGGCTGGGGAGGGGCTGGAGCAGCCTCTCTGGCCGGGAGCTCAGGGGCCGGTCAGGAAGGGCCTGTGGCCAGATGTGGCCCACGGGACATACTTTGCCCACCCCTGGCATAGAGAATAGCTTCCCTCAGGCATTAACGTACTTTAAATATTTTAATCAGGCTGAAAGCAGCCATTGTGTATCTCACATAGATTTAAAAATATTGCCAACATTTTCAAATGTGGGATGCCTCAGGTAAGGCACCTTTAAGCCCCTAAATAAAAATGGTCTATGGTGCTGAGGAGACACAGCTCCCACTGACTTCAGGCCTATGAAAACTGGCTATTATTTTTAACAGCAGCTAGCTGATTGGAGCTGGTTAGAATAGGTCACCAGGAGATGGACTAATGGGTTATGAGGCCGTCAAAAGCACCTGATAAAGAAATGTATTAGCAATGGCTCAGCAATTTTCATACTAACGTAAGCTGAAGAAATGAGGCATTCACATTAAACAATGAGCTAGCTTCAAGGTGACTCATCATCAAGGAAAAAGAAAAAGCTTTCGTAGATAAACAATTTGCACCACATATAAAGCACCACTCTGGGGCAGGTAATATCAGCAGGAGAAACTGCAGCATCATTTGAGAAATACAAGATCTATGGGATATCATGCATCTTTGACCCCCTCAGCTGACCTCTGCCCACTAAGCCAGCTTCCTATGACTTAGTCTCACGTTCCAACCTCCGACGCAGCTTTACACAACCACTGTTTTTTAAAAATGTGCCAGAGAAATGTTCTCTTTCTTCTTCCAAACGTGGAGCTTCCCAACAAAATAATATCTGCTCCAGGCTCAGGATGGGCAAGATTTAGCTCCTGTGCCAGTGACTGTTCCTCAAAGACAAATGTCACTGATTTAAGGTGCATTATTTTACAGCCCTGAAGTAGTTTTACATCATTGGATAGGTAAGACTCTCAGCACTTGCTTCTACATCTGCAATGACCTGAAATATTGGACTCAAAATAATAAATTAATGAATGATTGCATGTGGATGAACATACATACACATAGAAAAGCTATTTCAGATCATTTTTACAAGTTGTTGTAGCTCCGCTGCAGTTGGACTCATAGTAACTAACGGACCTGGCTTCACAGGTAAATGAATAGGAATAATCACCCCAACAAGATGCTTATACGGTCTCTAAAGGATTCCTGAAATTATTTTTCGATATGTGGCATACGCAATATACTTGATGGAGTTGAGTGGTATAAAGGCTTTACTGGTACTCATTTGAGATGACCTGAATAATTCACTTGCAGCTTCGCCATTTGCAATTAATGTGACCATTCCAAGTTCATGCCAATAAAATCTTTCTACCACACAAGCATATATTTTATTATAGGTCACACAGCCAGAGATGTTCTTAGATAAGGCTGCCTAACACTTTCCTTTATCAGACACTCTTTTCAGTTCCGAATCACTTTGCCAAATTTTAATCATTCAGGGTGAAATATTCCTTGTCCGGTTCTGCCTCAATCTTAATTTTGGGGGGAAGTTTCAGCAAAAATGGTTTGGCCATTTTCAAGAATGAGGTTAAGAAAAAGCTTTGTTTTGCTCAACAAAAATATTCTTACAGTTGTTTTGTGGACAAGCTCTAGTGCTCCCTGCTTTGGAGCAGGGACTTACAATTTGGCAGGGGAGAGGGACCTGCCCTGGTATCATGGATGTGCCTTTTGATGTCCCCATGAGAATTTCCCCAAATTCAGTCAAATTATGAGCCTCTTCAAAAAAAAAAACAAAAAAAACCCCCTGAGTTTGCATATGCTCAATATAGATTTGTTAGAGCCTGGCAGCTAAACTCTCTGGAAATTCTGTCTGTTCCATTTCCTTGTAGCTCCTACATGCCAACCGGCCTGCATAAGCTCCATCCCCACAGAGCATGCTCTAACTCAAAGCAGCAGTAACTGAGCAGAACTTTCCCTGGAATTGCTCCTTCTAGCAGCCACAAACATGATGGCACCCAGCACTGGAAATGAAAGCAGGGAAATGGTCTCTTTCTATGCTCTGGATGCTTTCCTCCCACCCCCACCCCAGCTGATGCCCAGGCAGAGTGGCGGAGAAGGAGGAAACAGCCTAAATGGAGGTACAGGGAGAGACATTGGATGGGGGAAACACTAGGGTCGGGAGTCTGGGAGGGATGGAGAAACGGGTAGGAGCAGAGGGGAAAGAAGATTAAGAAGGGGGATAAGAATGTGAATGGAAGAGGGAGATAGGATAGGAGCAGAAGCGTAAAAACAGGCAGAAGCACATGAAGGCAGGGAAATAGTATGTGATCATAGAATTAAAGACTGTACGATAATACATACACAGATAAGGGCTGAATTACAGTTGAACAGGCCAGCATAGGCACAATGTCCACTCATCCGCCTTTAATATGAGAAGGAGGATAAAGGAAGAAGCTGGAGGGGAAACACTTATTTATTCAGGGTGTAATAAAATAACTGTCATTATTACAGCAGCATCCATAATCAGGTAGGCACTGTTCACACAGGCAGTGAAGGCAAAATCCTTGCCCTGAAGAATTAATAATACAAGGAGAAAGAAAAATTTGCTCTTAGCAATTACAGAGCAGAATGTTTCAAGGCTTCTGTACAGTAAGGAAATTATATCTTCTTGTCAATTTATGTCATATGAAACAAGTAAAGATCACATAATAAAAGGGATGCAGTGACCCTTTAATTTTAGAGCCTAATATGTAGTCTCTTTAAAAGAAGGTAAATTTCACATAATATCTTCTACAGTATTATTTTTTTGTTTCAAAAAAATAAACATGGACTGATTTTCCTTTTTAAACCATTACTGTACATTGTATATTAAAAAAAAACAGAAAATGTCTATTTCAAATATGCCACATGCAATTTTCCTTATTTTCAGGTGAGTAGAAGGTATTTTGGGGATTAAACACATTAACAGGCACTTACCTAGATAGTGTCTATTTAACAAAACAATTATAGAACAGTTTGTAAACAGATGTTTTTCTCAGTTAAATGTATTGCAAGCCCTCTGAAAAGGCTGAAATCTGTGTTTTGTTAAACGGCACTTCTGACCTTTATTTAAATGGAAACCAAAATATATCTACATGCTAGGTAGGCTTTCAAATCTTTATGTAGCTTCTTCAATTTGATTTTAGTATTACTAGTGCCATAGCATGTTACAGTATTTACATATTGAGATATTATGGACTTATGATATATTATGGATATTTGAGTTATCTGCATTGCAACTTGACATCTTACAGCACCAAAGTTCAAAGTCACACCCACCATTGCTAGAGAAGGTGCAGCTCTAATAAAACTTCTCCCAATAGGGTATGGTCAATAATTTAGTTATATCCTTATTCTAAAATTTTAGAGGGAATGGGGCTCTCTTGTAATTTTTCCTGCCCCACTAATTATAAAATTAAGACATGCTGAGTTCATATACATTTTCCAACTTTCCATTTACCAAGTGTGGAATTTTCAAACAAGCTTTGCTGCGAAACAGTAACAGAATCATAGAATCATAGAATATTAGAGTTGAAAGGGACCTCAGGAGTTCATCTAGTCCAACGCCCTGCTCAAAGCAGGACCAATCCCCAGCTAAATCATTTCAGCCAGGGCTTTGTCAAGCCTGACCTTAAAAACCTCTAAGGAAGGAGATTCCACCGCCTCCCTAGGTAACCCATTCCAGTGCTTCACCACCCTCCTAGTGAAAATGTTTTTCCTAATATCCAACCTAAACCTCCCCAACTGCAACTTCAGACCACCACTCTTTGTTTGTCATCTGCTACCACAGAGATCCAGCCTCTTTAAAAAACCCTTTCAGTTACAGTAGTTGAAAGCAACTTTCAAATCCCCCCTCATTCTTCTCTTCTGCAGACTAAATAATCCCCGGTTGCTCAAAATCTCCTCATAAGTCACGTGCTCCAGCTCCCTAATCATTTTTCTTGCTCTCCGCTGGACTCTTTCCAATTTTTCCACATCTTTTTTGTAGTGTGGGGCTCAAAACTGGACACGGAACTCCAGATGAGGCCTCACCAATACTGAATAGAGGGGAATGAATGTCCTCGATCTGCTGGAAATTTTCCTACTTATACAGCCCAAAATGCCATTAGTCTTCTTGGCAACAACGTTGTTGACTCCTATCTAGCTTCTCGTCCACTGTAACCCCTAGGTCCTAATCTGCAAAACTGCTGCCTAGCCACTTGGTCCCTAGTCTATAGCAGTGCATAGGATTCTTCCATTCTAAGTGCAAGACTCTGCACTTGTCCTTGTTGAACCTCATCAGATTTCTTCTGGCCCAATCCTCTAATTTCTTTAGGTCCCTATGTATCCCATCCCTACCCCCCAGCACATCTACCACTCCTCCCAGTTTAGTGTCATCTGCAAACTTGCTAAGGGTGCAATCCACGCCATCCTCCAGATCATTAATGAAGATATTGAACAAAACTGGCCCCAGGGCTAAGCCTTGGGGCACTCCGCTTGATACCAGTTGCCAACTAGACATGGAGCCACTGATCATTACTCATTGAGCCTGATGATCAAGCCAGCTTTCTCTCCACCTGATAATCCATTCATCCAGCCCATACTTTTTTAAGTTGCTAGCAAGAATACTGTGGGAGACCATACCAAAAGCTTTCCTAAAGTCAAGGAATAACACATCCATTGCTTTCCCCTCATCCACAGAGCCAGTTATCTCATCATACAAGGCAATTAGGTTAGTCAGGCATGATTTGGCCTTGCTGAATCCATGCTAATTATTCCTGATCACTTTCCTCTCCTCAAAGTGCTTCAAACATCCATAATACATCACAAGTCCATAATATCTCAATATGTAAATACTGTAACATGCTATGGCACTAGAAAAACTATATGTACTTGAATTATGCTTTAAAATTTGCTGAAATGTAGATTTGTATTATATTCACGTTCTCAAACCGTGGGTCAGGACCCCAAAGTGGGTCGCGATCCAGTTTTAATGGGGTTGCTGGTGTTAACTTGCAGGGGTTCTGGCCAAGGGCTTCAGCCCTAGGCAGTGGGGCTCAGGCTTCGGCTTCAGCAAGGCTCGGGTTTAGGCTCCCCCCAGCCCCAGAGCACACTCAGGCTTTATCTCCCCTTCAGGGTTATGTAGTAATTTTCGTGGTCAGAAGACCGGCATGGTACAATGGAGTCTGAAAACCCCCGCATTAAATGATGTATATTTTTTTCTTTCTATGGTGCATTGAAACAAAATGGAGTTTCTCACCTTTTTTGAACTTTAACTGATCACTTTATACATATTTATTATATTTGGTGTTCTTGAATGTATGCTTGTGATAACCCCCTCAGAATATTTCATATAAATATAATTCTATATAAATGTTTAATTTAAATAGGCCAGCTGGCCATACTTCTCTAAAACATTTTATAGGAGCATTATCATCATGATTTTCAGGTCAAAGCAGCGCCGCTTCCCACAGCTCCCATTGGCTGGGAACAGTGAACTGTGGCGGGCCATGTCTGCGGACAGTCAACATAAACAAAATACCTCGTGGCCTGCCAGCAGATTACCCTGAAGGGCCGGGTGCCGAAGGCTGCCAACCCCTGAAGCAGATCTAGAACTCTTATCTATGTAGTCGCACCCCAGTCCTGCAAACATGCATATGCTACCACAGGATGACTCAAGCAAGCATGTGCACAAATGTTTGCCGGAGCAAGACTAAGGGTTAGATTCTGCCAGTGCTTACTACAAGCACAACACTTATCTCCTTGAGGTGTCCCATTGACAGTAGTAAGCACTGCGCCCAATAGTAAGCACTTCCAGCATCAGGCCTTTAGAATTTCTGCCAGCTTCTCTACTTGCTGTAGCAGCATTCCCTATTGAGAGCTAATTGTTCCCCTGAAGTGACAGTGGTGAAATTACAGCGCTGGCACTGACCTTAAAAATCATCACAAATATATACAAAAAAGAATGTGGAGTACTTGTGGCACCTTAGAAACTAACAATTTATATGGGCATAAGCTTTTATAATGAGCATTTATTCTCTACACAAAAGAATAAATGGACACAAATCTGACATCAGGAATCATAACATTCAAAAACCAGTAGGAGAACACTTCAGTCTTTCTGGTCACTCAGTAACAGACTTAAAAGTGGCAATTCCTCAACCAAAAAAACCATCAAAAACAGACTTCAACGAGAAACTGCTGAACTGGAATTAATTTGCAAACGGGATACCATTATACTAGGTTTGAATGAAGACTGAGAGTGGCTAGGTCATTACACAAATTGAATCTATTTCCCCATGTTAAGTATCCCCCTACTGTTACTCACACCTTCTCGCCAACTGCTTGAAATGAGCCATCCTGATTATCACTACAAAAAACATTTTCTCCTGCTGATAATAGCTCACTTTAATTGATTAAGACACTTAAAGTTGGCACGGCAAGCTCCACCTTTTCACGTTCTCTGTGTGTGTATATATATCTTCCTATTGTATGTTCCACTCTATGCATCTGATGAAGTGGGTTCTAGCCCACAGAAGCTTATGCCCAAATAAATTTGTTAGTCTCTAAGGTGACCCAAGTAATCCTCATTCTTTTTGCAGATACAGACTAACATAGCTACTACTCTGAAACCTGTCACAAATATATGGTTAGATAGCTAAAATTAAATTAATTCTTCGGAAACTTTATAAACCAGTGAGGTCAAAGGAAGTTTAAAAAGGAAAGAAAACATATGGCATGAGGTAGATGCAGACTATAAAGGGAAGTTGACCTTCCAGTAAACCATTTCTATCTGTTTATATCTGTTAACCTACTGTTACTAACTGCACTATAAATATAGGCCAAGTACTGGCACTAATGTCCTATTTAGAACTGAAAAGTTTCCCCAGCTGCAGCAGAACAGATTATGTATATTACAGCAGCTTTCAGCTAACTGTATTTCTCTACAAAATTGTGGTTTCAATCATTATGGAGGCACATTTGATAACTGCTGTTTTTTCAACAAAGGACAATCAGCATAGCATCCATGCAGCGCTCAGGAATTCCACTGGGACCTAATTGTTTTATATTATGCACACACAAAGAGCCACACACTTGTTTGATGTGACTGGAAAATACCACATAAAATAAGAAAAATATTTTTTGTTAATCTAATAATAGGCTCAGTAGAGCTTCTCACTAAAAATATGTTTTTATCTTTCCATGCTGGTGGTCCCCTGGATTGATTAATTCATTTCACATTTATTCCACTTTAGATCTGCTGACCAAAAAAATGACGATGAATCCAGGAACTGAGCTTTGAGATACACTGTTCAGCTTCAGGCTGTTCCACGGGTTTCCTTTAGAAGAGACTCCTTTGGAGAGAGGAGTAGGAGAGGGGAGCCCAGCAGGATGGAGAATACAAGGTAAGGCACTGCTGTGATTGTGACTAACATTAATAGTCTCTCGGAAAGCCAAAGAAATCTGAACAACGTCCTGCTTCTCATGCTCTGCCAAGAGGCTGCTCTGCATCTGAGAGTTGGAACATTTCTTTTTACTCTACCAACCCGGTACTTTTTTTTTTTTTAAATGTTTCCACCATAAGGATGGTGGCTGTCATTTCTGAAAAAGTCATTGAGGATCACAGTGCATTACTGCCTTCATAACCAACTTAATTTTCAGTCATCAGAACTGGCTTGAGGAAGACTCTAGGAAAAGCTGCTTTATCTGTAAGGCCCAAGGATCTTTGGCATTTCAGCATCGTCAGAAGAGTGCATGAAAAACAAACTGGTTTAAAATGAGAGTGTAAACCTAGTGGAGACATGTTTTCTTTATGACCCGTAAGTCTAAATCTTCAATGTATTCCAAACAATTTTTTTTTTAATTGAACTTGTTAGCTACGAGGATAAGCAATAGCCAAACTCACGGTCTATTCCCTTCTTATTTATACAGTACTGGCTTGATTTTCAGTGCACAACTCCAGGTGAAGTCATTGAGAGTGGTAAATGCTCAGTACCTCTGAAACTTAGGCCCTAAATCACTAATACACGAGAACACATAATAAGTTGAAGTTAGAAAATACCCTGTCTGAGGTGATCTATACTATTATTCTACTGACACGCTGGCACTGCCGTCTCTTTCTGCCAGTTGGGAAAATGTACACGTGGTGCTAAATCTCTGCCCCTCCCTTTTTCTCCAACAACTATCAACGTGGTTCTTTGCTGCTGGCTGAAAGGGCATGCAGACATATGGCTACTGTTTTCTGAGACAACTCTGATGCTCAGCAGATTGCTAAGCAGTATCTGTTCTAAATGTAATTTATTCTTCATACTTCCATCAGAGACAGTTAACTGCCCCTATGTTCAAAAAGACTCAGCTACAGTGCAGGGAAATACACAGTTGCCATGCCACAAGCATATTTATTTTACATGCAATCATTATTCCACTGTGCAGGTAAAAAAAATTACATAAACTAACCTACACTGAGCTCTGCATTCCTTAATGAATAGCCTCTAGAAAGTTAAAAGTAAACAAAACTCCTGTTTAAATGCAATTACAGATCATGGATAAAAGATTTTCACAACAAGAACAAGTCCTCGCGTTATGACTTAATTTGAATAGTAGCTCACCACAATAATCTGACCCTAATGTTGCAGATACTAAACATCATCAATACAGCAGAGGCCTTATGTGGATATCTTTCAATATCATGTACATAAAACACATCTTAGAAAAATACGTTCAAAATCAGCACAATTTTTTTTCCCCCTTCCAGTGTCTGACTGCACAGCTAGGGCTAGAGCCTATATCATTTCAAGAAAAATAAACTCACTACAGGAAGCTGGCTAGATTTTGCGCTTATGCAGAAACGGAAATAGAGTTCTTTAATTATTAAGGAGTATTTTTAAAAGGTAGCTTTTCCTGTTGTTAATACCCAAAATCAGATTACAGTGCAGCTCAGATTAATATTTTAGTATCTGAGTGGAAACACACGTCTATTAAACTGCAGGATGGCCTAAAGCTTTATAAATAACTATGCCATCACGCTGCCAGTTGCAGTTGTAACTTCTGATTCAGAATGCTAAGTTATTTCATCAAAGTCATGTGTTTACAAGAACATTACAAAGTGAAGATCAAGGTTAAATAATCATTAAATCCTAGCCAAACAGATGACCCTACAACCTTGCAGTTCTGACATGCTGTAACTGGAATACATAGTTAGGGCTTCTGATTCTCAGTTTTAATTAATAAACACAAATAAAATATCCCCAATAGTGGTTATCCAGTAAACACCAGAAAAACCCCAGAGATGGTTACTTGTATGTACTTGGAGCGGTAATACTGACTATGACGGGGTGATTTCTAAACTGCACTAATACGTTCCACATTTAATTGGTCTGTGTAGATCCTGAGAGTGCACACTCAGGGTCCCGTAGTGCACTTTAACACTGTGTTGTTTGGGAACATTATAAAGAGATATAAAGAGATGAGCTCCTATTACATTTACCATAACACCCCTGTGTGATGGGACTCCACCATTAAGAGGGAGTCTCACAGTCAGCAGTGTCTAAGATCCATGATGCCAGGGAGGCTCCCAAGCCCACCAAGAGACACGGGACCTCCATGCAAACACCACCTCTGGCCTCCTGGGAATTCTGGTGGTTACACAGTGCTTGAGGGCAGGTCCTTTAGCTCATTGCACAGGCGAGATAAGTCCTTCTCCCCACGGTTGGAAAAACAAGCATGAATTTTCCATAAGGGGTTCCTCACAGAGATGCCCTCTCTCCCCAGCTGCACACACACACCAAAGATTTACACAGGAGGGAGCAACCCAGCCTTCTGTTCAGCGGGGTAACTGCACATTTATATGGGTGTGAACAGCATATGGCTCTGTATTTCCCATTTTTGTGGCTCTACCCTTTATCTTCTCTTTTAAGGCAGGAACTGGGTGTGTCCAAGACGGTGATAAGTCCCTTCCCTCACGTTCATCCTCTACTAGGGCAAGGACTCCTTCCACACGACAGAACACTAGATCTCCAGCAAAGGCAGACTCAACCCTTCACATATATCAGTCAGGAGACAGCAACTATATTTCAGCAAAGAGCAGGGAAAAGACATCCCACACAAATGCTCTCGGAAGAGCCATAGTGACAGTGGCACAAAGTTCACCAGTACTCACATGCCAGAGCGAACAATGTTACTTATATACATGACTGTTGTATTAAAATGGTATTTAGATGTCCTGTTTTTAATTTGGCAGTTCCTTTATGTGCAAAAGTTCTACTAAAGCTGGTGGGAACTTCATGTACGCAAAGACATCAGGATCAGGTCCTTAAGCGTACGCCTACTCTGAGAAGTCGAAGTAGACAGACTCATGCTCATGGGGCTTGAACTAGCATGCTAAAAATAGTCATAAAGTGTAAAGTCAGAAGGGACCCTCAGATCATCTAGTCTGACCTCTTGTATATCGCAGGACACCAACACTACCCAACACTCGCACAATAAACCCAAGCATCACAATTAGACAAAAGTATCACAGAGTAGGAAACTAAACAATTATGTGCCACAGACAAAACAGAAGGAACCGAGGCCCGCCAAAGCCCAAGGCTCTGAAACATCAGGAAATTGATATTCAGCAGATATGCAAGGTCAAATCTGGTGTACACTGTTGTAAACCTGCTGTGTCACTTATCTCAGGAAAGATTTCATCTGAGGTAAACTAGTCCACAAAAAATATATCACATAATTCTAGACAACATATTAGTTTAGCTTCAACAGTGCTTTGAACAACAGAGAAAGATTAGAAAGAAGGAGTTCACCTGACAGCTAATAAGAGGATATTTAGTGATTAATAATGCATGAACACAACTCCACATTTGTTTCTGAATGGTGATTTGTATGACCTTAAAATGCTGCTGCTGCTTCTTGGGATTCTCCTAACCAATTTGCATCTGTCTCAGGCATGCTTTCCTAATATAGAAATATAGTACACACAAAAAACAACATTAAAAGAAGATTATTAAGGTTGCATAGCTGAACACTCAAAAGTTAGGAAATGTCAGAATTAAGGTTGCTTATACAACCTTATTTTCAGAAACTGCTGAACCATTTTGTCTGAAATATTCCAAAACAATTCAGCCTAAGGCAGAAACACAACATTGAAAATTTAAGCCCAACCAGTTATATTTTTTGCTCAGTTATAAGAAAGTGAAAACCAGGTGTTACAATAGGAAATATTGAACAACTTTTACAATAGATGGTACTACCAACCCTGCCTATAATTCTGACCAGTATTCTTGTTAGCTTTACTATCCCTAATTTTAAATGACACTTCCCCCCAAATTAACCACATTCAAAATATTGTAAAGCCTCCAAATTTTCTCCAATGTCTATGGAACTTATAAAAATTTGTATTTGTAATTTTTTTCTTTAGCTGAAATGAAGCCTTGGGCATCTTATTACAATTTGACAACAAACACCATTTAAAGATTGCAAGTCACTAGACTTACAAATATATTTCTCAGCACTTATTTTATAGCAAAATACAGTTTGGGATGACCTATGCATACATTTCATAAACGCAATTTAGTCTATTTAATGAACTGCTGAGAGACTGAAAACTGTTTGTTAAATGCAAACACTGGAACATAGCTTGCCTGAAAATTTTTTGCTGTTAAAGCGACAAAAAGTCTTGTAACACTTTATAGAGAGATCTTAGGGATCACAAGTTTACGTGGGCTAAGACCCACTTCATCAAATGAATGCTGTGGAAATCTCCAGAGGCAGATATAAATATGCAGGCAAGATAGCAAGGGAGGGTGAGGCCCACTTTTTTGCTGTTTTCATCCTACAAAAGCATTGTTCAAAATTTTTTGTATTTGGCACGTGGAATTTAGAAAAATGGGCTTGTATATTTATAATATTTGTTACAAGGTAATTCCTGTGCCATTCAGTTAACTTGTATACCACAAACCAGTATTTGAAAAATTTTATTAATGACCTCAGCCATAGTAACATCCCCCAAAATCACTATCACTTCAGCTAAAGTAGCTGGCAACACCAATAGTGTCCCATCTTGTATGTGGACTGGTCACTAGAGAGGGACATGATACATTTAACCAAAATGCTACTGTGACCTTATGAGCGTAATATAATATCTCATTGAAAGGTGACACAGGGCCAGAAACAGTTAATTAACTCACAGACTAACCTGACCAATGGCCAAACTCTAAAGACTTGTTAGGAAGATATCTAACTGAACAGAGCTTTGAAATGCAAGCATGCATTGTTAGAGATAGAAAGGTAGCTATTTGCTCAGGTCTTGTGAGATAATCAAACAAGTCTTGTCTATTGCTATAGATTTGATGCAAAGATCAAAAAAAGAATATTAACATTTATGATGACATTTGAGTGAAATAGTATTATTGTCTATATGTTTCTTTGAAGGTTGTGATAAACTGTATATGAACTGTTTAATGGATAAATTACACTGCTAATTGCCAGGATGGTTGGGAGACAGATTAAACTTATTCTCTCTGGCCAAGAGACTGCTGGAAAATGTATAAAAACCCTGGGACACCATCCTGTTGGATCTCAGATCTTCTTTGGGTTTCAAAAAGAGGAGACCCTAAGCCATAAGAACTGAAATCCCCAGTCACTGACTGGAGTCACCTGAATATGGACATTGGACTATAACCTATGGACTATTTCGAAAAGGACTTTTGGCAACTACACACTCACCATCTGTGCTATGTAACTGGACCTCAAGAAATTGAACTCAAGTCTGTATGTATATTGATCTTTCAACCAACACTCTACCTCTTTTCTTTTGTAATACAGTCTAGTCTAGTTAACAAGAATTGACTATAAGTGCGTATTTTTGGTAAGATCTAAGTTATAATTGGACCTGGTTGTGTGGCTGATTCTTTGGGACTGGAAGAACCTTTTCTTTTCTATGATGAAATAAGATTTTCAGTAATTATCATCATATCTGACATGTGTGTCTGGATGGGGGCCTGACACTGCATTATTTGGACTTCTGAGTAACCAGTGGGGTAAATACAGCAGCTGTTTTGTGCTGGCTTGGTAAATCTAAGTATTGGAATATCCAGGGAGTTTGGGGGTTTGTCTGCACCGTTCTGTTTGCAGTTCACCCTAATTGACTGACCTCAGCTAGTTCCCACAGGCATCATCATCACAGCTACATTCTTCTGCACCCTAACCCTAGACACCGATTCTATGAGTGCACTGTGGCTAGAGCATCCATGGGGTTTCGAAAATGGGGGTGCGAACCCCCATCAGTTCCCCTACATATTCCCAGCATTTCCCACCTGCCGGTGGGAAATTTCCCACCCACACACTCCCTCCCCTTCTCCCCCCCACCCCGCCCCACCACGATCAGCTGTTTTGGAGGCTCTGGGGGAAGAAGGGAGGAGCGAGAATGTGGCATGTGAGATGAGAGGGCAGAACTGCACGGGAAGAGATGAGGCGGTGGTGGGGCGAGGGCAGGACAGGGATGAAGCAAGGGTGGGAAAAGGCAGGATTGGGATGGGACCTTGGAGAAAGGGGTGGAATGGGGGTGAGGCCTGGGGCAGAGATGACTGTGGAGCACCCCTCGGCACTTTGGAAAGTCTGCATCTGACTCCTTAGCCCAGGGGTAAACAGTTATTTTGAATCAAGGTCAAATTTCTTGGTCAAGGTATAATCAAGTTCCAGAGAAAATGATTTACAAAATAACAATAAAGTAAATAAGATTTTTAGATCTGTTCAAAAGCATCTGGCAGTTTAGATTTGATCTGCGGTCCGCCTATTGACTACCTCTGCCCTAACCCTACCTACTGACCAATGAAAGTGAACTTAATTGACCAGATTTTCAAAAGAGCTCAGCAACATTGTCTTTGTGCTCCCCACATCCATCTGTATCCAAGGATTTTTTCTCTCGTCTTCTATTTAGATTTTAAGGTCTCTGTCCCAAAAACCATATTTTTGTTCTCTGTTTGTACAGCGCCCAGCAGTTGTCCTGGGCTTTTAGACACTACTGCAGAACTGTTAACGATTTTCTATGGTGGCTGCTGGGTGCTGCACCAGTTAGAAAATCTGGCTACCAGAATCGGACCCACCAACCAATCCACTCACCTCAGAAAAGCAAACAGACCTTCAGCCCTTTCGAAAAACTCCAGTTTCTCATGATCACTGAACTCAGAATTATTGTTTGGATTTTTTTAACAGTACAATTTAGACGCTGATATTAAGCTAAGACACTCTACACATCTAACAATTATAGATCTGAAGACTATAATAAAAACCTCAAGCTTGTTAACAAAACAAAACATTCTCTATTACTGAACAGGTCAGTGAAACCTCTGATCAAACGATAAGACCATTCAGTGTGTCTGGAACTCACAAAATTCAAGCTTTGATGGAACATCGAAGGGAGCGGGTCCCAGAGGCATGGGAATTGCTGTGAGAACGCAGTGTGAAGAGCTAAAATTCCAGATCTGTTAAGACCTGATGTAAAGAAATGCACAAAAGAAGCTCTTTGCAAAGAGGGCAGAATAATTTGCAATCCTAATTGTAGAGTAGAAGAGGTATAAATCTTGCAGCCCAGAAAGTCAAGGTGTTTGAGGTACTTGTCCTGTGGAGTGGGCCAGTGGTGTGGCTGCTTTGTTTTCTGCATTGCTGCATCCACCAAAAGAGAATTGGGTTGTGGGTGGGAAAAATAAGACATCAATGTCAACTGCGGGCACGTAGTATTTACATTCAGCTTTCTTGCACGTTGGTGGCATGGAGGCAGGGGTCTGTCAGAGAGTATCAGCTGGTTCTGGGAGAGCTTCGTTTATGGGTAGTGCAATCTTTGAGGGTGCAGAGGGTTGGAGAATTTTGAGGAGTCTATGTTTTGTCTCCTGGACTTCCTCTAAAGGGATGTCCTGGATGACTGCCAATTTCTTGAAAAGTTCCTAGAATTGCTTAAAGTCGTCCAACGTTCTGCGGAGGTGGAGGCATGAGGGCGTCTTTGCAGCTGATGGTGAAGCAGGAGCTGGTAAATCTGGGAAGGGTTCATAGCCCACCTCTTCAAGAGGGTGTTCAGGAGCTGTAGATGTTGATGGAGCTGTAGATACAGCTGTAGGACGAGCTTGCAGTCCAGTAGAAGGGGCACATGGAAGAGTGGTGGCAAATACTCCAACTGCACTCTCAATCAGCCTCATAATCTGAATCAAGGCACATTTTGCTGTCTGGAGCATACTGCGAAAAAGCTACTGAAAAGGCACAAAAAATTGGCATTTACTGATGGAAGGGGAAATTTACACCCTAATATACAGGAACAAGAATGATAGCACTCAAATGGAGAAGTTGCTTAATTAGATTGCAGTATTTTTCCAATTTTCTTAGACACTTAGAGTGCAGAAAGATACTATTGCAGGAGTTGAGATGAACTCTTAAATGATGTAAGATTTCCTATGGAACCTAAATTCATCTGGCATTCTCTGCCCTCAATTCACACAGTGAGAGCATGAACTCCAGTACCTTTCCTGAATGTGTAATGCTCTCTCTACATTCAGAAAGACTTCGGGGAGCCTTTTCTTTTTCTGGTAAATGAAGAGACAATGAATCCATCCTTAAATTACTGATTTATAACCTTCAGCTTGACTGTGTTTCTGATTCCCTTTCCCTATACTCCCACCTCCCCTCCTCATACAGGATGTTTTTATGGCAACCACAACAAAAGCCTACTAAGTATTGTAGAGTGCGGGAAAAGAAACATCTAAAACAGGAAATTGAACAATCAGGCCTGGTCTGGATGTGTAGTTCAAATTCTCACACGCTCTTAGGTCTGTAGTACTTTTCATCTTTCTATTGCCCAACTGACAACACGGGGAAACTGGTACAGAAGGTATTATCCATTTGATGGATATTTTATTCCAGACTTAAGCCAAACAGGAGGGGGGGGGAAAAAAAAAGCCTGGTGAGAGTAGCCCCAGAAGGCACAATTTAGGGGGAAAAAAATCTGCCCACAAGGAGCAGAACTATATTTCTATTGAAAGAACATTAAAATAAATAGCATCATTAACTACATCTGCTAAGAAATTAACTAGCATCTGCAGAGAAGGAATGAATTTCTGTTAAGGAAGATCTTTTATTGCCAGCATCCTGTCCATCCAGTCGTTGTAATAGAATCATACATCAATTTTGGCCTTTCATGTCAGACAACCAAAGGAAATAAAGGCTAAAAAGTGTACAAAAAATGGGCATTCATAAGAAAAGAAGTACATAACATTAGGTACAATTAATGTGCACCATGAAGGAGGTTAGGAAAAGAAAGATGAAGGCATTCATAAATTACTTATGACAAAAGTTTCACCACTTCAAAAGGCAACAAAAAACAATTTGCTCCCATTATATCTCTCAGACTGCAAAATAAATCCAGAAATGTTAATAAAACCGTATAGTTCTTGAAACTGGAATGAAACAAAACTGCTGAAAATGTTAGTGGCAATGTTGACAACTCGTGATTTTGTCATGACTCTCATGATACTGTCATGAGTCTCATGATAATTATTATTTTCCTTAAACCCGCATCTCATTGAGTCAAGTGGAGATGTAATGATTTCACCCTTCATTCTTAAAGAAAAAGTATGTTTCTAGCCCTCATAGCTGTGGAGAAAGCTTAAAATGTGACTCCAGTGCATCTAAAGTCTCAAAAAGCAGAAGGCAAAAAAAAAAAAACACGAAATCTATTATTTTTATATAGTCTCATGATTTTTAAGCCAAATCTCATGTTTTTTTGTGAGCCTGATTCATGAGTTCTGAATATTCAGAGGTGGCAATGCTGTAGCAGTGAACATGCTATACTCCTAAAAAACAAATTGATCACATCTATAAATGAGCAAATGGAGCATGTTCCCTTGTTCAGGCTATTCCTTTATTGATAGTATTTACATAAACACACATAGAACACAAAGGATAGATTTGACTGTATGCACCACACTCTACACACTATTGTAAATATGCTTTGTGAGGTATTATTTGAAAACTAATTCCTGACTGGTCAATAATCCCATGATGAAATGTGTGAAGCAACATTATATTTGATGTTATGAATATAATGTGAAATTATGACTGAAATGTAGGTTACCTGGTAAGTCTAGGGAGTGGATAAACCTGTCTCCCAAAGGACAACCAGATGCCTCTAGCCAGTGTCATCAAAGTTGATGGGCAATCACCTGTCAAGTGGCCATTCTTTGCCAAATAATGGGAGCAGTAACAGATCGATCTACATTTTAGCAAACTAGAGCATGGAACCTCTTTTGCCTTGAGACTCTGACTCCAACTTCACAGCGGAAATGAACTTTATCTGGAGGTGACCCTCAGGAAAAAGTATTTCAAAGGGTGACTGGCCTATAAAACACAGCAAGATCTCTCTCCCTAACCATCTCTTTCACAGAAAACAAAAGAAACCATATGGCCTTTAGGACAGATCCTGACTTCAAATTTGATCATCCCTGTTGCTGGGGCACATGTTAACAATTTCACCTTGAACCAAGTCTAATTTGTTAGGTTTTAACTCAGGAGTGGGCGAACTACAGCCTATGGACTCCTCCAAACCGGCCCACCTGAGCTCCAGGCTATGAAGCCTACTCCAACCCCTCCCCCGCAGCCTCAGCACACTGCATGAGCAGCTTTCTGAGGGGGCGCAAAAGCACATCAAGGGGGCCAGGGAGTTGGATAAGGGGCAGAGGGTCTCGAGGGGCAGACAGGGGACGGGGAATGGGAGGGGTTGGATAGGGCGTGGGAGTCCCAGGTGGCCTGTAAGGCGGTGGGGGTATGGCTAGAGGTCGGGGCAGTCGGGGGTGGGGTCCTGGGGGGCGATTAGGGGACGGGGGAGTCTCTGGAGGGGGCAGTCAGGGGACAAAGAGCAGGGGCTTTAGATGGGGGTGGGGTCTGGGGGGGGTGGTTAGGGGTGGGGGTCTCGAGATGGGGTAGTCAGGGGACAAGGAGCGGGGGGGAGGTTGGATGGGTCAGAGATTCTGAGGGGGGCAGTCAGGGGGTGGAAAATGGGTGGGGGTCAGATTGGAGCAGGGCCAGGCTGTTTGGGGAGGCACACATTTCCCTACCCAGCCCTCCAGACAATTTTGAATGCCGATGTGGCCCTTGGGCCAAAAAGTTTGCCACCCCTGTTTTAGGTACTAGAAAGCATTTTATCTTTATTTCTCTTGTAACCATTTCCGAGGGCTAGTTTACACTATAAGCCCTACAATGGCACAGCTGCATATATGCAGCTGTGCCACTGTAGCGCATCTGGTAAAGATGCTCCATGCTGACTGGAGAGAGCTCTCCCATCGGCATAGTAAAACCACCTCAGTAAGAGGCAGTAGCTATGTCTTTGAGAAGTCATGGAAGACAGGAGAGATTCCAGAAGACTGGAAAAGGGCAAAGATAGTGCCCATCTACAAAAAGGGAAACAAGGACAAACCAGGGAATTACAAACCAGTTGAATTAACTTCTGTACCCGGAAAGATAATGGAGCAAATAATTAAGCAATCAATTTGCAAACATCTAGATGATAATAGGATGATAAGTAACAGTCAGCATGAATTTGTCAAAAACAAACAGTATCAAACCAACTTGATAGTTTTCTTTGACAGGGTAACAAGCCTTGCGGATGCCGGGGGCGGGAGCGGCAGACTGGTATATCTTGATTTTAGTAAAGCTTTTGATACTTTCCTGCATGACCTTCTCATAAATAAAATAGGGAAATGCAACCCAGATGGAACTACTGTAAGGTCGCTGCAAAACTGGTTGGAAAATTGTTCTCAGGGAGTAGTTATCCGTGCTTCACACTCATGCTGGAAGAGCATAATGAGTGGGGTCCCGCAGGGAACAGTTCTGGGTCCAGTTTTGTTCAATATCTTCATCAGTGATTTAGATAAAGTCACACAGAGTACATTATGAAAACTCTGCGGACGATACCAAGCTGGGAGGGGTTGAAAGTGCTTTGGAGGATTGGATTATAATTCAAAATGATTTGGATAAACTGGAGAAATGGTCTGAAGTAAATAGGATGAATTTCAATAAGGACAAATGCAAAGTACTCCACTTAGGAAGGAACAATCAGCTGCACATACACAAAATGGGAAATGACTGCCTAGGAAGAAGTACTGTGGAAAGGGATTTGGGGTTATAGTGAACCACAAGCTAAATATGAGCTGGGGTAACTTAAAGGACTTACCAATACCTTGGAGTCCTGAACAGGGGCATGGCCTTTAAAGCCCCAGGCCCTTTAAACTGCCACCTGGAGAAGCCAGTTCGGCCTACTGGCTCTTGCTGGTTCACTGTACTAAGGTGTACTAGCTTACTTCCACCTCTGAATCTGAGTCAACAGCGTAAGGCAGGGCTCAGCAACCTTTCAGAAGTGGTGGGCCAGGTCTTCATTTAGTCACTGTAATTTAAGGTTTCACGTGTCAGTAATACATTTTAACATTTTTAGAAGGTCTCTTTCTATAAGTCTCTAATATAGAACTAACCTATTGTTGTATGTAAAGTAAAACAAAATGTTTAAGAAGCTTAATTTAAAATTAAATTAAAATTAAAATGCAGAGCTCCCCAGATCAGTGGCTGGGCTGTGTAAGTGCCATTGAAAATCAACTCGCGTGCCGCCTTCGGCACGTGTGCCATAGGTTGCCTACCACTGGTGTAACGCTTTTGCAAAAAAAAAAAGGAAATATCATGCTAGGATATATTTGTGGGAGTGTTGTAAGCAAGACATGAGAACTCATTCTTCCGTTCTACTCTGCTCTGATTAGGCCTCAGCTGAAGTATTGTGTCCAGTTCAGGGCACATTTAGGAAGGATGTGGACAAATTAGAGAATCCAGAGAAGAGCAACAAAAATAATTGAAGGTCTAGAAAACATGACATATGAGGGAAGACTGAAAAAACTGAGTTTGTTTATCTGGAAAAGAAGACTGAAAGGGGACATAACAATTTTCAAATATGTAAAAGGTTGTTACAAGCAGGAGGAGGAAGAAAAATTGTTTTTCTTAACCTCTGAGGATAGGACAGGAAGCAATGGGCTTAAATTGTCGCAAGGGAGGTTTAGGTTGGACATTAGGAAAAGCTTCCTAACTGTCAGGGTGGTTAAGCATTGGAATAAATTGCCTTGGGAGGTTGTGGAATCTCCATCATTGGAGATTTTAAAGAGCAGGTTAGACAAACACCTGTTAGGAATGGTCTAGATAATTATTCCTGCCATGAGTGCAGGGGACTGAACTAGATGACCACTCGAGGTCCCTTCCAGTTCTGTGATTCTATGTCAGAGGGAGAAGTCAGGGCTTGTTCTTGTCCCCACCGACGCTTAGGTTGGTGTAACTTAGATCGCTCAAAGGGTGGCTTATTTATATCCCTAAATGACATAAGTTATGATAACATAACCCTGTAGTGTAGACCAGTGGTCTTCAAACTGGGGTGCGCGCACCCCTGGAGGTGCGCAAGCCCACCCCGGGGGTGCGCGAAACCCTGCCGCCGCGCCCGCCCAGGAGACCGACGAACTCCCAAGCGGGCTATTTTAGTCCTGACAAAATGCCGCCATGGAAAGCGGAAGCTTCCGCTTTCTGCAGTGGCATTTCGGCGGACATACCCCCACAGGGGCCGTCAGACTTTTCCCTCCGCGGAAAGGGGGCGCGAGGGGAAAAATTTGAAGACCCTTGGTGTAGACAAGCCTTGACTTCAATGCCTTATACTCACTTAAAATTTCTCTCTTTTCAGTTAAATAATCAAGTATAAGCTACTATATACCATTGTAGTACTGCAAACACACACGATTTTGTGAATCTCACAATATAAAGTTTTTCTTGATGCCCAGTCTCCTGGTGTCATGTAATTATGAGAAAATCAAAGCTTTCATTTTTTTAAAAAAGGCAAAAAAATAAGTTTATAGTGCTCAGGGGTACAGAGAAAAGCTTAGAAATATGAACCCTAATTGGCCCAGAATCCAGAAAGCAAATGAAAATAATCCAGATTTATTATTTTCAAATCTCTTGGGTTTTGAGCCAATGTCATGATCTTTGCAGGCCAAATTCATGATTTTTGAGTGCTTGGGATTTGCGGTATTGTTCAGACCTAGCTAGGGTTCCATTGCTTTTAAGACACAAAGGCTCATTTTTGTTCAAGTACCAATGTCTGTTAGAAGTCCCTCCGACTGTTCCTAACCCACACGGTTATCCAAGAGGAAATGAGATAAACAAAAAAAAAATCATCATCAGGTAACCTGGTAGGAAAATGTGGAAATCGTTAAACTAGCATTTGAATTACCAGTAAAAAGAATATGGCTTAGACAAAGTATTTTTCTTCCAAGAAAAGCAAACAATGGTAAAGAAGTAACTCAGCTAGAGATGTCTGATACATATATAGAAGTAAAATAACTATAGATGAACGTTCTAGCCAAACTTTCAATTGATATTAATTAGGATGCAATAAATTATGTAACTTATATTCTAAATAATCAAACCATGCCAGAAATCAAGAGTTAACATCTATCCTTCTTCTTCCAATCTCCCGTTACACAAGGATTAAACTGATTATGTAAATAAAAATAGTCTTCCCACAGCAGATACATTTTTAATTAATTTACTCATCCAGTTTCCTAGTACACAAACAAATCACAACAGCAGTCTATTCACTTTGCACTCCAAATGTTTGACTCTAATCTCATCTACACTATTTCACACTGGTGTGACTCAAATGCCTTTTACAGAGTTTTGCCTGATTTACTTTTATTCGAGAGCTGAATCACTTCCAAGGTTATTAATTTGTGTGTGGGTCCTGTAAGTTAGTCGTTTCACTGATGGTGAATATTAATAGCTGGTAACACTTTCCATCAAGAGGATATATAGTAACACAGTAAGACCTGCTGTACTTCAGGAAAAAATACTTATAACTAAGCTGGGTCGAATAAGAGGCTTTAGGGCAGGTCTACACTAGAAAAACTACATCGGCACAGCTGCACCATTGTAGCGCCTCTGGTGAAGTCGCTTTAGGCCACAGGAAGAGCACTCTCCCATCGACATAATTACTTCATCTCCACCAGAGGTGGAAGCTAGGCCAGCAGGACAGCTTAGAGCACTGTACCTTGCGTTGCTCAGGGGATATGTATTTTTCACATCTGTGAATGACATAAGTCAGATTGACATAAACAGTCATGTAGTCCTGCCGTTAATAAGTTCATATCTGGGAAATGTGGTTTGGTTTCTATTGTTGCCCATTAGAACATAATGTAAACAGCAAAAAGAGTAAAGTACCTAGTTATTTAATAGGACACATGAGGACAGTTAGCCATACAGATCAGTGATTTAGTAGTTAGCATGCAGTGCACAGGAACAGAGTGTGCTATCTTGCTACAATTACATCCAGGGGATAAATCCTGTGCTAGAAGAGAAGAACTAGAACTCACAAGGTTCTTTGGAATCAGCTCGTTAGAAGCGAGTTCTGTCTTCTTCCAATTTCCCCCAGAACGCTTTGCCACACAACAGATCTTAGCTATTTCACTTAATGCACTACTAGAAGGCGCTCAGATATTACAGTGGTGAGGGCAGTACCAGGAGCTGAACAGAAAAGACTGGAATTGGACAGAGAATGTCATCCTCCAAAGCTATGGAGTTCTCATGGTCTGCCATTCACAGAGTGGTTCAATGACTGTTATTCATTGGTCCCTTGCATCCCTATGGTCCCCACGATGGTGGCTGGCTGGCTGAACTTCCCCGAAAGAATATTTGCATGTGCAAAGGGGTAACTCTGACAATGTCAACATTAATTGCTGCAGTTATTTTCCCACACATTTGGATTGGGGAGATGCTGTGACAAACTGTCATACTCCCTATCTACACTGCATCATCACTTCCACCAGAAGAGCAACAAACATGCACAGCGGGATTCTAAAAGAAGTGGATGCATAAACCAGCTGGCCCCAGTCCCCTCTCCTTACAATCACGAAATCAGCCCACAAGTTTTCCTCAGCTACTTCAAAGTGATGTGATGATTGGACTGCATGTTTGCCCCCTGCTTGAGTATTCCAGTGCCCTTCTTCCTCACACAAATCCTGCCAGCTGAGCGAGAGAGACAGTATGACCACCTTACTTCCCAACCCTGAGCCAGACCAATAAATTAAAAGATCGCAATCATAATTACAAAATTCAGCCCACAGAACCCTGAAATTCTCAGCATGCTCCCTTCTCAGTGTACAGGAAAGAACTAGCACTATGTGAGATGCCTACAATGACCAAGATACATCCTCCAAACACAATTAATTACAGTTGCTTACTAGTCTTTCTTAATTATCTTACAAACTGTGTACAACCTTCTTTCAAGTCTATTTTATATTCTAAAAAGGAATGCTGTATTATTTATTTTCATATCTGAACACACATTCAATATGTGTGGCAGGCAGGAACATTTAGTGCAGACAAAGATGACCTGGAAAATGTGAGCTAAAATTCAAGCTCAGAGTGAAATGGAGTTTTCATCTTCCAGATGACCAGTGTACCACAAAGTGACTTAACTCATCTGACAAGATGGAATACAGCTGGCTTCTTATCTCTTGGCCTGCTTAGCAACATGAAAGGAAAAGAAAAACAAGGCATTAATTGACACTACAGAGCATTTCTTTCCTAACGGTTTCCAGCCAAGATTTTTGAGTTTCAGCCATTTCCGAAATAATGGCCAGCATTTGTATACACATTACTTTTTCTCGCGTGACAAGGAAAGGTAATTTTTCTTTAAACGCACATACTTGTTAAGACAGAACTGTAACTAAGCATTTTAGCGCCCTGGATGAGCATGCATATTTGTGCCCCCTGGAGTCAGTGCATGGGGGGCACACAGGGTCTTGTGCCCCTTCTCCCCCTGCCTCAGATTTCTGCCTTCCATGTAACACGATGATTTTCAAACTGTGGGGCGGGTCCCCCTGGGGGACAGCTTGAAAACTGAGGCCTTCAACCAGGAGCCAGCAGATCAGAAGTTGGTGGGAACCACCCAACCCGCTCAAGCCCCAGCTCTCTTCGCTGTGGGAGCCTGGGAACTGGCTGGCAATCCAGTAACCATCCCTGCCCTCCGGCGTACTGGTAAGTCCTTTAAGTTACTTTCACCCCTGCATGCAGTACTCCAGCTAAGGTCTCATCAGTGCAGAGTAGAAGGCGACAAATATTTCCAATCTTATATACAACACTCCTGTTAATACACTCCAGAATATTAGCCTTTTTCACAGCTGCATCCCATTGTGGACTCGTATTCAATTTGTGATCCACTATAACTCCCACGTCCTTTTCAGCAGTATTACCACCTAACTAGTTATCCCCAGTTTCGTAGCTGTACATTTGAGGTTTTCTTCCTAACTGAAGTACTTTGCATTTGTCTTTATTGAATTCCATTTTGTTGAATTCAAACCAATTCTCCAACTTGTCAAGGTTGTTTTAATTCTAAACCTCTCCTCCAAAGTGTTTCCACCCCCTCCTGATTTGATGGCATCTGCAAATTTTATAAACATACTCTTCACTCCATTATCCAAGTCCATAATGAAAATACTGAACAGTATCAGACCCCACATTGACTCTTGCAGGATCCCATTAGATCAGGGGTAGACAACCTATGGCACTAGTGCCAAAGGTGGCACACAACCTGATTTTCAGTGGCACTCATACTGCCTGGGTCCTGGACACTGGTCTCGGGGGGGAGCTCTGCATTTTAAATGAAGCTTCTTAAACATTTAAAACCTTATTTATTTTACATACAACAATAGTTTAGTTCTATATTATAGACTTATAGAAAGAGCCTTTCTAAAGATGTTAAAATGTATTACTGGCACATGAAACCTTAAATTAGAGTGAGTAAGTGGAGACTCAGCACACCACTTCTGAAAGTTTTCCTTAGTTTGTTTATGATAATGTTTTGTGGGACTGTGTCAAAAGCCTTGCTAAAATCAAGATCGTTCACACCTACTCCTTCCCCTTCTCCCCCACATCCGCTTGGCAGTAACACTGTCAAAGAAGGAAATTAGATAGGTTTGGCATGATTTGTTCTTGACAAATCCATGCTGGCTATTCCTCTAGGTACTTGTAAACTGATTGTTGTATAATTCCTTACAAGCACCAGTCTTACCAAAGTAATTCCTTGTAAGTAAGACTGCTGCTTGTAAGTCTTACCAAACTAATTCCTTACAAGCACCAGTCTTACCAAACTATCAAATATCTGTCAGTAAAAACTAAGTATCAGGCTTAATGCTGTCTGGCAAATCCTCTTACTGAAAGAGGCAGAGTATTGGAGCATGAGGCTGGGATGCACAAGATCTGAGTTCTGTTCCCAGCACTACCAATTCACATGTATGAACATAGGGAAATCACTTAAACCTTCTTTGCTCTAGAATCCCCATTTGGAAAAAGGGAATAATAAACTCTGCCTTTGTACTATAAGTATTGGAAAACTTTGGATGGGAAGCACAGTATAAGCTATATACTATTACTGAACCACAATTGAAGTTTAAACTTGTTTATATCCCACTTTGGTGCAGCTGAACATATTAGATACAAAGAGCAAGATGCACTTCTCTTGCTGCTCCATGAGGCTGGTACATCTGCGGAAAGCTGGCACTTCAGAGAATGTTGTTGTAATCAACACACAAAGGTCATGCAGGAACAATGAAGGGGGTTAAATGATCACCAGGATTTCCACCATTACTAGAAGTAATCCAAGACTATGACACACGACACTATAAATGTGTAAGGATTCTGAGAATCTGCCATGTGTTTCTGTCTATGGCACCATATCTATCTAAGAAACACACACATCTCTGTCAATAACTCTTTGAAATGTTTAAAGTTGTTTTCCAAGAGTAATAAATATATTTCATAACTCTTTCCAAGGCTGCATATTTTTCTTAACTAAATCTATTGTACCTGGCAAGCATAGGTGCTGAAACTCCTTGGCTTGAAGTGGTTTCCATTATATACAGTGTTTACAGTTTGGTGTAACAGCTCTCAACATCTCCCACTATACAAATTGTTCCAGCACCCCTGCTGGCAAGGGAGTGGTGTGACTTTTTTTGCAAATGCTTTTGATGTGAGAGAGACATCGATAGCTAAGATCATGCCCTTCACTGGGCACACAACTTCTGTACGGTTTGATTGACTACACAAGGTTTTGATCCAAAAATGTAATTGAAGCGTTCAGTGATGGGGGTGGAGCTGGGGATGATTTTATAAAGAGGATCAGGATCATCTCAAGTAGGCATTATGAAAATTCCCCTGAAGATTGATTACTGCATTTCAGACACATCCTTTTCTTTATCCTTCATAGAGGAAACTTCGTTCTGCAGGTGCACAACACACAATAAGGAATATATTATCAGATATGCATGATCAGGCATAAGGCCCAAGGCCAGGTAATTTTCAGCCTATCCTAGAAGCGTGCATATTCTTGAATGACTTCACTGAAAGTACACTATAGCCCATACCCCTATAGCACAGGTTCGCATACAGCACATTCACAGCAATAGATCCCAAAATTAAATATTTAAACTGGGATCCATGGCAACCCGTCCCCCGCATTAGCGCGGGACCACGCATGGATCCCGAACCCTGGGGTATAGCAAGGGTCCAGTGTATTATTGCTATAATCATAATGATAAAAATAGAGCATTATGGATAATAGAGTCCCACCCTTGTGGACATACAGACCACACTGCCAATCTCCAGTGTTCAGAAATTCTAAGTCAGATCCCAAAAATGAGATATTTTAAAAAATAAATTTTATTTCCATTTTGATTTTGAGCCATTGGGTTAGACTCAGGTTGCAGTCACACTTTTCTTTACAACCACAGGCTAAAAAAACTCACCTTTTTATTTAAATGAAAGCTGAGATTCTCATGTAATCCCAGGACTCAAGGAGCCAAAGCATTAAGAAAATCACCAAATATTTTGAGACTTGGGATAAAAAAATCTCAACACTTGGCACCACAGTATGGGCTATGTGTACAGTTTGGAAATTTCATTGACCAATAATAGATCTGTATTTCCTAGAACTATTTATTCGTCCAATTCTTGTGAAGGAATTTTGATTCATATGTGGTCTGAATAGAATTATCTTCACCTGAGTTTTGGCTTCTCAGATTCTCACAGTACCACAGAGCTAATTCCAGTTGCAGACTAAAAGTGAACATTCACTTATAACAATACCAAAAAAATACTAGAACTGGGTGTTCCTTCAAACTTAAACCTGAGGATCAAGACTTGAGTCCTATGGAAATTATACTGTACTGTTTCATACTAACCCAGTTGCGGCCTTGATTCTTCTCGTACCATATTTATCTCTCTCTTTGTGTACGGTAGGACAGATGCACTAGATCATAGGTTTTGAGGTTATTTGAATTTGCATTATACTATTAATTACTGCATTAATACAATGTGACGTAATGATTTACCAGATATTTCTTAAATTTGCTACCTAATTTTCTTAGTATACTGGCTGATGTTTACTCTTTCCATATCTGTTACAGTCAATATACTCTACCTCCTTTTGACAATGGAAGTCTTGTCTAAGGCTTTTCTTTTACAAAGAACATTACCGGTATAAACCATAGTACATGTAGTTATATACACACACCCATCATTAGTACTCAAACCAAGTGACTGAAAATACAATTTGTTTTTATTTTGCTTGACTTTGTCCTCTTTCTCCCTTAATCTATCCCAATAGCAGTATTATAGATTTGTTATTAGCTTCCTTGTGTGTTTCAGCTGAGCAGAGTCTGCAGGACTTGATCCTAGGGTATGCTTTAGAATCTAGATGAGCATTTAACCTATTAGTGGGAGAGTACTCAGAAGATAAGTTTATTATTAGTCATTTTTATGAGACCCCCCTGTGTTAAGGATATTGAGTGAGGCCTCAGCATCTTCCTCTGATAGAAGGACACTGTCATTTATATGCAGTACACTCTTTGCAAAATAATGCAAAACATAGGACAGAGGCAACCTGCAGCTATTGTCTGAATGTCACTAAAATATAGCATCTTTCTGATCTGTGAAAGTGTGGGGGGAAGAGGAGAGTCAATATTCAGAGGCGAGAGCACAGACTGTGGCCTGTGCAAACACTTACACCCCTGAGTAACTTTATGCATCTGAGTAGTACAGATTGGATCTCATGTTTGTAAATTTGGTCTCTATTAAGGTTTTATTTTAATGTTACATTTATTTGAGAAATTGTATAGACATTTGGTTCTATCTGGGAATACAGGTTCATTTCACATAACACTGAACAGCTGTCAGAAAGTAAAACATTTTCTTTGCAACCAATTTCGGACTAGAGTTGAGCCAGTGCCCACAAGGTGAAAAGATCCATATCCCATTACCTATTCCCTGGAGCCATCCAGTCACCCATGAAAGTATCCCTTTTAATGTAGCAGATGATTACAGGTACGAAATAGAAGAAATTAACTCAGTTATTTTTAACACTTGCTATATTTTCTTGATATCTGTTTCATGAATTTTTCCAATGGGAATTGTCTCACGAATGCAGGCACTGGGTTGTTTATTCTAATCTCAATCAAGGGGATGCCACAAGAGTTTTTTCTAGCTTTTACCACATCCATCTCCCAATGATATAATGCGCTGTTCAGCTAATATGATAATACCTTCATTTCCCTTTTCCAAGTATGTAGTTTTCCCTTTACATCCCAGGCTTGAGAAAAAGCTATCTTCTTCTGAAGCTGAAGTTATTACTGATTTATAAATCCACTATATAAGGTTGGAATCCATGTACACTAAACCAAATTGTGCCATCATTTTTTAAGTAGAACCGTCCATTGTGTTTGCTTTCCACTCTGCCTTGGCTTGGGGCCCAAGCACCCTCTGTTTGCTTGCCATTCTGCCCTGCCTAAGGGCTTGAGACCCTGAGTGGCAGCACAATCTATTTTGACCACTAGGTCACACTGCCCTGGGAGCAATGGTAGCTCAAAGGACTCTGACCACTAAGTCACACTCTCCCATTTTGTGGATTAGGCCATTGGAGATATTCTAGCAGTTGGGGCATATGCTCCCTGCTGACCATACATGACTGGACAGCCCTTGACAGGGTGTATCTACCCCGCAATAGGGTGTTAACTGAGATCCCAGTGATGACACTTTAAACCTCATCATTAAGTATTATAAGCTCAGGAAGCCCAGCTGGGCATCTGAGTACCATCGACCAGAAGCTCAATTCATTAAAGCCAGCAAAGCGTGCATATCCCATTTTAAATATATGCACAATTTAGCATCTCAAGTGGGTGTTCATTTTGTGAGTGGAGCTTGAAAAAAATCCCACTAACCATCTCTAATTTTACCCATAAAGGGAACCAACACAAAAATACAAAACCAAAATAGTAATAGAAATGACAAGGAGAGAGACACCCAATGAGAAAAAATAAGGAGTGACATAAAACAAAAATTAAACCAAAAGAAAACCTACTAAAGCAGTAGGTGGGAGAGAGAACTTTAAGAAAGGAAGAAAGGAGAATGCAGGAACGTTCTACTGAAATCTTCGGATCAAGATTGGATGCCTTTCTGGAAGATAAGCTTTAATCAAACAAGTTATTGGAATCAATACAGGAATACCTGAATGAAATTCTATGGCTCTGTTATACAGAAGGGCAGACTAGATGATTTAAGGGTCCCTTCTGGTCTTAAAGATCTACGAATCTACAAACAGAAAAGGAAAAAAGGGTGAAGTGGAAGCCAGGGAGATAGTTGTTCATAATGTACTATTTTAGACAGAGAATTTAATGCCAAAAGTGTTACAACTGCCTAGCTGTTATATGCACATGCTCTGCTCTCAGTTACACCAGCCAATAGGCAAATCTGTATCTAGCAGATACATATTCACTACAAAGTTCAACAAAAGAACCGAAAGAATCATTGTACAAAGGCCACAAATCTGAACGATGCCAAAGATACTGGGACAGATTCTCACTGATCTCCGTTTCCCTTGTGCCATTCAGGTGGCACAAAGAGAGTGAACCCTTCACTGAAATCCCTAATTGGAGTAGGGACAACAGGTTTTCTCCTTCACCAGTCTCCCAGAAGTCCCAATTCACAGGACGTGCCAAGGACTGGGAAGGGGCATGTAAAAAGTAGAGAAGTGGCCAGAGTGCACTATCTCAGCTGCTGGATCGATCCAGATCCAGCTGGTGTAGACAGTGCAGCCATTAACCCCACCATTTCTCAAACTGTTTAAATAAAAATTTTAAAGTATAAGGAAGCTGAAGATCAGAATTTCTGATGAAGGAACTTCAAGATTGGCTGTACCAGCAATAACCTGCTTGTTTTATTTTATATAAAAGGAGCAAGGAAGAATTTTCTTTTTAATTAGATGATGTTTACGAAGGGCTCTGAATATGAAAATGTTACATAAGTGTCGACAATTATTGCTGTGTACTTTCAACTCTATCTTTATATCACAGATTCTAAGAAGAATTAAGCAGCTTTGAAGATGAAAACAAGTGTGCATGCACATAGAAACATTCTTGTTCCTGATTTTGGTAATACAGTATATCAATTTTGGACATATTTACATTGCCAAAAGTCAGACCTTTTAAAGCTACAGTCAAGCTTATTATAAAACAGCAAATACAAAGGTGCCCTTGAAGGGAAAGGACTCAGCATCTTGTAGAACAAAGACCTCATTCTGTTCCCATACCACTCCCTCTGGTTTAACTCCACTTGGAGCAGATTAACAAAAGTGAATCCACTTTACACAAGTGAAACAGAGTACAATCTGGACTCAGATCTACAGTGGTTGTTCTCAGCAGTTCCATGAGATGTTGTATCTTTATATTTATTTGAAGGATAAACTATATTGCTGGTATATTGCTTGAATTGCACTTGACCACAAGGTGGTTTCCCCAAGTATTAAAGGACCAGACTCTGTATTAACACTGAACCGCCTTTTTCATTCGTCAATCTGTCACATGGTAACACTGACATTGATAATGTCATAACATTTTGCACATAGCTGCAAAGTGGCCTGGGGAATCTGCATCTTCATCACTTCTAAGTGGGCATCTGCAACTCCTTCTTAAAAAGGGAGAGCTCTAGCCTACTTTTACCACCTCCTAGAGATCCTCTGGTTTGTTTTCCATGGGGCAAATCCTAGCCCTTCTGATCTACTTTGAACAGTACTGGTTTGAGTTCCATGACCTAGCCTAACTACACACTTTACATGCAACAGAATTCCTAAGGGAGGCTCCCTGCAATAGGAATGAAGACACACTTGAGTCATAACTTCTTTCAGTCTCCGAAAAGCAAATTGGAGGGTGATGGAAAGTCTCATAGGACACACATTACAAACGCTGAGCTTTCAAACTTCACTGTAGAGGATACCGTGTCCAATGTAGAACTTCTGAAAATGCTCCTATCTATGGTTGTTAGGGCCATACCTCGACTTGCAAAGCACATCATGTTTTAAAAATAAGATAGCAAACAATGTGACATTTAACAAAGTAGAACCTAGGATTAATCATGACCAGTCAACACATTTTTAAATACAACCTGCCCTGTCTATATTAGGTACAAAATCCTCTCATTAGTTAAAACTGGCTAATTCATGCATTTTAAAACGTTGCACATTCTCCTAGTTTACACATGAACTGGAAGGGAAATGTAAAATGTTCCTCCACCAATTTCATGACAGGTTCTGATATTGCAAGAAAGGACAGGTGAGAAGATGTGGGCCCAGGTCGTCCACTCTCAGATTTGCCCTTCAACCTGTCTTAGATAAAGCAGTATGCATGAAATGTCCTTCTTAAACAGTTTGAGAAATTGTGGGGTTACTATCTTCCCAGCCTATGCCAGATGGACATGGACCTCAAGAGTCTATCCAGCAGCTGCGGATATTGCACTCTGGTCACATCTCTATTTTTACATGCCCCTTATGCACTGTATCAGTACTCACTAGGTTCAGTGGACACTGCCTCCTGCCATATATCAGGGATTTTTTTAACCTTTTGTAGCTCTGATCACGGTCACATGACTGAGACCAGGATATAAAGATCAGTCTCTTTACCAGAATGCCAGAGTGTTGGACCTTTATGGCAATGCACATATTAGTAAAACAAGTCTCTAGGGGTATTATCGATACATTTCTCTCAATTCCAGAAAAGTTACATCTATGATGCAGAAGTTGCTTCTTTCTTTTGATTGTTTAGGTACTGATTTGGAATGGTGATTGTTGGGGCTGTTGTGAAAAGGGAAGAAAAAGGAGGGTTGTAATCGTCCAGACGGAAGTTTGAACTTTCTATCTTAAGCCAAACTCTCAGGAGTACTTAAACGTAATTCACAATATATATGATTTTTTTTAAAAGCACCATAAAAATAGTGGCCATAGCTTTGATTAGAAGTCAGACCACACAAAAAATCCATACAGAAGCCAGAACATAATTGGTAAATGCTGTCATGGGAAAACAAACAACAGCATTTGCATTTCAGTGCCTGCCTTGTCAATAATGGCTCAATTGTTTCCTTACACAGAACTGAATATAGAATCAACTAGCAATGAAATAAACGTTCTTTTTAAAGACTGGGGGAAAAAAACCTGGTTCATTTCCTGATCTTTAGGACAAAGACTTGTATTTACAAATAGGGATTCTGACTGAATCTCTTGCAGCACAGCAGATTATAACCCTCCTTTTTCTTCCCTTCTCAAAGCACAGGAATTCTGCTAAGAGACTGATCTTTATACCCTGGCCACAGTCATGTGACTGATCAGAGCTACAAAAGGTTAAAAAAATCCCTGATATACATCAGGAGTCAGTATCCACTGAACCCACTGATTACTGATCCAATGCATAAATCTTCTCATAGTTTAGCCTTTGTATCAATGGATTTCATCTAGAGATAGGCCAAAAAGGAGGGGTATGAATCAGAATTAGTGTTTTAGACTACAATTGCAGTAACTTGTTTGAAGCTAGGGTTCAGATTTGCACCAAAGTCTAGCAAAGCGACCTCTGCAATTTTAGCCCAAACAGTAAACCCATAGGACAACCTGATTTGGCAATATCATTTTATTGTCAGGACATTTCTACATCTTGGACTGAAATCTTGTGAGACTTTGGATGCATCCACATCAGAAATTAGAAAATATAGGCCAATTTCTTTTGTTTCTATATCTGGGACTAAAACTACGAGAGCTGGGCCTGGATCTGGGAAATGGACTCCTCACTCCACTGTCCCAAAATTCAAATGGGTCCATACTCAAAGTTCCCAGTTTTGGTCCATATTTTAACTTCTACCACAGAAAACCAATAGAATAAATAGCGGCACCTCTGGCTGAGTAACAGTATTAGTGTTAGTACATAATTTAAAAAAATACTTCCACTCTTTCAGTTTAAAAAAAAATATATCAAAGAATATAGTAAACATTCCTCACATGTTCTTAGCGCCTCAGCTAAGCAGAGTACAACTGAATAATAATCATCATAATAATTGTAGAATTACTCATTTATTTATGATGAATAAAATATGATGGAGGGCTGTTCCCAAAGATAATGAGAACCTAATCTCCCAAGATATACACAGACATTTCCCATTAATGTTAGCAGGCATTAAGGGACTGATCCAAAACCCATAGATGTCCTTGGATCAGGCTCTAAGTGCATGCATCAAGGGAGGAAAAATTAATTTTCTTTCTGTACCCTAAGTGAATTCTATACCTAAAATCCATGGTTTTGCATATAAAGAAAAACAAATACTGAATCAAGAAAAGCAGAAAATTTTAGTAAAATTCACAAAACTAAGAACAAATTTTGAATTATGATCAAATCTTTTTTGGTTACAGATAAGTTAAAAAGAATGGATATTACTACACCTAGGTAAGAACTTAGATTTTGCAGGATCTGGCATTTCAACTGGCAAAAGCTGATTTAGAAGGAGAAGTACATTCACATGTCTTCACTGATCAAAAAGATAAGTGGGGTTGGTTGTTTCTTATGCTTTGCTGGAACTGGATCTATTCTTGTTTTTGTTAAGTGGGTCAACAGTAAATTTAAAACTATGTTTTCTTTCTGCAATCATAAGTGAAATGTTTTTGACCTATATACTGCTTGGAGTTTAAATGCCACCTCAACAGTTACACACGAAAAGCTAATTCATGATAATGATGAATTCAATGTTTGTTGTATTACATCTTCTAACTGATCTCAGTAGAAGAGCTGAATACAAAGGAGCTGCTAAAACCTTGACTGCTGACAGAAGAAATCAACATCCTACTTAAAAGAGAGAAAATTACAGAATTACAAAGCTGAAGTATTTATTACTTGTATAAAAACAGAATATTATTAGAAAAAGCAGTGAGGTCATCACTGACAGCTAACCACATTTTAATTATTTCTTGTTCTTTTTTCCTAGGGAGAATGGCCTTTCTATGACATGATCGAGAGAAAAGCAACTTCTAAACCTTTAACTTATTGTTAGCAAAGTCTCATGTTTTGTTTGTGAAGTACCTGGGATTTCTTTAGTAAACAGCAAAACCTGAGTTACACAAGCCTTAAAGTACAGTTCGAGTCATAAAAATGACTATGCAAAAATTGCTCCTTGACCGATTTGCTTCCCGTGTGTATTCCTTATCAGGTCTAGTCTCTTGAGTGACAAAAGTACATACATTCTACTTCTCTACTTTATGTCTTTTAGCAGTGCTAAAGCCAACACAGCTATGAAAGAGTGAGCTACCTTGTTTACTAACTCTAAGGGTATGGTTACACTTACAAGATTATAGCGCTATTGGTTATAGCGGTCCCCTTATACAGTAATATGTATAGCGCTATTGTATGTCCACACTCAGATGCTCCTGCGGTATAGCATGGCCACATTTGGGGCACTTAATGCGGCATTAAGAGCAGCGCATTAGGGCAGGTATCCCAGCATTCAGCTGGGTGCAACGTGCTTTTTAAACGAGGGGGGTGAGGGGGGACGCATTGTATGTATGCGGAGGGAGAGAGATAGTGATTTTTCCGTTCTTCTGAAAGCCTGTCAGTGAGCCTCCGTTCACAGAAGGCTTTGTTTTCACACAGGCTCCCTCCTTAAACATTTGCATTGCTTATCTGCCGAGTTAAGAGAGAAACTCTAAAGAGGTACTTCCGCATTCCTCCAGCCGAGTTCAAAACAAAGGGAAGAGACGTCAATTGCCTTAAATGGCTCTAGGCATCTCAAGAGATCACTTGTAGCGCAGTGGGTGTCCACATTCTTGCTGTAGCACTACAGCAGCTGCGCTACAGCCCTTATTCCCCATGCGGAGGTGGATTACCAGGAGCGCTATAACTCAGCAGTTATAGCGCTCTACGTGCCTTGCCACTGTGGATGGGGAGGAGGTTATAGCACTCGTGGGGGCTTTATAGCGCTATAAAGTGCCAGTGTAACCAAGCCCTTAGTTCCAAATGCAATGGTAGCAACGTATGCCCCATAAAGTACACAGGATATCATTCTGTTTCCAGGGTGAGCAGGTGGGGAAAAAGTATTCATAAATGGAGCATATTTGATCTGGAAGTCATTGAGGGACCTTAAACACTGAGCCCCATAATGCCATTATCACAGAACCATTTTTCAAATTACAACCACAATTTAAAAATAAACTCTTAATTCACTGAGTTTCCCCCAGAACACTTGTTTACAATGTTCTTACGTCTAATGGTGTTTCTAGACAACTACCACCCAGAGGGCACACTAAAATGCTATACAGCTTGTAATGTTTTTAAAATAATATCTTAATTCTGTTAGGATAAGAAATTGAAAGCATAGCTATGTAGACGGTTCTATAGTATGCTGCTCTCTCAACAGAAACTAAAATTATTACAGTCAGTAGATATTTTGTCAGCTACCTGAGCCATTCATTCTCAGTGAAGAGGGACTCTATTTCCTTCACAAATCAAAAGTGAGGGCTGATGCTCAGAAACAGTGTCAAAAAGTTTTCTGTATTATCTACTTATTAATCTTACAACTGATTACAATATCCCTAGATACTTGAAATATGAAATGGCTTCCCCCCAACTATTTTTGGTGTCCATCGAGCTATTTTCCCCACTATTTTTGTAGTGCTACTGCAGTGAAAATGGATGACTTTCACTTGCTTTTCTACACTAGTGGTTCACAACCAGGGGTATGCGTACCCCTGCGGGAGGCAAAGGTCTTCCATGGAGGGTACATCAACTCATCTAGATATTTGCCTAGTTTAACAACAGGATACATAAAAAGAACTAGTAAAGACAGGACAAACTAAAATTTCATACAATGACTTGTTTATACTGCTCTATATACTGAAATGTAATTACAATATTTATATTCAAATAAGTATTTGAATATAAATATTGTAATTACAATATTTAATTATACAATATTTATACTGAAATTGCTTAGTTTAATTGATTAAATATAAATCAATTAAACTAAGCAATTTAATTTAAATTGTATTAATTTAAATATAAATATAAATTAATATAATTAATTTAAAAATAAATGCAAATGTATAAATATGAATATAAATGTATATATAAATATAAATGTATAAATTTAAATTCATACAATTTAAAAATAAATTAATTAATTGTATATTTAATTATATAATATTTGTATTCAAATTGCTTAGTTTCTCATTTTTACCATATAATTATACTAAGCAATTTTTCAGTAACAATGTGATGTGACTCTTTTGTATTTTTATATCTGATTTTTTAAGCAAGCAGTTTTTAAGTGAGGTGAAACTTAGAGCATGCAAGACAAATCAGACTTCTGAAAAGGCTGAGAGCCACTGTTCTACACCATGGCTATGTCAGGATTTTCAAAGTGAAAAATTGGACCCCTATCCAGGAAGGAATGAGGTGCAGGAGATGGGATTGGTTGGATCCCTTTGATTCTGTGGATCTGAATGTATGAGAATACCTTTTTCAAAAAGACATCATAGAGCGTAGGAATACTGGAAGGAGTAAGACAAAGGAAAAGTGTCAGTGTCTGACAGTGGTAGGTGAGGTCCTTCAGATGTATATCCACTCAGGCAGTCTGTCAATTTCATCAGCTAGTTCTTTCTGGTGGCCAGTCTGCAGGGTTTACAAAAAAACTGGGAACAAATGTTTTGTAAAATCAAGAAAGATGCTGATATTTGTAAAACCAAGAGATGCAGAGAGAGGTCCTGAAAACAGGACCAATCCTAGTTGTCAGGGCTGCATGATCACCCCAGACAACAAAAGACGTCAGCAGAAATGTGCAATACACGTTGGGTATCTAAATATACAATCCACTCATTGCTTCTCCTTTGCATAATTAAGGCACAAAGTGAGGTAGGCAACTGTTGCTAAGCTATAGAGCATGCTAAGGCACAGTGACTATGGCAGCTCAGCCTGACAATGTATTTTATGATTGCAACGAAACAAGGATAATAAAATATTGTTATTGAGTATACAACACACTAACAGTATACATTTGTGCCTTGTATAGTGTTATAACTTTACCATGCATCAAATCCCTGAACAGCAACAATTCAACTGAGAATTTACAAACATGTTTTGTTAATCTGCTCCAAGTCTAACATATTGACATAAATTTGCTAACACATGTAAGGGTATATCTAGCAATTTCTATTATTTTCATTGTTCTTCACGGAACGTCCATGTGGTATTTCACTTTAACAGGACCATCTTCATAGTGTGTGTATTCTTTTAGCAAGTTAATGAATGGATTCCAATCAGAAACCATGTCTGCAACTTGACCCCTGCATACGTAAATTGCCTTTTCCATCAGAACAATAGCCTTCAGAATTTGGCTCAGATTCAGACCTATGAGAGTTCAGATATCCAACAACATAACAATGCAAAGACTTGGCTGTTAAGAAAACCAGGTGAACACATTTTGTTTATATGCCTTCACAGTGACCCCATTAAATAAACAGAAGTCAACAGCATGAACAGGATCAAAATTTACAATTTTTGAAGCATCCCTATTAACTAGTTTCCTTAACTGAAAACACACATGACAAAAAACACACTTTATAAAACACCATGTAAAGAACTCTATTCATTAGACATTTAGGAGAGAAGTCTTTCAGAAAAGACGCAGAGCTATACAGAGTACAACAGACGAGTCAGACAGATTCTGAAGACTGAAATAACTTTAAATAGCATCTTGTATTTTCTGATATTCCAATAATGCTGCTGTATATACTCCTGCCGTGCACTTTTTATCTTTAATTTTTGCTAGCTGTAACCAAATATATTTTTAAAGAAAACTGAAATTGAAATCTGACGTATATATTCAAATGGACTACATCAACAATGTGGATTAAACCAATTGTTGCACAGTGATCGAGATCTTATAAATGTCTAGCTCAATTAATAATTATGTCAGATCTTTAAGACAATGGAGTTGATGGTAGTCTGTAAAATGGTGAAGTATCACATAGATATCCTTTACTGATAATTCAGATAAGCAGAAAACAAGAAACCCTCCCTGGCAAAGCTATTTTTTCTATACCCGATCTAAGATGACAACTTACAATCAACAAAGATTAATAAATAGCTGGAGAAAGAGAAAACAATATGTAACAAATGAAGGAAAGCCCATAGAAAATGCAGAAAGGGTCAGTCACAATTTTCAAGACACTAACACCTTGGATTTGATTTGTTTTACAATTTGCTATCCTATTCCAATCCATTGTTGGTAATTGTGATCTGAGACCAGGTTTGGTAAGGAGCTCTGTTTGCAATGTTCCCTCCCTGAAATATACTGTGGTTTTGTTGTCCTCCTTTTTCCTTTGACATGTGTTATACTCTCTTTGATATGCTGATTTTCTATTCTGATTGCTCTTCTATATAAAATCAGAACAGATAAAGTTTTCTGAATATGATCTGTACAGAAGTGCAAAATTTTTGTTTTCATTTAACAGGTTCTTTTAGCAAATATTCTGCTGTTGAAAAGGTGCATTTCTCTCCCTACCATTTCTCTCCCTACCAGCCCTGGTACAAATTATATACTGCTGGCCCCTCTCTGGGGCCTGGCCCCTGCACCTCCTCTTCCCTCCAAAGCCCCACCCCCAGCCAGGCTGGAAGCAGGAGCCAGACAGACAATGGTAAGAGCCACCCAAAGAGCCCAGTGGGGCACTGTGGGGAGTCACAGACCCTCCACCTGCCCCAGGTGATGCGCCCGAGGGGACGGATACATGGGACAAGGGCTGCTCTTGGAAAACCCTGACCTCCTACCAAGGGCAGGTGGAGGGTCCATGGCTCCCCACAGTGGCCTGGGCAGCTCTTACCATGGCCTGTCTCTGGCTTCTGGCCTGGCCAGGTAGCGGGACCTTGCGGGGCAGAGGAAGATCAGGTAGAACAGGGGCAGGACCCATGAGAGGGGTGAGGCCTCGTAGGGTCCCCTACATCTACTGAGGTTCCAGCGCTGTTGCACCAAAGAGATTTGGAACGGAGGTAGGTTGAGACAGGGATGCACTAAATTATCTAACAGACCCTTTTCCATCTCTGACTTCTCTGATGCTTTGATTACAGGAAAACTCTGATTTAAAACCTTCGCTGCCTTGCAGCAATAGCCATTCATGGGAAGGCTTGGGGAGTCAACCCTGAGATCAAATCTGGAGTCAGAGTCCCTAAGCCAGTCTGACACTGTTTTCAATGTCATTTCAGCAACTCCTGCGACGCCACTGGTACCAAGATGTGTCGACTTTGTCTTTCCCTTGGATTTATCAGCTGTGTGGAGAGGGGGGTTTTGCTGCATGGGCAACAGCTGTTCCTCCAAATTACCTTGCCCAGGCTTGCGTCCTGGAGAGGATACTCCAGCTTCGCTTCATAGCGTCGACACAACACGGGAAGCAGCAGTTTACCGGTTATAA
The DNA here is from genome assembly GCA_007922305.1 of Dermatemys mawii. Taxonomy (NCBI): domain Eukaryota; kingdom Metazoa; phylum Chordata; order Testudines; family Dermatemydidae; genus Dermatemys; species Dermatemys mawii. Next base: position 11,123,081 of record ML677349.1, read on the forward strand.
GCCATTTGCTCAATTGGCATAGAGCTGGCGCCAGGGGTTGCTTCCGACGGTGGGAGAGATTATTATGTCTCATTGGACAGCTATCACCCGCTTTAAACTGGGCAGCCCCCAGCCAATAAGGTGCTGTCCCGTCACAGTTCACCTGCTTCACTGAGTGCATGGGGCTTAGGGTACGAGAGTGCCTGACAAATGGTATGTGAATTATGCACCAGGTAACAACAAAAAATTAGTAGGGAAGAAACCAGCCCTCAAGTTAGGTTGTTGGAACGTACGGACCATGACAACTGGCCTGTCAGAAGACCTTCAGACAATTAGCGATGCTCGAAAGACCTTAGTCATCAATGACAAGTTCGCATGACTCCAAATCGACATTGTCTCACTGCAGGAGACACGGCTGCCAGATTTTGGGTCTCTCAGGGAAAAGGATTATACGTTCTTCTGGCAAGGGAAGAGTGCTGAGGAAGTCAGAGAGTACAGTGTTGGATTCGCTGACAGAAACTCTGTTGCGGATGATAGAACCATGCCAACAAGGAACTGAAAGACTGCTATCACTCCGACTTCACACATCTACTGGGTCTGTCAACCTGATTAGTGTGTATGCACCAACACTCAACGCTACCAGAAATATTAAGGATGAGTTTTATGACCAGTTAGACACGATCATCAGCAGGATTCCCAAAGAAGAGCATCTGATATTACTGGGTGACTTCAACGCCAGTGTGGGCGCTGACCATGACGCTTGGCCATCCTGTCTTGGAAAGTTCGGTGTTGGAAAAATGAATGAGAACGGGCAACGACTCTTGGAATTGTGCTCATACCATGACCTCAGCATTACTAACTCTTTCTTCCAGATGAAGCCTCAGCATAAAGTGTCCTGGAGACACCCTCGTTCCAAGCACTGGCACCAACTTGACCTCATCATCGTTAGGCGGTCTGCCTTGAAGTGCGTTCTGTTTACTCGCACCTTCCACAGCGCTGACTGCGACACTGATCACTCGCTGGTGTGTAGCAAGATGAGGCTCCGGCCAAAGAAGATCCACCGCTCCAGGACAGAGGGCAAATCTCACATTGATGTAAGACCGCACACCTAGATAAGGCGGAGAAATTCACCCAAGCGCTCTCCGAGGTGCTGGACTTTGCATCTCCGGGCGGTTGCGCCAAGGAGAGATGGGACTACATTAGGGATACAGTATACAGCAGAGCCATGGAAGTCTTTGGAAAGAAGGAAAATAAGAACAATGACTCGTTTGAGGCTAACTCCACCATACTCACTCCAGCCATAGAAGAACGTCGTGCTGCTCACCTGGAATACAAGCGATCCCCTAGTCAGAGGACATTGCAGGCGTATAGATCTGCCAGGAGCAAAGTACAGAGGCTAGTGAGGCAGTGTGCAAATGACTATTGGCTCCAACTCTGCCAGAGCTTTCAGCTATAGGCTGAAACTGGAAACATCAGGGGGATGTATGATGGCATCAAGAAGGCCATGGGACCCACAAAGAAGGTGACAGCACCACTGAAGTCTGCAACAGGCGAGAACATCCAGGACAGGGGCAAGCAGATGGATAGATGGGTGGAGCACTATTCTGATCTGTACGCCAGGCAAAACACCGTCACTGAAGCTGCCCTTAATGCCGTGGATGGTCTTCCTGTTGAAACTGTGTTAGACAAGAAGCCCACTATGGAAGAACTGAAGAAAGTCATTGAGAGCTTGTCCACAGGAAAAGCCCCAGGAAAGGATGGTATCCCGCCAGAAGTCATCAAGCGCGGCAGCAGTGTCCTGCTAGAACATCTCCACGACCTCCTTTGCTGGTATTGGGATGAAGGTGCAGTACCTCAGGACATGAGAGATGCCAACATCATAACCCTGTATAAGAACAAGGGTGATAGAAGCGATTGCAACAACTACAGGGGAATATCTCTTTTGAGCATTGTGGGCAAAGTCTTCGCACACATCATTCTGAATAGATTGCAGAAGCTTGCTGACAGATGTACCCAGAGTCTCAGTGCGGATTCTGAGCAGGGAGATCCACAATTGATATGGTTTTCTCCTTGAGGCAAACTGCAAGAGAAATGCAGAGAACAGCACAAGCCGCTATTTCTTGCCTTCATAGACCTGACCAAGGCATTTGACCTTGTGAGTAGAGATGGGCTATTTAAGATCCTGGCAAAAATAGGCTGTCTCCCAAAGCTGTTGAGCATGATCCAGTCCTTCCACGATGACATGAAAGGCACAGTACAGTATGACGGCTCATCATCCAATGCCTTTGACATTCACAGTGGAGTAAAACAAGGCTGTGTTCTTGATCCCACGCTCTTTGGTATCTTCTTTGCAGTTTTGCTGAAACATGCCTTTGGAAACTCCACTGAGGGAGTTTATCTCCACACCTGATCTGATGGGAGTCTTTTCAATCTGGCTCGATTAAAGGCAAAGAGTAAGGTACGGGAGGTTACCATCAGAGATGTGCTGTTTGCAGACGATGCTGCCTTGGTTACCCACACAGAAGTCGATCTACAGCGCCTGATGGACTGCTTTGCCAGAGCTTGTGAAGAGTTCGGGTTGACAATCAGTCTTAAGAAGACCAATGTTGTGGCCCAGGATGTGGAACCTCCGAGCATTGCCATTAATGACTACGTATTGGAGGTGGTCAATCAGTTCACCTATCTTGGATCCACTATTATGGACAACATTTCATTGGACTCCGAGATTAACCAGAGAATCGGGAAGGCCTCCACAGTCTTGGCTAGGCTGTCACAGAGAGTGCGGAACAACAGCATGCTGACCATTAACACAAAGGTTGTTGTGTATTGCGCCTGTGTGCTAAGCACTCTCCTCTATGCTAGCGAAATTTGGACCCTGTATGCCTCGCAAGAAAAGAGACTGAACACCTTCCACATGCGCTGCCTTCGTCGCATACTCGGGATCACATGGAGTGATTGAGTGACAAACAACGAGGTGCTGGAACGTGCCAAGATCTCCAGCATGGTTACTCTCCTCCGTCAGTGCCGCCTCAGATGGTTAGGCCACGTAAGTCGAATGGACGATGGGCAGATCCCCAAAAACTTGCTTTATGCTGAGCTTGCCTCCAGAAACAGAGCTATAGGACGGCTCACCTCCACTTTAAAGATGTTTGTAAGAGGGACCTGAAAGCTCTTGAAATTGAAATTAACAGCTGGGAAAAGCTCACCCAGGATAGTTCCAGATGGAGACATGTTCTGACCACTGGACTGCAAACTGGTGAAGACATGCTGCGACAGCTTGCCGATGAAAAGCGAGCTCAAAGAAAAAGGAAGCAGTGGCTCCAACCCACAGTCGATTCTGCCTTCAAATGCAGCAAATGCAACAGAGACTGCCACTCCCGTGTGGGGCTCTATAGCCACAACAGACGCTGCATGACCAATAGCTGAACATTCCCATGGGCGCATATCCATTGTCTCCTGAGACTAACGGACGCCAACACATGATTACAGCATGACATATCATTCAAAGTAAGCCAGCACAAAGATTGGTTTACTCCTTGAAATACTATACTTGATATACACTTTTTCATAAACTTGTCAAACAGACTTGCAAGACACTGAAACCATGCAGAAGCATTTCCCTGCTGAAGACTGGACCCAACTAAGAAAAAGGCAGAAGGAAGCAGAGTACAAGTTCTGGGCTAACGAAATTTGTCCCACCTCCACAATTTCATAGACTGGGATATATGCAGTGAGGTCTAATGGTCAGAGTAGGAGTCAGGGTGAGAAGTCAGCAACAGGAACAGAGCCAAGCATAGGAGTCAGTAGCCACAGGTAAGGCATTAAAGCAGGAATCAGGCAGCGATCAGGAGTCAGGAGAGAAGGCAGGGTCTGATAGAGTAGTCAATCACAGATACACTTGGGCCTTGTCTACACTACCAGCTGCATCAACACGTAGAGACCAATCTATTGGGAATCGATTTATCGCGTCTTGTCGGGACACAATAAATTGATACCCAGAGGCACTTCCGTCGACTCCGGAACACCAGCTCTCCAAAAAGTGCAAGGCAGAGTCGATGGGGGAGCCCACTGTCGACCACTGCCGCCGTGACGACGGCAGGTAAGTCGATCTAAGATGTGTCGACTTCAGCTACAGTATTCATGTAGCTGAAGTTGCGTATCTTAGGTGGACCCTCTCCGCTAGGGTAGACCAGGCCTTAGTTGCTCAGACAACTTCCTGGGTCTCCTTTTGCCTTAAATAGCGAGTCTGGGCCAAACAGAGAGGCTGGATGTCTCCTCCAATTGCAACCTTCATAGGCAGTGCCTATGCTGAGCTAGGGTCCAACTCCCACATTCCCTGCTCGTACAAGCAAACTGCCAGGCGGTGATGGCTGCAGCCCAAAAACTGCCTAGGGACCCACAGACCCAAGTTTGAGATCCATGATCCCTCATGCTTATATAGACAGAGAAAATACGTAGACTCAAAGTAACAAACCTCAGACACAGCACATTTGCCACACAAAACAGATTTCTTCTCATTATGCCTCCACATTCTAGAAGGTTCTAATGAGTCACAATAGGGATGAGAGAAAAGCTTTACTGGTTGCAATACTCAAACCAAGATGTAAGATGGATGCAAGCTAGTGAGTTTTTTAACAAACATGTAATTTTATATTAACATTCAAGTAACTATGTAGAAATAGCTATTCTGAACTCTCAGACAATTCAAAATGGGAACCTTTACGTTTCTCATACAGTGAAGCAATTTCACAGCTCAATCTGCTCCACCAGAAATAGCAACTGTCCATTTGACTTATATTATAACAACAAAAACATGAGATGGAAAATGCCTTTTAATGGACACTAGCAGACGTTTGGGTAATAATAACCATTTCTGCTCTTGTGTTCATTTTCAGTAGCTCATCTTTTTAAACTATAAAATTAACATTCAAGACTGCCTGCCGCTTAAGGGACCCAGCCAGGGTTCAGAGACAACTAGGAAAGGCACTACTAGCTAGGAGCAAAATAAGACCCCACTCTTGCAAAACTCTAAAACAGTGGTGGGCAACCTGTGCGGCCCATTAAGGTAATCTGATTGTGGGCCACGAGACATTGACCATCCTCCGTCACCACCGCAGCTCCCAGCAGCTGCAGTTTGCTGTTCCCGGCCAATGGAAGCTCTCGGAAGTGGCAAACCATGGGGACATGCTGGCCGCCACTTCCCACAGCTCCTATTGACAGGGAACAGACCACTGGGAGCTTCAGGGGGCGGTGCCTGCAGACAGTCAACATCAGCATCAGATTAGCCTGATGGCCACATGTGCGCTAAAGCATGTGCTGAACATTGAAGTCAATGAGGACTGCACATGTGCTTAAATTCTTTGTAAGACTGTGGCCTAAGTGCAGCTGAACCTATTTCAGCTCAACACCTTACAAATCCCTAAAGGATTACTCTCTGAGAAGACGGGGTGCACAAACCAGAGACCTAGGGAGGGAGCTCTGGCAAAAACAGTTGCTAACCTGTATGGCTTCTACTTTGATTTTGTATCTGAAGGAATGCAGTTAGCAGCTTTTGCCAATATGATGTCAATCTGGATTAAAGCAGATCCCCTACACTAAAACCGTATCTAAAAGGATAATTAATTTTGTAGTAAAATATTGAGCATCTGGTAAACTTTTCTCTTTCATTGTTCTACCCCTAGGTGAGATAAGCCTCCTAATATTAATGTTTACATTAATGTATTATATATGTAATAGCAGCATTTTGCATTGCCTGTGTTACAACTTACATATCTATTAGGAGATGTAAGAAACCAACAACATGAAATATAAATCAGTTTATGTCAGCACTTGGCAAGGACTATTGAGAAAGTGACAGTTACACCTCCAAGTAATATCCATACTCGTAAACATTACAATTCATTAACAATCCTGTGTTTCCTTCTTCACTAAGTAAATGATGCTTCCCTCATTTGAATAGCAATTGCTTCTTGGTCTTAGTTTTACAGTTAAAAAAAAAATGGAGAAGAAAGCAAGCCTCAAAACTTGTTCTGAAGGAGATTCTCCAGCTGTTCCTGTTGTCATGCACTTCAGCAAATTATTTACAGCATTATCTCAGCGGACTCTTTACCAATAAAATATAAACAGTAGAATTACTATGGGGTAGAAAGCTGTGGGTTTTGTTAGCATTGCATAGGAGAGACAAATATGATTTACACTTTTTACAAAATCAGACAGATACAGTTGACAAAGGTTATTTGATGAAATGCAATGTGTGCCTATACTAATCACCAGACAAAGATAACAAATAATTCTTATACTTTCTACACCCTACAATTTATAGGGTTGTTTACAATGTGGCTGTTAAGCAGAGTTCACATTTCATCCCAGAAGCAGTTCCACACATCCTACACAATCTCATCCAGTTTACACCTCAAACTCCATTTTTCATATCTCCCCCAACTCTCTTCACACCGATGACACCAGCCTTCCCACCCCTTGCTTTTTTTTCCCTCAGTCTCTACTTCATAAGCTTTCTTCCATGCTGTCCACTATGCTCAGAATAAGTTTCGAATCCAGAGTGCAGACCCCACCCCTGCAAGATCTTTCCATACAATCTACTCCTAAAGACTTACTTCTTCCATGAAGACCACAAACACAAAAACTACTTGTCACCCCAGTATTATATACGGGATTACAGAGTTCAAATTTTCTTTTTTCCTTCTAAGTTAACACCTTCCCAAAGGGTCTTGTTTTTCTCTCTATTATATAGCTTATAAACTTTTTGTCTTTAACAGGGCCAAGATAATTGTCCACAAAGAAGAAAGAAGAAAAAAAAAAAAGAGGTTCCCGTTTGGGAGCCTTCTACATAAGAGACTTGTTCAAATGAACAGATTACTATTATTGCAGTTAATGTAATTATTAATATACATATGTTTATAGGTTGCAATAGGTACACCTTAAGAAGTCAAATAAATAAAGTTATATATTTAAATCATATATAAAAAAAATAATTCAGTGTGGTAACGTGCAAGTTTAAGACTCAATCCTGCAGTGTTTTCTTCGGCAAAGACCCAATGACTTTAGTTTAAACTATTCACTCTTTATCTAACGTAGTATGTACTCTTCATACCTTGTACCTGGCATACTTTCAGGAGTAGATTTTCATTAGGGTTGCAACACTGGGCCCTCAATTTTCATGCTTTACCATAAAATATACAATTACTAGAAAAAACCAGTGATTAGAGAACACAGAAAAATTGAGAGTCTTATTAAGGTCTTTGCACACAAAAGTATAGTACAAAAACAATAAGGAGTCTGGTGGCTCCTTAAAGACTAACGGATTTATTTTGTGGGTAAAAAACCCACTTTTTCAGATGCATGGAGTGAAAATTACAGATATAGGCATAAATACATATTGGCACAAATATGTCTGTATCTGTAATTTTCACTCTATGCATCTGAAGAAGTGGGTTTTTTACCCAAGAAAGCTTCTGCCCAAATAAATCTGTTTGTCCTTAAGGTGCCACAGGACTCCTTGTTGTTTTTGTGGATACAGACTAACATGGCTACCCATCTGATAAAAAGTATAGTACGAACCTAATTATTACCCCAAATGCATAACATTTATTTTGTTTCCCAGAATTGTTCCTTGTTTCTTTCTGATGCTTCAGGGTAAAAGGGGAAAAGAGGAAGCACTAAAGTAAACTTTACTTATACTCTATTATACTGTATACATCTAGCCAAAACCACAAGAGCCCCGAGGTGACATCAGTATCAAATTCTGTGAACAAGCTCAAACATGTGCCTTTGTCATCTTCTCAATTTGTAGTTACTAATGGGGAAGCAAGCAGTTTATGAGGAGAAACTAAGTGGAAATCAGGGAATTAACAAAATATATTGAAAACAATTTAGTGGTTATGAAGATTTTATATTAATTCAGTAAAACATTAAATAAGGAAAGTGAATGGCTTCACTGTTTAATCAAGACTTCCAGATTAGGTTCAAAAATTTACACAAAAAAGGCCTACTAAAAAAAAAGAAAAACAGAAAAAGGTTAAATTTTTCCCTTATTTACACCCAAAAAAAATCTGCAGGCTTCAATGGGCTTGCACAAAGCGTAAACCGGTCAGAATTTGGCCTAAATATGTTTACCAGAAAATACTGTATTGACTAAATCAACAGCCTCTATCCAGAATTTTTCACAGATCTCATCTCTGCAACACTTACTCATGCAGGGTGTCATTAATTTCATCTGGATAGCTTGCACGAAACAGCCACATCTCCCTTACGCTCCCCTTCATAGTGCTAGAGGTACATGACTCCCAGTACTCAGATTTACATGACAAATTTAGACCTGGTGTGAGTGATATGTTACTCCTCCAAGTAAATTTACACTAATAATGGAACAAAGATGATACCTGGAGAGAAAGCAACTACCCAAAGAAGTCCACAGAAAAGAGCATTTTTCATTTCAAATTTTTTATTAAAAAATTACCCCTAAGACCTTAAGACAAATGCTAATATCCAGAAGGTCCCACATTTAACAGGCTTTTTAAATTTGCAACTTTACACTCTATTTGCACCTACCAAGCCCCACATTTTGCCCACTTCACAGCATAATGTTTCCACTTTTCCCAAGTGATTAAAAGGTTAATTAACAACAATCTCTGACATTTGGGTTTTTTTCCTTACTCCATCAAAATACTTTCATTTTAGTTTTTAACTCAAAGATCTGTGATGGAAGCATTCCTTTAAAATAAAATATAAAAGTATTAAATAAGTACATGTGAGTTCTCGCTCTAGAACAATCCCTCTGCAGCTATTATGCTACAATCTGTTTAATTGTGCTTCTAATGCTAATTTACTCAACCACACTATAAAACAGCAAGGGTAATATTTTACTGCCCTACATGGTTAGCCTTCAGACTTCACTTTACATTGCCCAGATCATGGCTCTTCTCTGCCATTTCCCTTTACAGAGAACAATGAGAATGAAAAAAAAATCACTAAAATAAATAACAGCCATAAAAAAGCCATTCAATATTCTTGATACTAAAACTAAGATCTATACTTTGAAGTGAGGAGAGGTTAGGTTACAGTACCAGCCTTCATAATTAGATTCTTTTTTATGTCAAGTTTTCTGGTATACAATGCTGCCCTTTTTTCCCCTTTTTTTTTTAAAGAATCAGTGCTACAGATTGACTCAAACATCTGACCTGAATGAGATAAAACCAAACCAGCTGTTTTCTCTCCTTTCATCTGCCCACATCTCAAAGAGGGCTTTGTGCACTGTCAGTTCACAGAGAAGTGCTGGAAAAAAATCACGTTATGTCAGGAGCACAACATATGTGGGTCACCCAATAACTCGCAATCCAGACTCTGAAGTCTCTAGCCATGCTATCCACCTCCACTTAATCCTAGTAATTAACAATATACATTTCTTAAACAAATAAAGAATTTTAAAAAGTAATCAGATCAATATTGCAAACATTCAGAGGTGTTAGGAATATATTCAAGCATTATTAGCTGATGTAATAATTCTATGACCCAATCCTGCTCAAACAGCAATAAAACATTATTTCAGCCTTTAGAGACTCAGAACCTTTTCTATTCCTGCTTAAAATGATATTCCAATTAGATCAGATGACAATACTGTACTTTGCATTTCACATCAAATCTCCAAAACACGTTTAACCCTTTGATTAACTACAGTAATTCCTCATTTAAAGTTGTCCCGGTTAATGTTGTTTCCTTATGTTGCTAATCAATTATGGAACATGCTCCTTTAAAGTTGTGCAATGCTCCCCTCTAACGTCCTCAGCTGCCCAGCAGGCTATCAACTGCCAGCAGTTCAACTGCGGATAGATCATACGTCCCTTCCCCCACTGCAATGTGCTACTCCTGCCCTCTGCCTTGGGGCTGCTCCCTGAGACTCCTGCTCACGGGGAGGGTGGGGGAGGAGAAGAGGGGCTAATATAAGGGTTTCTTTCTCCTTCCTGCTATTGTACCCTGCTTACCCCATCTTCCATAGAGCAAGGGGGACACATGACTGAGGGAGCTGCTAGCTTGCTGATCTAATTAACAAGGCAGTGTACTTCTGATCCCACTCTTACAGGGAAATGTGCATCTCTATCTCTCAGAGTGTATGTCTCTGCCCTCGTGACTCCCTTAGAGGTCCTGAACCCCAATTTGAGAACACTTGATTTAGCAGTAAGGCATTCCCTGGAAAATATCCCACTCTCTGACTTCACCACCTCAACCAAGCTGCACAATCATCATCACTGTGTATCAGTATTAAACTGTTTGTTTAAAACTTATACCGTGTTTGTGTGTGTATTTATATATATGTCTTTTGTCTGGTGAAAAAAGATTCCGTGGAACCTAACCCCCGCTATTTACATTAATTCTTATGGGGACATTGGATTTGTTTAACATCATTTCACTTAAAATCACATTTTTCAGGAACATAACTACAATATTAAGTGAGGAGTTCCTGTACAGTGAGCAAGCTCAACACGACCACAACTCCTTGCTGCAAGCAAGTGGAAAGAGAAGGAATGGATACAGCCCTGACTCCATAGGTGGGTCATAAATATGCTATACCTGGTGAGGCATGGCTGTCAAGTTTCATGCATCTCCATGTATGACATTTTATGCAAATTATTTAGTAAAACAATTGGCATGTTTGAAAATTCCTATCCTTTCCCTATCAACCTCCCCCACTCTGCTCCATCTCTTTCCTCAGCCTGCCTTATTCTCTTCCCACTTCTCAGCTCCCCAACCTTTGCCAGCCTTGCCTCCCCTACCAGCTGTTGCCACAATGGTCTTCTCCTCTGCAGTAACTTCCCTGCTGCACCAGTGCCAAAAAGGAAGAGCAGAGAGAGTGGAGTCACCATTTGGCTACCTGACAGCATCCCCCTGTGGCCAGCAATTAACTGCTGCTGCTACCCCTGGCCCAGATAGATACATGAGATTCCAGCTAGATTGTGGGAATATGAGACAGGGTTGCCAAATGCCTGAATGTTCCATGAGATGCATGACACTTGGCAGGCCTGGTAAGAGGCTATAATCAGTTGTTCACTCCACCCTAGAAGCAAAGTGAGGGAGGAAATGTGACTGAGTAATAATTTCTGCCCAGAGCTCCTCCTGGTCCAGCACAGTCACATATCGTCCATTATGGCTATGCCTAAAGGCACATTCTATCCCTCAGCTAGCTAAATAAATGAGGGTGCAAAATCAGAGGTCATTTTATAATAGGTGGTCCTGAGATTTTCCTCCAAAAAGCTATGCATGGAAAATTACCATCGTTCAGAGAGGTGTATGTTTTAATGGGAATTTTAATTTAAAAATATAAAAATCTTAAGAGTGTAGTTCTCATCTGAAATGTAACAAAAAATGACATGTCAGGTTTCATGTTTGTTCAGTCTCAATGACTCCAGACCAGATTTGTTAGGATTACAAATAAGAATATAATTTATTTGAATGACCATCCTGAAATGTCAACCAGGGGCCTGAAAGACAGTCTGTGATCCTCCTTGTTTACATATAATAATTAGCAATAAATATTCTGCGACTGGAAAAACAACTTGGTTGATGACAAGCCAGAATAGAATCCATCTCCTCCAAGAGCGGTGTTTGTTCTACAATCTTAAGAGTTAAAATAGCAATACAAACTTTATTTCATTAAAGTAAGCAGATTATATTTGGAATGCATAAAAGGGGCAACTGTGTTGGAAAAGAAGTTACCACTGTAACGTAGTTACTTCCCTTACTATAAACGCACTTTAAAATATTCACTGCAAGCCAAATAATGAAGTCCTTACTCAAAATCCCTTATCTTTTCAAATTGGTATAGCTGTGGGGCAGAATTCTGTTCTCTTAGTTATACCATTGTAAATTGATTTCAGCAGTTACTCCAGATTTATGCCAGTGCATCAGATTAGAATTTATTCTGAGTTCAACTTTTAGTCTGAACAACAGTTATTGTACATTCATTTTCATACTTATTTATAGACATTTCTACAGTGCACATTGCTACTTTATGTAAGATTATCATTTAAAATTAATTGAACTTGAAACCAGTGTAAAGTTTCTTCAGTTCATTACTACAAAGCACACTGCAAAACTCTATCGGTGAAATTTACCCCTGAGCAGATATTCGGTACAAGGCCTATGCATCACATAAGGGTCTAAACAGGACTGAAATGAGGTACAGTTTTTGTATATACCCTCTGCACAGGAGTAAATTTCACCCAATATGCATAAACACATGGGGCCATTTTGTTCCCCCTGTGATCCATTTTACCCCTCTCATGGAAGGCAGTCAACTGCCTCTACAACACTAACCCCTACCTCCTACCAGGGCCATCCTGGGGATTTATAGGGTATTATTAAACTGGTGCCCCTGTGCTCCACTGAAGGTGGTCCCCAGACAGCGCTGCTGACCCCAGTGTGTTGAGGGGGCACAGCCACCACCCCTGCCCAGGGACCCCAGAACTTCCTCCCGCCCATTGCTGACACACATCGAGCTTCATACACAGCAGACATGACTCAAGACAGGTTTCGCGCTGTCTCATGGGGGTTACATCTTGCCAGAGCCCACGGTCCTCCTGGCTCACCACTAGCACTTTGACAGGAAGTACCAAGCAGTAATAACAACACCGCCACTACCACAGAGGGGTGTGTGTGTGTGTGTGTGTGTGTGTGTGTGAGAGAGAGAGAGAGAGAGAGAGAGAAAGAGAGAGAGAGAGCCCATGCATGAGAGTCAGAAAGATTGTGTGTGTGTGTGTGTGTGTGTGTTGGTGTGTGTGTGTGTGTGTGTGTGTGTTGGGAGGCTGTGTGACAGTGTGTACTGGGCTGTGAGACTGTGTGTGTGTGACAATCTGTGTTAGGGGACTGTGACTTGTGAGAGGCAGCGTATATGTGTGTGTGAGTGTGTGTGTGAGAGTGAGTGAGTGAGTGTGTGTGAGAGTGAGTGTGTGAGAGAGAGAGAGAGAATCTGTGACACACACACACACAATCTTTCTGACTCTCATGCATGGGCGCTCTCTCTCTCTCTCGCTCTCTCTCTCTCTCACACACACACACACATACCCTTAAACATTATTAAGTATAATGTAGTTTCATCACAATGAAAAATAATACAGAAGAGGTATCATGCTATGAAAATCATTCAAACTACTGTTTTAAAACACTGTCAGAGAAGCATATTGTTACAAAAATGAATATCCATGTCCCCCACCGCAGTCTCCACTCAAACAGTAAAATCAAGTACAATAATGCTTCAAATTAAGTAACACTTGTACAGTGCATACACAAGTCTTAGCAACAATGGTGGTAGCAAAACCAGAGCTTCTGGACCTGTAACAAACCAGATACAGCCATCAGAGGTAAACACGTAAAGATGATAATGCTTCTGATGCCAGATTAGATCTTTGGTTCATTAGCCCAATGTTCTGTCTCTACCAACATCTCACACATAATACTTTAGAGAACAACACTACCCTCTTCTCTGACTTAACTGTTCCTGGTCATTTGTGCAGGTGATATGCTGAATAGTTCATGCTTTGATAACAGTCAAAGCATACATAAAGGAAGAAGCTTGTAAAGTTTCATTAATTATTTAGAGACTGTATTTTTGCTTTAAAACTAAGTTGGAAATCAAAGGCTTCAGTTTCTTGGAGGATGGGGTGGGGAGTGTCATTTTACATTAAAGGCCTTGTAGGGAGGCGGTCTGGTGCCCAACCGCCCCGCAGAGGGGCGAGCTTCCCCAGAGGCAAGAGGGGGCGGAGCTGGAGAAACCTGCGCCCCTCCCCCAGAGGTCAGCTGGCCGACCCGGAAGTATAAAAGCTCGGCCCCAGAGCTCACTTGGGAGGGAGCCAGCGGAGGGGCCGGAGGCCACAGCCAGAGCTCCTGAACGGGAAGCCCTGGTGACCCAGCCTGAGCCCGGGAACTGGCCGAGCCTGCCCTGCGCCCGCTACCCGGAGGAAGAGGGACCGAGCCGACCCAGTCCATGCTACCCCGGGAACTGGCCGAGCCTGCCCTGCGCCCGCTACCCGGAGGAAGAGGGACCGAGCCTACCTCGTCCGTGCTACCCCAAGGAGCTTCCCAGTCTGCCCTGCGCCCGCTACCCGGAGGAAGAGGGACCGAGCCTCCCCAGTCCAGGCTACCCCGAGGAGCTGCCGCCTCTGCCTCCAGACAGCGACTCGGAGGAGCCCATGGAGGTCACCACGCCTCACCAAGTACCCTTTGAGGGGGAGTTAGGAAGTGGCCCGGGGAACAAGTCTGAACCTATGTCAGTGTGTTGCGGTCAGGATCCCCACTGACTGCAGCAGGCCTGTTACCGCTGCTAGGGCCCCGGGCCAGGACGCAGTGGAGCGGGTGGGCCTGCGTCCCCCCTGCCACCCTTAACCGTGGGTGGCAGTCTCCCCCTCAGCCAGATGCCATAGCTAGCTGTCTGGTGTGGCTCAGCCCCTGCTTGAAGGTCTGAGCCCCTGACTCTACCCTGTGTTTGTGGCCCCGCCCTGCCTCAGGGCCTGGGCCTTTCGAAACTGTTGTTGCTCAGCCCCTGCTTGAAGGTCTGAGCCCCTGACTCTACCCTGTGGGTGTGTTGCCCGCCCGGCTTTCGGGCTAGGGCGGGCTGAACTGACGCAGCTCAGGCCTGGCTGAGCACTTGAGCCCCGGGCCCGGGTACTCCCCAACCCGGCTGAGGGGTGTGTAGCGAGGCGGTCTGGTGCCCAACCGCCCCGCAGAGGGACGAGCCCCAGTGGCGACCCCCTACAGGCCTACTGCAAATATTCTCATATTTATTAAAAACACAGATACATACTTGCTATGTAAAAATCTAGGTTAGGCTTTTATCACAGCTGCATACTCCCCCAATTCCCTGCCTACCTGCCACACTGATCAGTGACTCTCGAACATTTTAAAACTTAAAAAATCTACAGAATTTATCCCGGATGTTGACAGTTGTGAGATCTGTGATATTTAAGATCTAAACATGTTACAGAATTCTGATTCCTATGGTTCACAGACGGACCCCGTGTTGCTGTGGAGTTTTGGTTTTGTTTTCCTTTAGTTTCTTTCTTTTTCTTTTTTTAATTGAACAGAACTAAAGAGCGAGATCTTCACTTTTTCAGCCTTTATCAGCCAACTTGCAACTGAAGGGTTCCATGCTTCACGCTGGAGCTATGTGGCGAAGAGGCAGAAAATCTCCAACATAAAGAGAAAGAAGGTAAAGAATAGCAATTTCATGGTATAACCTATTTCCCTGGGAGTCTGCAGAAGCTCCTCCATGTCCACTCTGCATGTCTCATGGGTGCAGAAGGATGTATAGTGGCATAGAGTGGCTGGAGAGCAGCCCCTCTGCCCCTCTCATCTACTGCCAGATTTCCATGCAGAAAGCCATGATAGTTGAAGCAGATGAATCACCATTAACTCTCCCCTCTGCTCCTCCTATACCCATTGCAGATAGAAGTAAAGTGCAAGCATGACAGCAGGAGACAAACACAGTATAAGCAGCTGAGGGGGGGACAGCCCAATGAGTCACAGGATCCATGATGCAAGATTCAAATCTCCATGTGGACCCACCTGGTTTGCAGGCCACACAACTAGCATCCCCTATATGAGGCCACTACCTTCTCCCCAGATGGGCAACAAAAGGCTCTAATTCTCAGTTTTGGGGGAGGGGGGTTAGTACCCCTCTGCCCCCACCTGAAGACATGGATAAGATTCACCCCTGAAAAAGAATATGTGCCCAAGGTTTCTACAAAGCTGATAGCACCTCCTGAGTACAGACTCCCAGACACCTTCAAAACGTAACAGATGCTTTAACAGGATATCTCCATGAGTCATACTGCATCACCACACACACCTTTTTAGAGCAGATAAAAAGCACCAGAATTTTACCTATCTTTAATGTGCTGAAGCGGTCAGTGCCTCCTAAGAAGAACTGAGCACCTTTTGTTCCCACTGAAATCAATGGGAATTCTTTGCTCAGCACCTCACAGGATTGAGCCTTCATGGTTGAAATGGAAATGCCCATTTCAAACCCTGAGCCAGTCCAAACTTTGTTCTTTAAAGCAGATAGGGATCTAATGTTTTGTGCAGTACATTATCTAGCTGTAATAACAGGTGGAAAGATACCAGGGGACATAATAAAAACAAAAAGTAATTCTAAACCATTTCACATACCACTTTCATTCAAAAAGGATATGAAGTTTGACTCAGTGTAATCTACGTACATTTAATGGATTTTTCCACACTCTAGTTGGGCTCCATACCAACAGGAAGGTTATTTTCTCTCTAAAGATCATTAACAATTCATCTGCTGTAGTTTCTACCATATGTGACTCATCAGCTGACTGCGTTGATCTATTCAGCAGCCTTCTATAGAAGGTTTTTTGGAGGAGGGGTTTAAAATGGGGGAGCACACTATAATTTACATGGTATTTTCACTAAAATTACAGGGAATGATACTAAATTACTAAAGTACTTTGCTGAGAAAGAAACTGATTTTGTTTAGAACCACAGTTGCTTAATAAGCTTGTGCCTTTTTTCTGTGTGTTGGAGAGAGGGGAGGAGAGGGAGAGGGAGGAAAAGCACATTTTCAAAACATAAAATGTTTTCAGAAGTTCCCAGTTCCCTGCTTCCCTCCTTCCCTCCCCCCCACCAAATTCTCTAACTAGGTTATCATCAATTGCTCTTCCTGTGGCAATGGTAACATGGTTTCAAATGAATACACTTTAAATCAAGAGAAGGGGGGAAATGAGAGGAATCCACCAGAGAGAGTAATTCTCTCACTCTCCTTCCCCACATTAACAGCAGCAGTAAAAAGATATTTCCATGGATTTAGCTAAAGCTGAATTTTTAATAGCTATTTATTTAGAAGGTTTCAATAATTCTATAAACAACATAATTCTGGCTTTACTAGGTATGTCCCTGAAGCAAATAAACATTGGGGTCAATTTCCAACTTTTATGTTTCAACATAAGCACTGACATAAAAAAAAAATGACAATCCTGTACCTGATTCTTCTCTCACACCCGTTTTATACTATTATAACTGTGTGAATCTCAATGGAATTACTTATGTAAGCAAGGGAAGAGTTGGGTTTTCCCCCCAAATAATTAATATTCAGTATATACAATATAATCACAATTAAATGTACTACCATCACTGACCTAAGAAATCAGTGTCCTTTTAGGGCCCCATTCCAGTAAAGCTGTAATTCAGTGAGACTACTCATATGCTTAAAGTGAAACATGTCCTCAAATGCTCTGCTGGATTAGGCCGTCCTGCTGCTGTAACTTGACAATTTTTATGATGGTTCATTTGTTTCTGTATAAATAAATGATAGTTATTTATTCAGTAAAACTACATATTCCATTTATTCCAACTATATATTCCATTTATTTCAGCCCAAAGGATCCTAATTCTCTTTATGCAAGCAGGATTTATTTTACCAATGGAACACAGACACCTATGGGAAAGATGGCTGTAACAGCACACAGTGCAACACTGTGGTAAGGAATTTTGGCCAAGGGCAGCTTTCTTTTTCAGTAATGTGTCATGGGATCTTTATCATCCAGTTAGGCCAAACAGTACTTCATATGTTAAGGTCTTATCCAAAAAATCCCCAACAGAGTACTGTTTGGAACCACTTTCTACTTTGGAAAGAAGGAGGGTTGAGTCAGCACTACTGTGATTTGAACCCTTGGTTTCAGAACTCTAGGTATTCCAAATATGATGCTTTATTAAGCAAATTTCTGCACTTACAGCAAAACTAACATAGTACTTCTTAATCTGTATAAAGAGATTGCCAGAAAGTTTGTAGAAGGAATTTTGGCTTAGAGTTTGGAGCAAATGAAAAATACAAAGACATGAATCTCTCTAGATCCAAGTATGCTTCTAAAAACCCCACAAGAACAAAGAATGGTATTCAGGATTCTAAACATGACTACTTAATAGACCAATAGAATTTGTTATGTTGCTTTTTTCTTTTGTCATAAAGTAGAAGCAATAAGGTGGATAAATGATAAAGTATTAAATAAAAGCAAACATCTTGCTTTGTTTCATGTAATGATTAAACAGTCAAAAAGACTAACCTTAGAACATAAGTATTATAAAGAAAAATTTGTTTTAGAACACATCTTCTCTTTACCTATATGTAATATTTTGGTTTTGAAAAAAGTTTGCTTTATAACAATAGTTAACAGTACAGTCCCAAGTCAGTAAGAATTGGGAAAAAAATCTAGTGGTAAGTGCAAGTGACTCCTAGCTTCTATTCCTGGCATAGTCAGACTTGTTACGCAACTTTGTTAATCTTTAGATCATGAGGCAAAGCCTGTTATTTCTCCATTGCCCAAATGCATTAGGGAGATGGCTGTGAGGCTGAGGAGTGATGGAAGGGGATTCTGACAGAGATTTTATTTAGATATTTGTTGCTCTGGAATAGTGTGATCTGAGATTAGGGGCTGGAGTCTCTTTATTTTATGAGATGTAGTTAAACAGTTTGTCAGGTGTTCCCAGAGATTGGGATAGGCCCTCTTGTTTAGTAGTATATAAATTTCAGTACCTACAATCAATTAACTCTGCCTTATTTTACCCATCTAAGATATGGGTATAATAATTACTTACAAACACTAGTGTTTTCATAATTAGCCAGAACATACAGTTGCATCTTTCTGCTGTTGCATTTTGCAGTGAAACAAACACAGAAAACCTGCCACCTCACAAAACTTGCAACAGTAAAATTCTTCTCAGCTGGACAGTATTTTAGTAACTCTGAGCCTTCTGCCAAAGTATTGATATTCTGGTCTGAAGGCTTATATATTTAGGCCCAGATTTTTAAAGGTATTTAAGCACCTAACTCTCACTGAAACCAATGGAAGTTAAACACCTAAGCAGCTTTAAAAATCTGGGTTTTAGTGCTTTGTTTTTAAAGCATCGTATGATGGAAATCAGATAAGGGGCTACGGGAAGAATGGGGGAGAAAGCTAGATTCACTGCCAGAACAGAAAAAAAGGAAGCATCACCTGGTCACCTAAGACCCCAGCCATGAAGCAGGACCTAGTGTGCTAGGTGCTGGACAAATAGAACAAAAAGACAGACTCTGTTTCAAAGAATAATAGTAGGACTGTTATTTTTCCGAATAAAGAAATGACATCAAACTGAATATCTGAACTCCTTTCATTTACCCCCCCCCCCACAAAAAAAAATACATTGAATGAATTTGATTTGTACTTTTTTTTTTGGCAACTGGACCTTCTAATAAAGTCTGCTGTACATACATATGCCAATAAGGGATCTCTCTCCACGGACAAACCGCAAGCCTGCTCCTCCTCCTATTGAGCCAGAGGGAGTTCTGAGTAATTCCAATAGGAGCAGAATTGATCCTTGAAAGTTATACATTCCTACTTTTTCTTGGCATGCTCAGATTTGATTCCATTATCTCTACTTATGACTGCAATAGTGACTGACTCAAAAAGCATTGTAGGAATTATTTCAATAAGACTGAAAGACTGTAATTAGTACAGACCTTCTGTAATAGTTTATGTAGCCTGCAAATCTGCAATGTTTCCTTTCCGACCAACTCATACAGTGGTAAATTTTTAACACATTGAATCATAATCAACCTCACCGTCCTTCAAGCCATCAACACCTTTTCAGTTCTGATGGGAAGCAGGAGGAGGTAGAAGATAGCTGCCATTGGTTAAGTAAAAAACATGCAGTAGTGGTATGTGATCAGCACTATTTAGAAGGGAAAATATGGCCTTATTTAAGAGAGGGAACACGCACACACAGGCCTAGTATTAGATAATATATCTGTTACTTAACAAATATTACTGAAGTGCTAGCCTAAGTCTAAGAAGCTGAGAAAATTTTATGCAATGTTGTATTTACCGTATCTGATTCACTGGCTCCCAGCTCAGCCCCATTCACTTTATTAATCAGTGCTTAAACACTCTTCTGAAGTACAAAAGTGCAACCAAATCGGAATGTGCCATGCCTCCTTGTTTTGTGTGCACAGTCATGTGTCAGGCCAAATTACAAAATTAAAGCCAAGCCAACAATATTAACACTCAGGTAACTTGTAAGTAAAATAGAGACAATACTGTGGGGGGGGAGGGTAACTTGTAAGTAAAATAGAGGTGGGTGTGTGGGTGTGTGCATGTGTGTATAGAGAGAGTGAGTGTGAGTGAGAAAAAGGAAGATGAAAATGGGATATTTAGGAGCCTAAAAGTCCCCCTTCTTTGGGCAGAATCGATGAGCAATGTGAACTTGCAGTGTTTCCTCACAGTGTGCATTAATTATATCTTCAGCCATGGAATCAGTACTTTTCTCAAACAGTACAGAGAAACATCTGCTAATGGTATGCTTCAAGTTGAACAAAATGTCAGTCCTACAATGGTGTTTGTCACGATCAACACAGAAATTATATTAATTTCACCACTAAAAGTAAACTAATCAGTTATATTTATCACAAATGACACCAAGCACTGTGTATTCCAGCAGCTACATTGCATTTTCCATTATTCTGCTTCTCATTGTCTGTTGCATAAACTCCATTTTGCCAAACCTAGTGATGTGGGGAAAGCCCAAATTCTTGCCTTCCAATATTGCAGTACACTTTCAATGAACTCATTTAATAAACAGTTTCGTGGGCCATTATGGATGGCGTTTAAACTGGCTTAGAAATCACATCAAGCATGAATGGCTAAATTCAGCCCAGGTGTAAATAAATACAATTCCAATTACTTCAGCAGATTTAGGGTTTGCTTATACCATGGACTCATTTTGGCCCTAGCCGAACAGTCTTTAAATCATGGGGAGAAATCCTGGCCAAAATGAAGTTAGACAACAAAACTCCCATTTCCTTTGGTGGGACCAGAATTTCACCTATAGTCTTCATGTATGGTCTTTAAACCGTGCTTTAGTCTCAAACATACAGTCTAGCCAAAACATACCTAAACAATTAATTTTATTACACAATTGTAATACATGTGTATAACTTAGCAATTTTTGAGACTGTTTCTAGAAATCAACAGTGGAAAGCAACTATACCAGCACAACGTTTAAGTGTTGACAGGATCACAATTTATCACTTTACAGAGAGCGTAATATTCCAGTCATTGAGGTTCAATTGGCACTGAGTATTTATTGTGCAGATACAATACTGCTCTTCAAGATGCTACATAGCTATGACTGCTTCAGCTGTTATATTTTAGGTGATTGTAAGTTAAAAGTAAAAATTAATTTCAGGTTGGAATTTGGTATTAACCCCACCACACACAGTCGAGAGTATTTCCTTCTATTTTTTCTGTGTCACCACAGTTTTTGTTTATAAAAGAATAAATTCACAAACATTCATAAATTCACATTAATTCCACAATGCAGCCAACAACTATCATAGCTACCCCTGAAAAATGTCAGACTGCTCCTTCAGCAGCTACGGGTCCTTTCTGTATCTGCAAGATTCTATCTTGGCAGGCCAATGAACTTAAACAGACATTCCCTGTGGGCCAAAGTCACCTGCAGGGCTAGGTTTTACATTTACAGTGACAGCTACCATAGGGCTGAGTGACATCACTGTAGATGTGCTAACCAGAATTTACAGGATGTACCAATCATACTTAGACATGCAATAGTTGAAGTGCACCTGAAGGCACCTAACAGAACTAGACACATAGAGCACCTTGCAAACTGTATTCCTATCAAATCTTGTGAAGTGCTACACCTGGCAAGTGTTCTTCTTAATGCTGCACCAACAGAAAGTCTAATTTTTCAGGGCAGATTAGATATACAAGGATTCACATTAATTACAGTAGGCGTTCTGGGCACCTATCCACAAACACAGGTGCAGAAAATATGAGTTTGCTGCTGTTTTAGAAGCTCTGTAATGGTTAGACAGCATCCGTTGGAGCTGCATTCATCTCAAGTGACATAAGACCTTTTATTTCTGAACTATTAAAATGCAGTAGTACCCACAAACAACTGTGCAGGACCCATGGCTATTCAGATTTTATTGTTAAGATCTACTGCTAGTTCCTTTATAACCCATTTTCAGGACTTCTTATTAGTCTGATCTCATTCATACTAAGATGAAATTTACCATAGAAATCATCAGTCTAGATACAAAGGCTTTTCTTTCAAAAAGAGAATAATAGAACCATAAGGTTAGACGGGACCGCAAGAGTCATCTAGTTTAACTCCTCTGCCAAGATGCAGGATTTGTTGTGTCTAAATCATCCAAGACAGATGGCTATCCAGGCTCCTTTTGAAAACTTCCAGTGAAGGAGCTTCCACAATACTTGAGTTTTGCCTTTTTTTAAGCTACAAGAGGCAAACATATCCATCTTTTTTTGCTAAAGGTTTAAAATGGCTTGCTGCAACAATTTAAAAAATAGCTTTGAATTTCTTTCAAAACTCTTTTTTTTTTTTTTTTTTTTTTAAGGTGGGAGACTGATTACACTGATTGGATTCAGATTTCTTGCGCTTAGAGATCTTATATTGGGGAATTCATACTCACCTTCCTTCTCCCAAAGTGGAAGACAGAGCAGCCCTTAGAAGATCCTCAAGATGTCATTCCCCTGCCTTGCTTCAAAAAAGGGTTTTGCTGCACGGCTACTGTTCTGGCTGACTACCCCACAGCTCCCTTTGAAGCCAATCAAGGTAACTTGAATTATTAGCCAGAGGAATTGCTACTGAGCAAAGTGAAATATTCCTTTCTTCCAGCAGCCCAGCCCCTGCCAGTCCAGACAACACCACCAGCCTCAAGTCTCAAACTCTGACCACCATGCCAGACACACAATATAATCACTGTATTAAAGATGAGTCACACCTGTATCTCACGCTCGGCATACATGAACAAATCCCACTGTACTTGGCACATCCACGATAGAGGCCACCAGCCACCTCTAATCAGAAACATTTATATAAGCTTAGACAGTAGCCTTGCACCCAGGTGCCCATGTTCAAACAGGCTCTCTAAACCAAAAGCTTAGATTTAAAACAGATCACAAATACTATCAGAAAGAGCAACTGCAAGATGTGAGACACCAGCACCA
Organism: Dermatemys mawii; assembly: GCA_007922305.1. Taxonomy (NCBI): domain Eukaryota; kingdom Metazoa; phylum Chordata; order Testudines; family Dermatemydidae; genus Dermatemys; species Dermatemys mawii. Next base: position 11,146,108 of record ML677349.1, read on the forward strand.
ACTGGAAGACTCCACAATATTTGGATACAACCCATCTCCCCCCCACTCCGGAATACCAAAAAATAATATTTGTGTACCACCTTTCATCATCAAAGTATTGTAGGAACATTAATTCATCCTCAACACCCTGGGGTATAAAGTAGGCAAGCAGTCAAGCTTTTGGGCTCAGTACTGGAATAACTAGATGACACTTCTATGCAGGTGAGACTAGACAATCTACTGGTCCCTTCTGACCATAGAGTTGTAATTTCTCTCACATTGAATGCATGGGGACACAGAAAGGCAGGGTAAATAACTTCGGAGTTAGTATCAGAGCTGCTTTTAAAACTTGCTCCCATTCCTCTGTTCTCCACTACTATATGCCTCCCTTTCAACGTAAGCATTGACTTCAGTGCCTCTTAGCACAATATCTAGCTAAACTCATGCATCGTGGAAACACAAAGTATCAGTGGCTTCCAACTTGGAAGAGCTGTCAGACTTCTAGGTAGGATCAATGGGGCCAAGAGAATTTCTGCAGTCCACACCAGTAGGTTCACTCCTGAGCTCTTAACTCAGACGAGCATATCATGAGTTCTCCAGTCTCAACAGACCTACTTTTTCCAACACTGTCCATATCCTAGGACCAGGGCAGATCACTTTATGACACACTTAATGGTGATTCTGTAGTGTAAACAAATGTCAACTGAGAATAAATTAAAGATGTTTCCTGTATGCTTATCTTTATTAGTATTTACTGAGTGCTGACAGTGTGGTTGGGGCTATGTAAACATAACATGACAAAGTCCTTGCTTCAAGGAGTTTACAATCTAATTTAGGCATACACAATACACTTCAGACACAAATAATACAGCAGATGCCAGCCCAACTCAAAAAGCAAGTCTCATCAGTGAAGAGCTCATCAGTCAAAGGCTCTGTTTTTCATCTCCTAAAAAAACCCTCTCGAAAATTTTAATTTGTTATAAAATGACTCCATTTGATGTAAGAAAAAATGTACTTAACTTTCAAAAGCTGATACTGCAAAGATGCTTGATGCATTAAAATATACATGCACACTATTCAGTAAATGACAGTTATTGGTGAAATTGGCATATTACAGAGATCAAAGGACCAATGTATCTAACAAGCATCAATGGGAAATTGGACTGGCATTTCAATTACAATTACATCAAATATGTAATAACAGCTCATTACAAGACAAACCCTGCTCGCCTTTCTCATACAAGCAGTGCTGTTGAAGTCAATAGTGCCATGTGTACAAGAAAATAAATAGGATTTGGCTCTATATTAAACAGATTATTTCCCCCTGGAGGGAGAGCAGATAGCAGAGGGCAGGGATTTTTGTAAAGGAATAATTAAGAGACCCATTAATATTAAGGGTCTAGTTTAAATCAAGAAAAACAACACAAAGACTGAGACGCAGCTAAAAGCCCAGAGCATCACACAGCATCGGATCTTTTGGATGGACTGGATAGCTTTGAGGATCAGTAACACAATATTGAAAGAATGGTCATTTAGCCTACAACAACTGCCATTCTTCAAGATGTTATAGTCAGTGTGGATCCTACTATAGGTGCATGTGTGCCTCATAGGGATGAGATCGGAGGCTTTTGGATAAGAGTCCACCGGGGCTGTGTATGTCCCTGTGCCTCTTCAGGCCCCCATGTAAAGGCATAAAGGGAAAAGCAGTTGCGACCTTCCCTCAGTTCCCTCACAATTCAAAGTTCATGGTAACTGAGGACTCCAGAAAGATAATGGCCCCGAGTATGTCCAGAGCAGCATGTTATATGGTCACTAGACTGGCTGCAGCTGTCAGCCCAGTTCTAATCACATCCCTTTTGCAGCAGTGTCCTATACGGGGATCTCAGGTCCTGTCTCTATGACTGCTCGCAGAAGGTAGAGGAGAAGCTTCCCAACGCGATGCCAGGGAGAAAACATAATCTGGTGGTAGTGAAGATGAATAACATTCTTCAAATAGCAGCGTCATGGGTAATGCTGCACACCTGGCTCCAGCATCAGGCACTGCCCCAATATCAATTATATCCCTGGAGGAAATCACGACCATTCCATGAGAGTATCTCTCAGTGTGCAATTGGCTCAATGGTCAACACCAGTATCTTCACTGGCTCTGGTGTCAATGCATGTGTCATTCTTGCCTTAGTACAAGACTTAGACACACTGTCCTTGGAGAAGTTATGTGTCTCCTCATTATGGAGCAGTGTCTCTCGATGCTTGGAGCCATGTGGTGGTTCCACTCAGCTCTGCCTTTTTATCTTGCACTTCTGTTGGGACCCTGGTGCTGCTCTGATCATAACATACCAGAGGCATCACTGACAAGGCTAGTGCCAAATCTGTCAATGCCAATGCTGGGGTTGTAAGCACCGGTGTCAGCGTAGTGGTGACTGGTGCTGAAGACCCTGGTGTTGAGGGAGTCGGTACTGACATAACCAGCAACTCCTCTGGGTCTGAAGTGACATACATTGATTGCTCAAGCAGATGCACCTTCAACCATGCGAGAAGGGCATGCACACTCAACCACCATCTCTGGCTCTCCCCGAGACAGAATAAGTATTGACTACACCCATTGACCAGGGACATGAGTCAACTGCAGGCCAAGCACTGCTTAAAATCATGAGGGTTTGGAGTCACCATAGGGGGTCAGCAAGAGGCACCTTGCCCTTCTGTACAGGTTGGTGGTCATGGTTGTTGGTTTGTTTGGTGTGTTGTTGGGGTGGGTGGTTTGGAAACTCCAAATTAAAGCAGTTAGGGAATAAAAGATGGAGATTATTATTTTCTCAAACTAATCAAGAAAAGGACAATTCTGAAGCTCAGCAGAAGTAGCAGTCAGACACCCTTGCTGCCGTGGACAGTAAGTGGGAAGAGTCATGGCCATGCTGTCTTTTATGCCCTTGCACAGGAGCATGAGTTTGTGCAGCACAGAGGGACATGGTTATTCAAAAAAATCTAATCTCTACACGAGGTGCATGAGCACCCACAGTGGGATTCGTGCTGCACATACCCCAAGAAGAACCTTTCTTCTCTAGGTTGCTGGTTCTAATCCAACCCAGAATGGTTGTGACCTGCAGCCATTATTATTATTCATATTGCTGAAGTGACCACTGTCTCAATCAAGGTCCCACCTTGATAAGCACAGTAAAAACATATTGAGACAAACCGGTTACAGGGCCTAATAGAAAGCCTATGAAAAGATTCCCACCAACTACAATAGGCTTTGGTTCAGGCCCTATGTGTAGCCACCTAACTGAAAAAGGTCAGTGGTTTTAAGTCCAATTCCAGCAAATACAGCCACAACTGATATTGATTGACACCTTTTCTGGCCATCCCAGAAGAGAGACCGAGAACTAAATGGAAACTTTCAACACTACTCCTAAGTCAGGATTGAGGGATATTGCTGGGGCAGTTCAGGGGAGTCTCGCTGTTAAGCTCATCTTGTCCTTTTTCTGTTGCATATGGGAGGAGTTAAGTTGCCAGGGCTGTCAGTTCAGGACTTTCCTACTCACATTCATGACAAATAAAATGTGAAAGAAAAATAAACCAAAGACAGCCCTTGGGCCCCATGATACAGGTGCTGAATACTGTGAGCTCCTACTGAAGTAAACTGAAGGCCCTGGCATTCAGCAGCATCATGCAGATTTAACCCCCTTACTATGCGGCAGGATCCCAGCACACAAGAATCCAGGTTGTTGCACAAGCCTTCTTGCACAGTCAGTGCGGTGAATTAGGGACCCCATGATGATCTTATATCTGAATCCCATTCTTACATTTTGATCTAAGGGACCAGCCAAAGCCAACCAAAGCTTATGTTCAGGGGGTTTATTTCCCTCTTCTTCTTTTTTTTTTTTTTTGGTAACGAATATATTATAGTTATTTTGCCACTCTTATCAGTTGTTTGTAAAATATTACAGGGAGTTTCCATTAAACTCCAAACACAGACTGATAACATGATTGATGCCACTTGCTTTCATACTGATAACGCCTTATCAGAGTGATAACTCTCCTTATCAGTCAGCTAGTGTTTCTGGCCATATCCACAAGAAAAATAACCATAAATATTCCCCAAAGAAGTACAATTTAAAGTGTTAATATCACAGTAGCTAGCATCTATCCAGAGTCAAGCATTTAACATATCCTTTAAAGGACATATGCATGGATGGAGAGCGATTAGATAAAACAAAAATTACAGAAAATATTTCTCGGATTCATATTTACTGAAATGAGTCTGAAAATTGCTGAGCTTCCAATCTCTCTCTGACAACAATAAAGGATGAGGGCTCTCATGAGATGCTTGTCATCCCGAGGAATCAGAACCATCTCTTTACATGCAGATCTGGAGATTTAGGGTCAAGTCCTGCCAGATGCCATGTGCTTCCCGTGTTTGACAGCTACTGCAAGTAACAGAGAGCTCTCCGCACTGCCATCCTCGCACTGCCATCCTCATCTTCCCCTCACTGTTCCCTCTTCTCTTTTGCTGCCCCCATTGGTTAGTATCTTGTCTTGTTATAATGTAAGCTGTTCAGAGCATGGGCTGTATCTTTCTCAGTGTCTAACACAGTAGAGCAGGGGTGGGCAAACTACAGCCTGCGAGCCACACCTGGCCTGCGGGCCCCTCCTGCCCAACCCCCAAGCTCCCGACTGGGGAGACTCCCCATGGCCCCTCCCGCCACTGTCCCTCCTCCCCCGCAGCGTCAGCGTGCCACGCGGGTAGTGCTCCAGCCTGTAGCTCCTGCCAGCAGCGTTGCACGCTCAGCACTCCTGCAGGGCAGCATGTCTAGCTCCCTCGGGCCATAGAGAGCCAGACATGCTGCGTGGCATGGTAAGGGGGCCGAGGCTGGAGGGCTGGATAAAGGGCTGGGGGCCCTAGGGGGTGGTTAGCAGGGAAAGGGAGCAAGGGGCAGTTGGATGGGGTGGAGGTTTTGGGAGGGTGGTCAGGGGATGGGAGGGAGGGATTGTATAGGGCATAGGAGTCCCAGGGGTCTCTCAGGTGCAAGAGAGATGGATAGGAGTTGAGGCAGTCAGGGGAGAGGGAGAAGGGGGAGTGAGGTTCTGGAGGTGGAGTCCTAGGGGGGTGATTAGGAGCACGGGTCTCTGGATGGGGCGGTCAGGGGACAAGGAGTGAGGGGTGGGGGGTGGATGGGTTGGACATTCTGAGAGGGGCAGTCAGGGGGCAGGAAGGAGGTGGAGGTCAGATAGGGGGCATGGCCAGGCTGTTTGGAGAAGCACAGCCTTCCCTGCCCGGCCCTCCATACAATTTTGGAACCCCGATGTGGCCCTCGGGCCAAAAAGTTTGCCCACCCCTGCAGTAGGGTCCTGATGCCAATTGGGGTTGGGGGGCTACTAAACTACAAAGCAATATTAGCACTGTAGGTGTGCATGACTACAGGAAAATCAAAACCACACAGGGTTAGATTCTCCACTGCTCTGCGCCTTGTACAGTCACTTACATTCTGATTTGATAGCACTTAACACCTGCTGTGCAGAGACAAAAATGACTGTGCAACTTGCAAGGCAGTGGGGAGTCTGGCTCTTAGGCTATGCCTGAAGGCATGTCTAATCCAAATATTACAAGAAAACAAAAAAATAAGGGGCTACTGTGGGAAGGTTCAGAAGTAGGATAGGCAAGCATGACAATAGGAAGGGAAGACTGCTCTTGAACAGCTTAGTCACAGGCTTGATTACACTGGCACTTTATAGCGCTATATGGCCTCCAGGAGCGCTATAATCTCCTACCCGTCCACACTGGCACAGCAGGTAGACCGCTATAAATCCAAGGTTATAGCAGTACTGGTAATCCACAGGGATTAAGAGCTACAGCGCGAATGTGGACACCCAATGCGCATTAATTGGCCTCCAACCAATCCCATAATTCCCGTTCGAGCCACTCTGGTCCTTTCAAACTCTTTTGTCCTGTCCTCAGATGACCACACGTCAGACCCGCCCTTTAAATTTCCAGGGAAATTTGAAAATCCACTTCCTGTTTGCTCCAGCCAGGCGTGGAGTGCTCTCAGGGAATCTTTGCAGGTGATCGTTCTGCTTGGCCATGACTCCACGCACCATGACTCCTCACAGTAGGCGATCCCCAGCGTGGAGCAATAGCAAGGTGCTGGATCTCATCAGTTGTTCGGGGGAAAAGGCTGTCCAGTCCCAGCTGCAGTCTAGCCGCAGGAATTATGATACCTATAGGCAGATATCACGGGCCTTGGCGGACAGAGGTCATGAGCGGGACACTCTGCAGTGCCGGGTAAAAGTCAAGGAGCTTAGGAATGCATATCGCAAAGCCCGCGAGGTAAACAGCCGCTCCGGAACAGCCCCAGCGACTTGCAGATTTTACAAGGAGCTGGACGCGATACTTGAGGGCGATCCTACATGCTCCCCAGCGACCACCATGGACACTTCCCAGCCCACCAATGCAAGGGGGGAGAGGAAAAGGAGGAGGAGGACGAGGAGGCAACAGAGGCAGCGACCCAGGGCACGGAGGAGTCCCAGGAGGCATGCAGCCAGGAGCTCTTCTCGAGCCAGGAGGAGGGCAGCCAGCCGCGGCATCCAGTGGTTGTTGAGGGCAGAGCAGCAGCGGATTGCGCAGGTAAAGCTACCTGTCTATTGGGAAGGCAGATACTGTGGTTTCAGACTACCTGTGTGAGGGTGGAAAGGGATGCTTGCATGCATGCCTACATGTGGAATAGTGCATTGATGTAGTCTATCACAGCGTGGTAATCGGCATCAGTGATCTCTTCAAAGGTCTCAGAGCCTGAGCAATGCACCTGTGCAGGTTTCTTGGGAGAGCCAGCATGCCTCCCATCCCGGTCAAACTCACCAGTCCCCGGCACTGTGCTACAAGGGGTGGGGGGAGCATTGGTGCACAGAGGCAAGCTGCATATGGGCCTGGGTGGAAGCCGCATCTCATTAGAATGCCCTCCCTTTCTTCCCCGGTCACCCGCAGCAGCAAGATATCTTCCAGGACGAACACCTGCAGAGAATGTTGGGACAGTGTTCAGTATAGGGGTCCCGCCACTGCGCTGCGCCCCTCCCCGCACCAAGGCATGGCAACCCGTAGGACTGCACAGCAGAGAAACAATCAGTCCCCCTGCATCCCGTGATTACTCACTATTATAGGGGCTCCCATGGGTTATGTACGCTCTCTCTGGGGGACAGGCAAAGCATGGCTTTATTTGGACAGGCATCACCCTCCTTAATTCCTGGGAATCATTCCCCTGTCTTGTGTGTACAATGATGCTTGTGTTAAATGTTGCATTGTGTGTTAAATATTGCATTTTGCCTGCCTAGGTTCAACCTTGCCATCACTGTTATCAGCTGCTGACAGACTGAGAAGACTTCGGCGGAGGCCACGCAAAAGCAAAGAGGATTTAGTACAACAAGTAATGCAATAGTCTGTGCATGCGAATCGAATTGCACAGAAGTGGAGGGAGAGTGAAAGCAAGTTGAGGGAGAAGTCGCACCAGGAGAATGCGAGTCACCAGCGGGAAATCGCCAATAAGCTGTTTTCATTAATGGAGCGGCAAGTAGAGACTATGCAGCAGATCGCCGACATGCAGGAGGAGCATTACCGTGCTCGCCGCCCCCTTTATCAGTTACCTCAAAATCCTTCCCCTTCTGGCCTCGTCCCCTCTAGCCCGCTATCACCAGCTTCCAGGTTTTTACCACCCACAGCTGCCTCCTACCCCCATGTCTTCACCGACCAACCCCCAAATCCAGGACCCTTATCCACTGCACTCAGCCCCTGATAACCCCACTCAACCCCTGATAACATGCCTTATTGCCATCTGGATAACACTCAACCCCTGATAACATGCCTTATTGCCATCCGGAAATGGGGTTCGGAGGACACAGCAATTTGGAAAGCATTGCAGAGTATGAGATCCGGACATACTCCAATCTCTAACTGACCCTATCCCACCCCCCCCGAATCGCACCTCACCTCCTTCCCCACACATTCTGCATAACCTTTTATTTCAGCAAATAAAGTAGCTGTTCAATAAATGAATTGTCTTTTTCATAAATGGGTTTTTTATTCAGAGTACAGAGATTATTAATGCCTAAAGAAAACCACATCCCTTATCCTATGAAAAGAATGAGCCCTCCCTCTGCACTTCCCTCCTGTGCACAGCAAGTAACATTAGAACTGGCTTTCAGCCTCAAAATGCTCCCGCAAGGCATCCCGGATCCTTGCAGCCTCACGCTGGGCCCCTCTAAGAGCCCTGCTCTCTGGCTGTGCATATGTGGCCTCCAGGCACTGAACCTCCGAGGACCATGCCTAGGTGAAGCCTTTGCCCTTCTGTTCACACAGATTATGTAGGGCACAGCATGCGGAAATAACTGCGGAGATACTTCCCTCAGCCAAGTCTAGCTTCCCATAAAGACAGCGCCAGCGCGCTTTGAGACGCCCAAAAGCACACTCCACAGCCATACGACACCAGCTAAGCCTGTAATTGAACCTTTCCTGGCTGTTGTCCAGGCTCCGTGTGTAGGGTTTCATGAGCCAGGGCATGAAAGGGTAAGTGGGGTCGCCTAGAATCACAATGGGCATTTCGACTGCCCCCATGGTGATCCTTTGTTCTGGGGAAAGGTCCCGGCTTGCAGCTTCTTGAACAGGCCGGTGTTGCGGAAGATCCAACTATCATGCACCTTTCCTAACCAGCCTGCGTTAATGTCACTAAAACGTCCATGGTGATCCACAAGCTCCTGGAGAACCATGGAGAAGTACCCCTTTCGGTTAATGTACTCTCCTGCTAGGTGGGCGGGCGCCAGAATAGATATATGGGTCCCGTCTATCACCCCTCCACAGTTAGGGAAACCCATTTGCTCAAAGCCAGCCGCGATGTCAGGCACGTTACCAAGAGTCATGATTTTTCGTAGCAGGATGTGATTAATGGCCCTGCACACTTGTATCAACATGACTCCAATGGTTGACTTTCCCACCGCAAAGTGGTTGGCCACCGATTGGTAGCTGTCTTGGGTAGCCAGCTTCCAGACTGCAATAGCCACCTGCTTCTCCACCGGGAGAGTAGCTCGCAATCTTGTGTCCTTGCGCCACAGGCCGGGGCGAGTTCAGTACACTGTCCCATGAAAGTGGCTTTTCTCATGCAAAAGTCCTGCAGCCACTGCTCGTCGTCCCAGACTTGCATGACGATGCGATCCCACCAGTCAGTGCTAGTTTCCCGTGCCCAGAAGCGGCATTCCACGGCCATGAGCATATCCGTTAATGAGACAAGCAATTTTGTGTCAAATGCATTCAGCGGCTCGATCTCGTCTTCGGACCCCTCACTGTCACCTTACATGTCAAGGATTAACTCCGCTGCGCTGCGAGATGTGCTGGCAAGACTCATCAGCATGTTCCTCAGCAGTTCGGCCTCCATTCCGGCAAACCAAAATGGACGATGGAGCGTGTCACACTGAAACGCAAGATGGCGCCAGAGGTGGACAGAAACACAGGGACTGCTGGGACGTGATGCAAAGCATCATGGGGAGTTGGAACAGGATGCAGAATGCCCGGCAAGCAATGCCCCCCTTCCCACAAGGCATTACGCCAGATCAGGAAGAGGTGCTCTGTGGGATACCTGCCCTAATGCGCTGCTCCCAATGCCACCTCAAGTGCCGCAAATGTGGCCATGCTATACCGCTGGTGGGTCTCAGTGTGGACACGCTATAGCGCTATCCCTATAGCTGTATACAAGAGCAGGTATAACCAATACCGCTATAAACTGTAAATGTAACCAAGCCCTTATAGAAAGACGTATGGAAAGTTATATATTATAGACTTATAGACAATGTTAAAATGTATTACTGGCATGCAAAACCTTTTATTAGAGTGAATATATGAAGATTCGGCACACCACTTCTGTAAGGCTGCGGACCCCTTATACTATGCATGTTTCACATGTATCTTGTCAACTACAATCAGGTGTGTGGGACAGGGATTTGAGTTTTGTTCTTAAAACAAATTACTAATTCTTAAAATATGCCACTGATTTTTAATTTATTTTCAATTTGGGGATTAATTAAAAGAAAAGCATTAGGTGCCTTAATCTGACAATATATCATATCAAGTAGAAACAAGAGCCCGTCAGTGCAAATCCAAGGCATAGTGCTTACTACCATGAGCAATTTCCACTCCAGAAAGTTAATCGTGAATAATCTTGTTGTGCACTCAGTAGGTTAATTTAGCTCAGGAATACATCCTCCATTCATAGAAAGCATATGGACAAACTGTTAATGCAAACTATTAAAACAGAGCTTTAAAGAAGACCCACAACACTCAGCTCTACACCCTCTCCCCCCATCCCAGCTCAGACTAACAGAGTCACCACAATTCAGGCTGTGCCATCAGTCCCCAGAATCCAGATATATGAGGACACAGGCACGGCACTTCTCACCACAAAGGATCCATAAACGTTTTGTGAAATGTATTTACAGCACTGCTGACATGCAGCAATCTCTGAAGTGGAGGGCAGCTGCCAACTGATTTGAAGCATGCTGCACAATAGTGAGAGAGAACATTTTGACCAAGGACACCAGAACAAACTCTTACTCTTTCATGAAGTGCAGGACCTGGATATGCACACACACCACACAGAACCTCAGCATTTATAGTCTTGTGAAAAAAGGCACCTGTTGAAATCTAAGAGGAAGGATGGCTTTATGGTTAAGAAAAGGCACTGGATTGGGGACCCATGTGACATAGGCTTAATACCCAGATATCACACAAGTTTCCTATAGGATCTTATTCACAGATTTTTTTCAGACAAGAAGGGACAATCATGATCACGGTATGTGACCTCCCGCATCACACGGGTCAAAGAAACCTCACCCAGTAATTTCTCTGTCAAGCCCATAACTTCTGATTGTGTTGTCACATACATTTTAGGAAGATATCCAGTTTTCATTTAAAGACTTCAAGTGATGGAGAATCTACCACTACTGTTCCAGTGGTTAATTCCCCTCACTTAAAAATTTGCACCTTATTTCTAGCTTTATCTTCTAACTGATGGACCTTGCTATGCCTTTTTCTCCTAGAAAGTATTTCACTTTCACTGCAAAATATGTATTGAATACTTCTGCTTTTTCTACATCAGGATTGACAGTTTTACCTTCTTGCCTGAAAAAAAGGCAAGATGTGGCCCTCAGGTCAAAAGGTTTACCCGGGGTGGGCAAACCTTTTGACCCAAGGGCCACATCTGGGTATGGAAATTGTACGACGGGCCATGAATGCTCCCAAAATTGGGGTTGGGTGCAGTGGCGGAGTGAGGGATCTGGCTGGCAGGTGCAGGCTCTGAGGTAGGCCAGAAATGAGGAGCTCAGGATGCAGGAGGGGGCTCCAGTCTGGGGTAGAAAGGGTGGAGTATGGTGGGAGGGAATGAGGGCTGAAGCTGAGGGTGCAGGCTCTGGGGTGGGACTGGGGAAGAGGAGTTTTGGATGTAAGAGGATGCTCCGGGCCGCGACCGAGAGGTTCGGAGGGCAGGAGGGGGCTCAGAGCTGGGGCAGAAGGTTAAGGCTTTGGTGGGGGGTGAGGACTCCCGCTAGGGGTACAGGCTCTGGGGATTAGAGGTCTGGGGTGCAGGAAGATGCTCTGGGCTGGGACCTAAGGGCTTGGGGCACAAGGAGTGGCTCATAGGGCAGTCTCCAGGCAGCACTTACCTCAAGCAGCTCCTGGAAGCAGCGGCATGTCTCCCCTCCGACTCCTACATGGCCAGGCATCTCTGCTGCGCACTGCCCCATCCACAAACGCTGCCCCTGCAGCTCCTGGGCAATAGGAACTGCAGGGCGGCGCTTGGGGTGGGAACAGCGTGCAGAGCGGAGCTCTCTGGCTGCCTCTACATGTAAGAGCCAGAAGAGGACATGCTGCTGCTTCTGACAGCCACATGGAGAGGCGTCACATGGAGAGGCCCCTGACCCTGCTCTCCAGCTGAAGCACCGAAGCAGGGCAAGGCCCAGATCCTGCTCCCCAGTGAGAACTCTAGGGCTGGATTAAAATGGCTGGCTAGCGGGCCTGATGTGGCCCCTGGGCCACAGCTTAACCACCTCTGATCTAACCCATCCCATTATTAGGATTTTACTGATCCCAGATATAATTGAAGAATTCCTTCTCGTCCTCCCTTACTGGCCTCATATTTGTCAAAGATACTTTAAGCTTCCCTTATCAATTGTCTGCATTTCCTAATTGCTGGCTTGTTGTACTCATTGCTTTCAGATTCCCCATGTTCCATTTTTTTCATATTTATTTTTGTTATTGCTGCCTTCACCTCCCATCCTATCCAGGTTAATTAATCTTTGGCAAATCAACTTATCCATGCTTTATTTCCCCACCTGTAATTAAAAAAAAACAAAAAAACCCAGGGATAATTAATGCTTGCTTTTCCCATCTTTGTCAGTCTTGTCTAATTAGATGGCAAGCACTTCAGGGCAGGACTGTCTCCTATCATGTGTTTGCACTGCATCTAGCATAGTGAGGCCCTGATCTTGGTTGGGACCTTGAAGCCCCACTATGGCTGTAAACATAAAATAATATTAGAAACTGCAACACTCTCAATTTCAATACCTCCAAACCTGAAAAATAGCTAAACTGGCACTCTAATGCTAGTATCCATGTCCACGAGGCAACACCCTCCAGTCTACTACATACAGTATAGTACAAGCAGAGGGAGAATAATCATCTCAATATTATTGGGAGGAACATATTAGAACTGACTGAGACAAAGTGAGGAAGGATGGAATCTTTAGTCAAATATGATGAATGATACTGTTGATTCTGATGATGATAAGTAATATATACTCACTATATGTATTATATATTGGATGATTTAATTGGGGATTGGTCCTGCTTTGAGCAGGGTGTTGGACTAGATGATCTCCTGAGGTCCCTTCCAACCCTGATATTCTATGATTCTATACTCTGAAAACCTCTAGAGATATCAAGTACAAGCCAACTTATTTTAAAATAACTCCCAAACTATGCATAAAACCAGGAGGATGCAATTGTTCTAATGGCCAAGATTATATCTGCCAAACAGCATGATTTTAGATCATTAAAATAATGAATGTTGAATTGGCTCGCGTACATAACACAACTAACAATTCACACACTGCCACTTAAATAATGATGAAGAGTCATAAGGCCCCAGCAAAATACTTATCTATTTAATGCAACCTAAGGAAAAGAAAAAACGTGTGTTACCCAATACTAAATACTTTCAAAGTGTTTACTAAACTTTTATAAACAAAATGACTTCTACACCATGAAAAAAAACACAGCATTAACACACAAGAATTTGATACATAATGTAAATTAAAAATTAAATTGCAGGCCATATAACTTACGTCTCAGATGACTGGACAGAGCAATGATGAATTCTTTCTAACACAATGCAACTATTTCTTCCTCCAAAATGAAGATGGTTTTGAGATACAAAAGATTATATATGGACCTGAATCCAAGCTTCTACAGATAGCAGCATTGTTGGGATCTGAGATTTCCCATTTCTCCTCCATACTAAAATCCAGTTCAATTTAGGAATGCCTCCACAGTACTCTGCCGGGCAGTCCAACACTGGGAGTTATGATCTGGGACACTGGAAAGTCAGAGGCATGAGAAAATTGCTAAAATCTGTAATTCTGATTATGTTCTACAAAGGTTGATGTTTGCAGAAACTAAGCTTCCTTTGGAAAAAGATATGGGTATTTGGCCTTTTTCATTATACAGGTAGGTTTTGCAGTGTAAACCCAGAAAAGCACTGATCTAGACTGCCAAGAAACTGTCTACATCTGAAGAGAGATGGCAAGTTTATGAGATGTACTACTCACATCAACAAAGAAGTAAATTCAGAGGCTTCTTGGGACTTTTAAATCTTTAATATTATTAGCAGGCTAAGAAGAACACACAGCTGGAGTTGATCAAATGTTTATAAACAATGAACCAAATCATCATCTTCTGTAGAAAACCTCACAGCAGGAAAAAGCATACTTATTAAACACCTTGAGATGTAGTGCGGCAATCTTCCTCGATTACTCTTATCAACTGTGTGATTGTTGATAGCGGCTTCCCAGGAGATGCAAAGATGGAGGCTGGCCATGCCAATCCAGGTCAGAGATTCACAGGTAGTAATTCTAGCCTCACCCTTCTGGACACCTTGTTAACATTATCCTATGAGAAGACCACGCAGGTGACATAGCCTGAAATATGAGGTATATTTCCTTACGTGACTTACATAAGTTGTATTGTAAAAGCTTGCATAGGTATAAGTGTCCTTTTTGAGACCATAATTTAGTAATGTACTTAAGTATGTACTTCAAGTCCATCCTTCTTCAGCAGAGCATTTAAGCACATGCTTAAAGTGCTTTTGGGAATCAAGGGGCCTTAAGCCTCATTGTATAGGGGATGACGCCTTTTTCCAAAGAGAGAAATGAGAACTGTAAACTTAAGAACTGACCGTCCCAAAGATCAAAGGTGAAAGTGGCATTCAGCAAATAACTGAACTAAACTATGTAAAACATTTGTTTCAGGTCCACTCCAGATTCTGCTGCAGACAGCTCCTAAACTTCTGAAGGCCCAGAATGCATCAATCTGTAATGTTACATATACCAGTCTATGCTAAATTGTAAACTCTGCTATGCAGAGGTCTGGTCTTCACACCACTCTCCAAACTGACTATCACATTGTTGGTACAGTAATACATTGCTAATCATTAACAGTGACAGTACTATCCACACCACTGCTGTAGCACTGACAGCCCATAAGCACTCTGGTAAGAGGTGTTTTTAGTAACTATGCTAATTTTATACCCTTTGTTGTTTAAGACATTAAGCACATAACTTCACAATTTTTTTATTTATTTGCAACAGGGGTCCTCTTTAAAAATACTAGGACTTAATCTGCCATATACCTTACAATAAAATGAAATTACCCAGACTCAAACACAGCACTTGGCAAAAAGCTTTTAATAGGAAACACATAGAGAACATAAAGACATCTCTTGGGTATTTAAATAAAATAAAACTGCTAGCAATTTTATATTGAGAGAGTAAAAGATTCTCTGGAGAGATTCTACCACCATAAATGGTTCTATTTGCCTCCTTATCCTGAAACATTGTAACATCCATGAGAAAAGAGACAGATATATCTGGATTCCACTGGCAAACCTTATCTAGCAGGAAAAAGTAACTCCTCTCCAAGTCACATATGTTTCAGTCTTCTTTTTAACTTAAGCACTCTCCAACTTAAATTTAGATAAAATTAAGTCTTTCCCGAACAATGGAAACTAGAGATACGTTTGCATGTCTATTTTGGAACTGCATTGCCTCCACTATTTCCTTTACACATTAATCAGAATGGGGTATGATTTTACACAATATACTGCTCCATAACAGTAAAAATCTCTTGCAAAAACAAAATCTGTGTCTTTTCTTTCCATGCTTTCAGGAACTCCCTTCAACCGGACATTTCTTAATCAGAGCCTGTTCTCCAGGTTACCAATAAGATTTTTCAAAACTTTCAAATCTTCAGCGTTCTTAGGAAAGCATCATACACCTCAATCATTACTTTCCACATTTTCCATTTCTATTTCAGATTTAGTCCTTTTTTAATCAAAACTTTCCAAGCTCTCTATTGAAACCACTTAAGCCTAAAACAAATCCAATCTTTTACTATTCTACCATAAATTCTTCTTAAAGTAAGACACAGTATGATAAATCCCTTCTGTGCCTCTGGATGGTGTGAAACTCAAAGCAGACAAGCCTCCTGTCTGATTCATAGAGGCTTGAAAGTTACACATTCACCGTGTGCCCAGAATAAAGCATAAGGAAAAAAAAGACATCAGAAACAAGTCAACAAGTCAAGTCAACATTATATTTCAATAAACAGAAGCTTCTTCCAGAATATTTGCTATGTTTCAAACGGACCTAAACGATCATCCCAGGGATTGGCAACCTTGGCACACGGCACTGCAGGGTAAGCATCCTTAGGGGGCCCCATCGGTTTGTTTACTTGCCGGTTTGCAGATCGCGGCTCCCACTCGCCGCAGTTCATCACTCTGATCTAGTCCAATGGGAGCTGCGGGAAGGATGAGGCTAATGTAGTACCCATCTTTAAAAAAGGAAAGAAGGAAGATCCGAGGAACTACAGGCCAGTCAACCTCACCTTAGTCCAGATGTTCTCAAACTTCCTAGGTTCGAGACCCCTGGTTGCTGTTCCGCGCATGCTGCAGCCCTGGGGTATGTCCGCCGAATTTAACACTTCCGGTTTCAGCGGCATTTCGGCAGACATGCAGTGGTTCTCTGTGTGCCAGCGGAACTGCCGCCTAAAGTGGAAGTGTTCCACTCAGCAGCGTTTCCGAGAACAGTCTGGCATTCAGAGAATCTGCAGAAATGCCACCAAATGGAATGGGGGGTCGGGACCCCCAGTTTGAGAACCCCTGGGTCCCTGGAAAAATCATGGAGCAGGTACCTAGGGAATCAATTCTGAAGCACTTAGAGATGAGGAAAGTGATTAGGAACAGTCAACATGGATTCAGCAATGGCAAGTCATGCCTGACTAACCTAATGGCCTTCTATGATAAGATAACTGGCTCTGCGGATGAGGGGAAAGCAGTGGATGTGCTATTCCTTGACTTTAGCAAAGCTTTTGATACAGTTTCCCACAGTATTCTTGCCAGCAAGTTAAAGACGCATCGGTGGGATGAATGGACCATAAGGTGGATCGAGAGCTGGATCGTCTGGCTCAACAGGTAGTGATCAACGGCTCCATGTCTAGCTGGCAGCCAGTATCAAGCGGAGTGCCCCAAGGGTCGGTCCTGGGGCCAGTTTTATTCAATATCTTTATCAATGATCTGGAGGATGTCGTGGACTGCACCCTCAGCAAGTTTGCAGATGACACTAAACTGGGAGGAGTGGTAGATATGCTGGAGGGTAGGGATAGGATACAGAGAGACCTAGACAAATTAGAGGATTGGGCCAAAAGAAATTTGATGCGATTCAACAAGGACAAGTGCAGAGTCCTGCACTTAGGACGGAAGAATCCCATGCACTGCTACAGACTAGGGACCGAATGGCTGGGCAGCAGTTCTACAGAAAAGGACCTAGGGATTAACAGTGGACAAGAAGTTGGACGTGAGTCAACAGTGTGCCCTTGTTGCCAAGAAGGCTAACGGCATTTTGGGCTGTAAAAGAAGGGGCATTGCCAGCAGATCGAGGAATGTGATTGTTCCCCTCTATTCGACACTGGTGAGGCCTTATCCGGAGTACTGTGTCCAGTTTTGGAGCCCACACTACAAGAAAGATATGGAAAAATTGGAAAGTCCAGAGGAGGACAACAAAAATTATTAGGGGTCTGGAACACATGACTTATGAGGAGAGGCTCAGGGAACTGGGATTGTTTAGTCTGCAGAAAAGAAAATTGAGAGGAGATTTGATAGCTGCTTTCAACTACCTGAAAGGGGGTTCCAAAGAGGATAGATGTAGACTGTTCTCAGTGGTACCAGATGACAGAACAAGGAGTAATGGTCTCAAGTTGCAGTGGGGAAGGTTTAGGTTGGATATTATGATAAACTTTTTTACTAGGAGGGTGGTGAAACACTGGAATGGTTTACCTAGGGAGGTGTTGGAATCGCCTTAGAGATTTTTAAAGTCAGGTTTGACAAAGTCCTGGCTGGGATGATTTCGTTGGGGATTGGTCCTGCTTTGAGCAGGGGGTTGGATTAGATGACCTCCTGAGGTCCCTTCCAAACCTGATATTCTATGATTCCCGCAGCCCCCATTGGACTGGGACGGCAAACCGTGGCCAGTGGGAGCCGCGATCGGCGAACCAGCAAGTAAATAAACCGGCAGGGCCCACTAAAAGTGCTTACCCTGCAGTGCCGCGTGCCAAGGTTGCCGATCCCTGAATTATCTAATGTCCAGCTGTAAAAGCATAACATTTAAATCTAGCCTCTGCTAAATTACTTTATAAATTGTTGCAAATAACTTTGTCAAAGTATGCCTTTACAGGGGGAGGGTTAGCTCAGTGGTTTGAGCATGGGCCTATTAAACTCAGGGTTGTGAGTTCAATCCTTGAGGGAGCTATTTGGGGACAGTACTTGGTCCTGCTAGTGTAGGCAGGGGACTGGACTTGATGACCTTCAAGGTCTTTCCAGTTCTATGAGATAGGTATATCTCCATATATATTAACAGACAAGGTTTACATTTGTTCTAAAACAAAATGTACTGCAATCATTTTTGCCCTGGTTTATTTTTTTATTTATTCTTCCTGAGGGGCGGGGAGCGGGGCACTAGCTGAGACACTACTTTTAGCAAAAAACACCACGAACACTAGAAACCAGCATGGTATTTTTATTCCCCCAATCCTGCAAACACTTATACATGTGTTTAACTTTATCATGGGACTTGTCCTATTAAACTCATGTATAAAGTTAAGCAGCACTGAGGTCTAAATGTTCACATCCAATATTCAGAATACAAAACAGAGCACATTAAGAACTTCCTATTAAATGTTTGACATCTCCCATCGTGGCATACTTGTTACAGACAACTGGCTGTTGGCCTGTAAATATCTAATAAAGACTGTACCAGATACATCTGCATTCAGGGTCAAAATCTGCCTTCAGATACACACGGAGCTCCTCTTGGTTTCACTTGTGAACTAAGGCAAAATTTGACCTTCAATACAGGTAACTGAAGTAACATAAATGATACACGAGAATATCTTTGGCACTATCAGTAAGCTACCTCACCCTCTTGACAAAACCAACTGGAAAATAAGAGACAGTAAAAACTATCTTCAGTGACTGACCACTCAAGGGATTTACAAAAGACTGTTTAATTGTGGTATTGTTTTAATAAAGGTCAAGCAGAACTGGGTACACTTTGAGGTGCACTTTTAACACGAGTGTTAATATGTCTGCTCTCTAGGATGGGTTTTGCTGTATTTATTACAGAAAGATGGAGATTTGATACACACGGAATATACACAGGCAAAAACTACCTAAGAGTGAGATCCTTTGCGAGTGGAGCAGGTGAAAAAGCTACTACCACTTAGTGAGAGACAGGGTGTGGTTTTCCAGATACCTTTTGCCCTGACTATTGTAAGACTGGTCTCAAACTACAGTTAGCTGGAAAGAAGCAAAGACATGGGACAATCTAGAATGAGAAGCAAACAAAACTTTCCTTCACTTCTGGACCATTAGAGAAAAAGTCTCCATAAATTAATATCTGAGGTATTCTGTCCTCATCAAACTCTCTTGCATGAGCAAAGAACATTAGATACATTTACCCCAGAAACCAGCCTTTTTACCAGAAACGGTTTTAAAACAAATAGCTCTTTTCTTATTGCACGCTTAAACAGTAATACTTAATACCCAGACATGATTTTGAGTCACAGTACATTATCTCCCAATAATCAGCATACTAATCTTTATTAAGAATATATTTAAACAATTATTTTGGTATTAAAACTATTTGCCAAAGTCTTAGTTTCCATGTTCTAATCCACTGTTAAGTTCCTATAAGGAAGGGAGAACAAAAGTTCTGTAAAGGAATATGATAATCACACAGTAAATATTTTAGTTCTAATGCTGACATTTAAATTCTTAACAAGACAATCCACCTCACTCACTTTGGATAGTAAGATATTTCACACAATTCCCTCTCTCGGTCCACTAAATATTCTGCCATACAGAGGGGACAGAGGGGTTCAGAGGGTGGGAGGAAGATCAGGGCTGGGACAGGGGGTTGGAGCCTTTGGGGGGAAGGGTGGCACAGAGGACCCAGTCCTACTCACAGACATGTGCGATCCCATTATTATATTGCATAGGTGCAAATGGAGACACAATATAGGCCACGATCTTCCAGTTTCCATATGCTCGATTTTGGAAACAGGGCCAAAATCTGCACTGATATGGGGGTTGCATTGGATATAAGTCACTGCAGAGTTTTTCCCTTAAATGTAACTCAAAACATTGTGGTTTACTACATCCTTCATTCTAATCTTCAGTCTGCCCCTTGAACATATCTGTTTGCTCATACAGCCTACAGCAAAGTAATATCCATTCCTTTCCTTCCACCTTCAGAACGTTGCCTCACCTCACCCGCCTATTCACAAAAACTCCTCTCTTTGCCTCAAAATTTAAGCAGGAACAGATGCTACACTGAAGTTCTTTCCTGGATCCTCTAACCTCAGCTTCCATACTCCAACACTGAAGCTGTCATTGACTCTTGCTGCTCAATTCAAAAGCCTCTTCTGTATTCTCATTCTCCTTCACCATTCTGCTACCTCCAGTATAGTGGACCATCCAACTGTCTTTGAACTCTCCCTAGTTTACAGAGACTGTATTCCTCTCTTCCTACCCCTCTCGCCAAACCTTCTTCAGTAACTCTTCTTTGTTCCTGCTTTGTATTCCTCAGGGCTCTATTCCTGATCCCCTCCCTCAATATTCGTTGCACTGATCGCCTTCCCTCTAAATCACTTTATCTCCATCAATGCTGGGAGTTCACCATCCTCCCTGTTATTCAATATGCAAAGTAATGTACACTGGAAAACATAATTCCAACTACACATACACAATTATGGGGTCCAAATTAGTCGTTACCACTCAACAAAGATCTTGGAGTAATTGTGGATAGTTCTCTGAAAACATCCACTCAATTTACAGTGGCAGCCAGAAAAGTTAACCAAGTATTAGGCACCATTAGGAAAGGCACATATCGCGGTGAGCAAACTACGGCTCCCAGAAGCAGTGGCATATCCCCACTCTGGCTCCTACGTGTAGGGTCAACCACAGAGCTCTGCTCTGCATGCTGCCCCCTCCCCATACACCACCCCCACAGTTCCCTGTGCCATCTGGCCACACCTCTGTATAGGAGGGACATGCCACTGCTTCCTAGAGCCGCTTGAGGTAAGCACCAGCACCCCTGAGCCACCCTTCCCCCCAAAGGCTCCAACCCCCTGTCCCAGCCCTGATCCTCCTCCCGCCCTCCGAACCCCTCTGTCCCAGCCTGGAGCACCCTCTTATGCCCCAAACCTCCCATCTCCAGCCCCACCCCAGAGCCCGCACCCACAGCTGGAGCCCTCACTACCCTGTTCCACACCTCACTTCCCCTGCCCCAGCCCCAAACCCCCTCCCACACCCTGAACTTCTTATTTCTGGTTCCACCTCAGAGCCCACACCCCCAGCCAGAGCCCTCAACCCATTCCACCCCCCACCCCACAACCCAACCTCACTTTCATGAGTATTCATGGCCTGACATACAACTTCCATACCTCGGGTCAAAAAGTTTGCCCACCTTGGTGTAAAGGACAGTAGAAAGTAGTATCATAACCACCACCAATATGATCCTCGTGATACTTGCATTCACAACTTCAGCAATCTCATTACATACTCTCTGAAGCCCTTCTCTTCCTTCTCCCTCCCTCTCTGCCCCCCAAATCAATGCATCCCTGCTGCTTGTTCACATATATATAATTTTTTTGTTTTTCAACTTAGGATCAGATTGTTCCCGTCCCCTGTGTGGTTACAGAAAGGAAGAAGAGATTACAAAGGTCTTCTCCCTTATGACTGACCCACGTAGAAGCACGGGCATGGGCTCCTCTACTACACTAATGCTGCTAGCAGCAGTGGCTAAGGCAGCAGGAAAAAAAGCTGTGAACCCACCTCTCCAGACCAGCCAGTTTCATGCGGAAGGGAGAGTAATGAAACAGCTGCGCTTCTTAGAAGCTCCCAGAGTCACTACACCTGAAAGAAATGTGATAAGCTCTACACTGACCACCAGGCAAGGCTGTGGCTTAACAGTACGCTTTAGCCCTAAGACTGTAAGGGCAGAGACTTTGTCTTTTGTCTGTCTGTGAAGGGCCATGCCATGTATTATTTAATACCAATACAGTAATAGTAATATTTAGGCAACAAAATAGAACTAGAGTCCAATTCTGCTCTCTCTGTTACATCAGCAGAAGTCTGGAATAACAGCCCTGAGTTCAGTAGGGTTATTCCAGACTTGCGCTGGTGTAATGGAGAGCAGAATCTGGTGTATACAGATCAGATTCAGTAAATCAACCAGTTGAATGCATCTGTGTCCTGATCAGGATTATAAGTTTTATATTTATAACCTGGCGCTACTGCACTAAAAATCCTTCCTTGGCTTGCTGCCATCTGTCAGAGTGGCAACAATAAGCAGAGAAACTAACTTTGAAAATGCAACTCATATGAAAAGAAAGGGGAAAACAGAGAGCATCTTCAATATGCAAGTTATTACCACTCCTTTTCATCGCTCCTCTTTCCTCACATTTCCAATAGACTGTGCACAGTGGAAATACGTATTAATTAATTGAGTTTTTTAATGGATTAAAGTATACAACAGCTGTATTGCTTAAAATCTCACTTCCATAACCTTTTCCCTATTTAACATTGCCTTTGCTTAAAAAAATTAATAGGCCACAGAATACATTTTTTCAGAAATTTGGAAGTTAAAAATTTTTTTAAATCCCACTAGTTAAACAGATTACACATAGTCGAAATCCTCAACCCTTTCTCCTGCATCTTATATAACACTAGGTTAACCAATTCCTTTTAACTGTGTATTTAACTGTGCATTCTACACATTTTGGACATTTGTGCTAAGTTAGGTACAGTGAATTTTTCCCATGTTCTGATGAACCCGCAGTACATCAAATGTTAATGAAATTGAAAATGTTTATACCTAGATAAATTTAAGTAGAAAGTATTCATGTAGAATTATCTTGGGTTTTAGATTAATACAGAAAATTCTAATTTGCGTGTCAAAGTGTCTGTCCAATGTTCTATTACAAAATTCCTAAGGAAGAGGCCTACAACACTTGACTGATACAGAAAGATGTAACATCATCAGAGAACTCCATTGAAAGATTTACTTCACAATTTATCTAAAAAAATCGTATTGTGTTAAATACAAATTGCCACTCATTAAACATCATTATATAATTTGCATGTTTGTTCAAAGCTTCGGTTATAGAGAGCAGTGCTTGCATTTTTCCAAATTATTCATGTTTATGCCCTGCAGAAAAGAAAAGTTTACTCCCAATGTAAGGTTTTTCATCATCAGTACTCCACTGATCCATCTTCCCTTGTTAAATACAGTGAACTACTTGCAAATATGTTTAGGTTTGGTTTGGTTTGTTTTTATCTGACCTATTTTCTGTGGCCTGGCAATGCTAATACATACTGGGCATGTCACACAGCCATGAGATAGTCTGGATGAGGAAATTTTGTACCCAGTGTTTTCCGGCTCTGTTCCTCCTACCAGCTGACAACTTTCCAAGCTGAAATTAAGGGCTAGCCTACAAATGACTTGCTGAAATGGTTACTTTGCCCAAGTGGGCATGTTCACTGGAATGCCAAGAGAGGGTTTTTGCACAGTTGTATAAAATTGAGGGGCAGGGGGAAAATAATCTACTTTTTCATGGTATGGCCACAAAGCTGCTTTAAGAATAAAGCCTAGGGTGAAATCCTGGCCCCACTGAACTCAAGCAGTTTTGATTCAGCTTCAATTCCACTTGCAAGATGTTAAAGAGACAGACCAGATTAATTATACTAATGAATACATCTGGGTTGTGGGTTTCCCTTTTGTTCTTCCATGACTGACTGCTTGGAGGTACATATGCGTATATTAACTTGTGTCTTTTAGTTGTTGTTTCTCAGCTGAGGCAGTATCGCCTGAGACAAAAACCTGAGCAGATCTTCAGCAGGCCAGCAGGGCAAGTGAGCTGCAAGGAGAGAAAGAGAAATAAACAGGAAAACGATGTGTTGACTCCAAGTGGTGAAAGTTAGCAGAATGCCCAAGAGTCAAAAAATGCCCAGAGCAGTGTATTTCTACATTGGCTAAATGCAAAATATTTTGTAAGACGTAAGAAGGAGCGGGGGAGATCAGGGGGCAATGCGTGTGGGGGCACTTGGAGAGCTTCCTTAAGGATAGAGGAGAAAGGATTCTTTAGTGGGGACAGAATTGAAACTGGGTATGACTTATTAAGTCAGTATTGTTGTAGCCATGTTGGTTCCAGGACATTACAGACACAAGGTGGGTGACATAGTATCTTTTATTGGACCAACTTTTGGTGGGTGAGAGAGAAACACTTTTGAGCTACACAGAGCTCTTCCTCAGGTCTGGGAAAGGTACTAAGAATGTCACAGCTAAATACAAGATCAAACAGACGGTTTAGCATAAGTAGTTAGCACATACTCTATGGGACCATTCAAGGTGAAGTGGCCCATTAACAACCCTGTAATCATAGATCAAGGAGGGGGAGTGGATAATAACATTGTTACAATAAGCCATAAATCCAGTGTCTTTATTAAGACCATTTTTAAATGTCTAGCAAAGCTATGGATTTAAGCTACCAGGATTGTCTTTTGAAAGTGCTATGCAGGTTTCCTTTGAGGATGAGGACTGACAGATTAGATATAAAGTGATTTGTTTTCAAGATCTATGGGTCCTACACCTGACTATCACAAGATGGGGTGTACCTCATCCAATGCACTAATGCCCCAATAGCAACTATGGGTGAAACCAAACAATCACTACACTGTCACACCGAAAAATGATAAAAAAAATAAGCATTGTATCACCGGAGAGTGAACATTTTTCACAAAGGGATCACGCTATTGGCTACACATACAAGTTAGAGCGCACTAAAGCCTCCCACTGCACTCTAACTCACTCCCTATCCACACTGGCAAGCCACATAGAGCACTCTTAACTCCGTGGCTAAAGGGCTCCTGGTACTCCACCTCAGCTTGAGAAATAACGTCTGATGAGTCTTGGCCGTGAATGAGTTGTTGCATTACTGCGCTCTGACTGACCTCCAGAAACGTCCCATAATTTAGGTCAAGTGGACACTCTTGTAATTGTTTTGAACTGGCTGCAGGAATGCAGAAGTGCCCTTTCAAAGCTCCATTTCTGACAGCCGACATGATTCTCTGCTCCAAGAGAAAGCAAACAAATGAGGAAAGACAAGACAGCATGCTAACACACTCTCAGCACCCCAAAAACACGCTCTGCACCCCCACTCTCTCCCCCCCACATACACACATACCGCTGTCTGTGCCATCCCTTCTTGAGACCTCGCCCTCACACTGCCTTTTACCCCCAGTCTCCACTCTCGCACTGCCTCTTCCCTGTAAGACCCCATCCCTCCAGTTGCTGCCTTTTCCACTCCCCATCCCCCTTCACTAGCCCTTTTGAGATGGCTTGCTGCTGCAGGTGCAGATGTGAATACAGGTAAAAGATGGCTGGCAGATAGCAGGTTGATCCTGACAGATGTGGATCCACTTTTCTGTATCCGCGCAGGGCTCTTGTTATTAATCTAGAATGTAATTTTCCATCTTGATCTTTTCAGCCTCCAGAGACCCTAATCAGAAAAAGAGGGGTAACTGCAGGCTGGGATGCACTGATTCTACAAGACACACGTGCTCATTAAAATTCAGAGGGGTTATCCACTGCATGCATCCGACTAAGTGGGTATTAGCCCGCAAAAGCTTACGCTCTAATACTTTAGTTAGTCTTTAAGGTGCCACAAGACTCTGTCACTTGTGCTCATTAAGGAATAAAGCCCAGCTCCACACAAAGTTTCCCCAATTTAAGTAAAGGTGTAATTCTAAACCAATTTAATTCAACATGGCAACTTCGTGTGCACATACTGAAAACAATTTCAACCTGGTTTATAATAGTATTTATTTAAAATCAATATAAATGTGTCCCTTGCACTTGTTTAACTAATTTGGTACATTTAAACTGGTGCGTGGTGTGTGTTATAAAGTCCTAAGATAGCTGCAGTTAGCTCCATTTATGTCAATACTGAGCAACTCGCACGCTCCTGACACTCTCTCAATGCAATATTTAGTTATTAAAGTTCAGCCATATCAAGCTGAAGTGTTTAAAGAGAAACAGAAAACTTAGAGAATGGGCTAAAGGAAAAAGTTGTTTCTAATACTTTTTAAACCAACATTCAAATGCCAATAGCACTACCAAAACTAAAATCTGCAAATCTCTCACTACGTTTGCAAACCAAGACTACTAATGGATAGAATTTGTTAGCTCTACAGAGTTTTGTTTTGCAAATCCAATGAATTACATCACTTTTGACTCACAGTACAGAGCCTGAAGAGGTAGCAGGTGTTCTAAGAAGAGTTCATGGAAACAGGACAAAATAGATATTCCAATATCTTTCAAATCCCAATCATAAAAACATTTACATTTAATCACTAAGAACTCAGTTTTGGGATGGAGAAGACACATTATATGTATTTCCCTAAATTATTAGAAAAGGTTTTTCATTGTTATTTGAACTGGGGAGGATGATCTAGTTAGAAGTTATAAACACAAATGTAAGAGAGAAGTGGACCATATATAAATTCAAAACTGGATGCCATGTTAAACTGATTGTTATTAGATAGAAGATCTTTCTGGTTCTTTCATGTTATACAGGATCCAGTTCACAATGTTATCTATTTAAATTAATCCTATGCTTCAAATCAATGTAAAAAAAAAAGGAATTTTTATAAACAGATGAACCAAATTCTCTACAACATATGACCAGCTGTAACCAAATATGTCTAATAAAAATGTGATAATGTCTATGAATGAACAAATGGAAAAGTATCATACTTTTTCTACAATATTTTTTCCCCTGAAAAAAACACAAAATGCTTTTATCTTCTACAGCCTATTTCTGGAGTGCATTTTTCTTTTTAGTCTCTTCTGGTGCTGTGTAGACTTTCTGGGGTCAATTTGAAAAAAAAATCTATAATGAATTATGCAGCGGTGAGTTGTTGCATAAAACACAGATTGTGCTTTAGTAGAGAACAGAAGCACTCACATGCACAAAGTTTTAGAAAAAATAGCTTAATAAGCCCAAGTTACTGTAGAGGTGGTGTTACTATTAACACACACGTTTTTTAATGATCTTATGAAAACAACTGGGACATAACAACCTTTACACCAATGCAAAATCTTCTGACACAGCAGAATGCTATTTTAAACATTCTTCTGCACCATAGGAATGCTGTATCACAGCTGTAGGCTGGTTCACATATACTTTTCATAAAAACCACAAGTTGTATTTCTGACATGGGGCTATCAATAGCAGAATTAAATTGCAAAGTACAATCATGTTTCCAAAAGGAACTGGCATATAGTTCAAACGCTATGCACCACCTTTTTCTGCCATCCTCATTCTTTTCTAGCAGAAGTAACATGGAAACAATATATAAAGCAAATAATCTGCTATCCCTGATTACATCACTGAAAATAAATCAGTGTTATCCCAACTTTCATGAACTTTCCCATTCAACTATAATTTGACCTGTTATATTCATTTACAGCTAAATAACAAGGAACAGGACAGCCTTTTGGTATCCGAGATATATTTCATCAAACATAATGCTTTTATATTTTGTCAAGATCAAAAACTGTTTTCCAAACGTATGGGAGCATTCAAGCTTTTAGCATGAAAGCAACGAGGAGTCAGGTGGCACCTTAAAGACTAGCAGATTTATTTGGGCATACGTTTTCATGGGTTAAAAACCCACTTCTTCAGATGCATGGATCTGAAGTCTCCATGCATCTCAAGAAGTGGGTTTTTTACCCATGAAAGCTTATGCCCAAATAAATGTTAGTCTTTAAGGCACCACCAGACTCCTTGTTGTTTTTGTGGATACAGACTAACATGGCTACCCCTCTGATACTTAGCATGAAAGCATTATTTCCAAAATCAAACTGTTTAATTCTCATTGAAGAATAAAAGTCACCAGCCTGAAAAAAACCAGCAACGGTATCGAAACATAGAGCCAAATTCTGCTCTCTTATACACCTGATGGTCAATGGCTTTTAAACACTTCTAAATTTGACACTTGCTTTGAACAACTGATTACTTTCCACCTGTCAATGGTTTTGTCAAATCGTTGTGACTTGCTACCAAATTGCTATCAAAGTTTAATGATGACAGAATTGCCCTGACCTTTTTTAATTAATTCATTTTTTAATTCACATACTCCACCATAAAATTTTATTCCAAAACACAACATACTGTACTAGAGGAAAACACAAAGTTGGTATATAGGAGGGAGATTTTCAACTCCCATTCAACACTTGTAGTGACAACTCCCAAATCTCATTCACATTCAATGACCCTCTGTGCCTTTGAAAAATCTCTCCGTAAAATAAAATGTGCTATATATGTACCATTCTTATCCTCTTTCTGTGTCCCAAGAATGGATAAATGCTGGACTAACTTCCTGTTCTTATTTCAGTCACTGTGGTAGGATCAGCATTGTAGTGCTTAGTGATAGACAAATATATTGGAGTGAAGAACTCAGGGATCTGAAAGTGGAGGAGGTTTCAAAGTACTTTCAGTCAAAGTAGCAGAAGCTATCTGACGCCTGCATCCTAAGCAAGGAGAAAAATTTGTAGGCAAGGGTTCCATACCAAACTGGATGAGCAAGCTTCTTAAATAGGTTATTAAGAGAAAGCAGAAAGACTACAAGGACTGGAAGACGGGACAGATCTGAAAGGGAACAGACTTGCTGGAGATCAGAAAGCATACAGAAAAAGTGAGAACTGATGACAAAAACCAAGCAACAGTAAATAAAAAAGAAAACAAGGAAAGAAGGAGGACCACTACATAGTGAAGATGGGGTGGAGATTAAAAATAATCTAGGCAGTACCTAAATGAGGATTTTAGGGCAGGATGGCAAATGGAAATGAGGATATGAAATTAGAACTTCCCACATCAGAGGTGGATGTCAAACTCAAACAGCCAAATCGGGAGAACAGATAATCTCCATATTAAAGGAACCGTCAAATGAAATTGCAAGACCAAGAGGAAGGATTATTAATGAATTTGTAAACTTGGGGTTCTTCCCCATGGCTGGAGAATTGCTAATCGAATACCTATTTTTAAAGAAAGGGAAAAAAGTGATCCAGGAAACGACAGGCTCATTAGTTCTGGCTCAGCTGTATGCAAGGTCTTGGAACAAATTTTGAAAGAGAAAATAGTTAAGAGAAAAAGGAAAATGGTACTTGAGATAAAATGCAACATGGTTTTACGCGCTTTAGATTGTGCCAGACCGACCTGATCTCTTCTTTGAAAAGACAGCTGAATTTTTTAGACAAAAGAAAAACAATGGATCTAATCTACTTGGATTGCAGTAAAGCATTTGATACAGTTCCACATGGGATATTATTAAATTGGAGAAGATTGGGATTAATATGAGAATTGAAAAGTGGATAAGGAACTGGTTAAAGGAGAGACTACAATGGGTTATACTGAAAGGCGAACTATCAAGCTGGAGGGAGGTTTACTAGTGGAGTTTCTCAGGGACTGGCCTTGTGACCCATCTTATTTAACATTTTCATTAATAACCATGGCATAAAAAGGGGGAGTGTGCTAATAAAATCTGTGGTGACATAAAATTGGGAGGTATTACCATTATGGTGGAAGATCGGAATATCATCCGAGAAGACCTGCACAACCTTGAAAACTGGAATATAAGAAATGGTATGAAATTTAATATTGCATAATGCAAGGTCATGCATTCAGGAACCAACAATAACAATTTTTGCTATAAGCTGGGGACATATCAATTGAAAGAAATAGAGGAATGGAAAAACCTTGGTGTACTGGTTGACCACAGAATGAGTATGAGCCACCATTGTGACGTGGCTATGAAAAAAGCTCATTTTAACTTAGGATCCACCATGCAAGGTATTTCCAAAAGAGATCGTAATACTTCCCTATCACTACATAAGGCAATAGTGAAACAGCATGTGGAATACTCTGCAATTCTGGCCTCCCATGTGCAAGAAAAATTAATTCAAACTGGAACAGGTGCAGAGAAGAGCTACTAGGGTTATCAGAGGAATGGAAAACCTACCTTAGGAAAGGAGACTCAAGGAATGTGGCTTGTTTAGCCTAACCAAACAAAGACTACGGGGAGATAGGATTGCTTTCTATAAATACATCAAAGGGACAAATACCACGGAGGAAGAGGAGTTAAATTTAAGTTAAGAGCCAATGCTGACACAAGAACAAATGGCTATAAACTGGCCATGAACAAGTTTAGGTTTGAAATTAGACAAAGGTTTTTAACCATCAGAGGAGTGAAGTTCTGGACCTACCTTCCAAGGGGAGCAAAAAACTAATTAGCTTCAAGACAGATCTTGAAAAGTTTATGCAGGGAATGGTATGAAGAAAGATTGCCTATAATGGCATGTGACCCATCTTCAGCTGCTGGTAGCAAATATCCCCAATGGCTGGTGATGGGACACTAGATGAGGAGGGCTCTGAGTTACTACAGAGAATTCTCTCCCAGGTGTCTGGTGAATTAGTCTTGCCCACATGATCAGAGTCTAACCATATTTGGGAATCGGAAGGTCAAATTGGCAGAGAACCTGGGGTTTTATTTTCCCACTCCCTCTGCAGCATGTATAAAGCAATAACTATAGAGTTAAACTATATTTAACTATATAACTATAGATGTGACAAAGAGTTCTGTGGCACCTTAAAGACTAACTAAAGT
>ML677349.1:11177064-11204552 GCA_007922305.1 Dermatemys mawii
CGTGGGCTAATACCCACTTCGTCGGATGCATCCGACGAAGTGGGTATTAGCCCACGAAAGCTTATGCTCTAATACTTTAGTTAGTCTTTAAGGTGCCACAGAACTCTTTGTCATTTCTGCAATTCCAAACTAACACGGCTACCTCTCTGATTCTTGATATATAACTATAGTTAACTATATAATTATTGCTTTATAACTCATATAAATAACTAGTATAAATTGTGCATTCCCTGCAATTTGGAGTCTTAAATCATGATTTGATTACTTCAGTAACTCTCCAGAAGTTATTGTCTATTACCGGAGTGGGAGGGTTATGTGCAAGAGGTCAAACTAAATGATCACTATGGTCCCTTCCAGCTTTAAAGTCTGTACTTTTACCTTTTTAATATCCTGTAATGTGATACACTGTCCACTCCACCCACCACCTTCCTGCATCTCAAAGCAATTGTAAAATGTGAAATATGGGATAACAAGCATATAAAAAGATGAAAATGGATTCATT
The DNA here is from genome assembly GCA_007922305.1 of Dermatemys mawii. Classification (NCBI taxonomy): domain Eukaryota; kingdom Metazoa; phylum Chordata; order Testudines; family Dermatemydidae; genus Dermatemys; species Dermatemys mawii. The sequence continues at coordinate 11,177,567 of ML677349.1, forward strand.
CACCATGATATTTCACGAAGTGTGCATGACAGTACGTTCTGATAGACTAACAATCGTTAAAATGAAGCACAAGCTCATGGGGCAGTAGGAAGGACATCTTAGAAATGACCGTTCTTGTTCATGTTAAAAAAATCTCATGAATTAATTTTTCCATTTAGCTAGTTACTGTTCACTGCTTCTTGGTAGTCAACAATCTACCTCATTTGAGGTGTTGAAGACTAATAATAATGGAAGACAGATGAATCTGAATCCATTCTCAAGACAATGAGAAGTCAGCTCCATTATAGTCATGCCTTCCTTAGTGCCTTTTTTGGAGAAGATGACGAAATGCTGGATTTTGGGGGTTTCCAAAGAGTTTCACAAGAATCACAGTACTGATCATATCAAATGAGACCAAAGGCCCTCCTAGTTAAGTATACTTTCTCTAACATCCCACACCAGAAAATTTAAAGGGAAGTGTAAAACCCTATGATGGTTAACTTATTGACCAGTACGCATATGGGGGAAGTTTCTTCCTAATGTTAGGCAGCTAATGGCTGGTTTATATCCTGAAACACAAGAACTGATTTTCCTTATGTCAATTTAAGTTGTTAAGGAATTGATTTAAGCTAAAGTAAGAAATGGCATTCAAACTGATTTACAAGTGCTCACACAAGTGGACTCCACAGATTTAACTACATCAATTTCTAGGCTGATTTAGTCAAAATTGGTTCAACTGTTATGTAGACAAAGCCTAGAACTGGGTATCTGAAGGTATTAGTCATATAAATGTCTAATCCTTTTCTGAATCTGACTAAGCTCTTTGCCACAATAATATATCAGTGATTTCATTTCACAGATTGCTATGTAAAACATTCTTTGCTTTGACCAGATTTAAATGTGTTGCCTATTACTTGTTTGGTGTCATCTTCTTTTTTGTATTATAAGACAATACATCAATATCAATATATTGAATATTGACTCAGTGAAAGTGTAATCTAAATATACTTCTTAAATTTATTTTTTAAATTAATAAAATTCTAGCAGATGTACAAAAAATCCAACACCGTTTTTCACCCACATATTACCTACATTCAAATATTTAGTACCACAATACCTCTTGCTCAAATCAGAGATCTTAGGGAAGTAAATATTGTGAAATTATCTCTTAGATTATTAAGAGTTGAAGATTATGCTCCATACGTTATAGCAAAGAAAGAGTTCTATTGTTCATTGAGAGTGTACAAGCTAGAGAGAAGACACATAAAACAAAAGAGTGTGCACTTTGGCATAAAGACTTTAATTAAAGTAGAGGTGAGTCTCATTGTATGCAGGGGTTCCATTTCACGGTTAGTGCATAAAGCGAAAATCGCGTATAGTGAAACACTCATTGAGTTGAATGGCGGGTGGAATCGCCCGCTCTACAGATGCAGTTTTTAAATTGTTATTTTTCTTTTCTTTTCTTTTTTTTTCTGTTTTTGCCGACCACACAAAGCTGAATTTGTGTATGTTAAATGAGCCTAAGATGCGACTCGCCTGTACTCAAATAGAAAGGAACTGGATATAGATTTAAGTGTATGTGTGTAAACAAAAAAAGGCAACATTTCTCAACAATGGTAACTAACAGCATTCCTCAAAATATGTTTGCACCTTGATTTTTTCCCCCTATAATGCAGAGAGGAAGGGTAATCTGATTCAAATATACTGGAGTGTATATTTCTATGTTGAGGTGTTCACTACTGGTGCTATTTAGATGATGCTGAGTATGTGTAAGAGTGACTAGCAGTTACCTTTGTAATAATCTTCAGATCAGCTGTACGTTTCTTTCTCCCTTCTCCCTCACCCCCCACCCTCCGCATTCTATGAGCAGAATTTGCAGCTTAGGAAACAACAGAAGGCAAAAATATAGCTTATGCATATCATAGTCCAAAGATTGTGATCCATAGCGTCTGCATTACTTGTCCTATCAATCCAGTTCCTGTATGACCATTTCACTCACCATCAAGTGCTGTTGAAGCTGAACAGCTGCAAAGCAGTAAGACCATAAAAAGGAAAGGGGTAGAGGTATAACTCCTTTGCAGGCATCTTACAATTAAAGCAGAATTTATACTGCAGGCTCCCACAAGACATTTGAAACCTTACGTGACCTGCCTACCATTACCAACAGCCAAACTATTCAGTTTATAACACTACAATTACTGGGAAATAGTGCTTTGCCTTTACAGTTACTTTATTATAACGCACTCCTACAATACCATATGTAATGTGAAACACACTTGCTAGGTCACAAAAATCAAACGAAACATGCACAGGCTCTCCACCACTGCACTGAAGACATCACAGACCATCTGATTTATATATATCTTTAGAATCTCTGGAAGTGCTAGTTCAAAGAGCCATCTGTTTCTCACATTGCTACTTAACTGAATTAGTATGGATTCTGTGTCCCCCCCCCACACACACACTTTTTTTTCTAACATCACCACAAGTTAACTAGTAGTCAAATATCAGTATAACCAAATGGAACTATGATTCTCCGTTCTCTTGAAGCTGTAATTGGAAATAAGTTTCAGTGCATACAATTTTAAAGAACTAGCTCTTCAAGAACAACCTGAGTAAAGACAGAGATTTTGTAACAAAAGTCGGCTTCAGATTTCAAAGCATGAAATTTAGCTAGAGGCGGGTCACAGTGGGCACTACAAACATTCCAAGGCACGGAACTGTATCCAACCAGACCTCCCCTAAGCCAACCTGAGCCGTGTGCCATATACTTCCAGCAGATGTGAGCAAGATCACTTGGCAACTGAGGAGTTTGACTTATCCAGCCATTTGTGATGGAAAGGGAAAAATGGCGGGGGGGGGAGGGAGGAAGGAAGAAAGGATGGAAAACAGTCATTGAGAAACAAAAACTCTCTTGACCCAAAAGAGACCACTACCAGAAATGCACCAAATATAACTGCATAACTCTTTCTAAATATATTATCTATCACCAGTAAAACCATTCTCAATGTGAGAAGGGCAACTACTCTCTTTAAATTTTTAACATAGGTGAATAAGAATATGGCCCAGACTGATACGGGGTAAAATACATCACAGAATGGAGATGTACCCTTAGACTTATTGTGCCAGAATAAATATGTGCCACACAAACATGAAGGAGATTTAAAAAAAGAGGAATGTGTGATTCATGAGAATACTCTATTCCGTAAGTTAGCATTCTCAAAAAACTCATTTAGCCTACCTGCTGCAAGGTGCCGATATGAAGATTCTGGGTTTCTTCTTTGTGGAGTTAGATATCTTCCATAGAAAAAAGTCAGAAGGTGCTAAGTTGTCATACCTCTTGAGCAGGGAGCTCTCAGCCAACGTAAGTACCTATTTCTGAACTATGAATCTTCCGCTATGAAATACATAATGACATAATCCATGAGACACTTCTTCCTTTACAAACCAGTTTTGTGTGTCTATGATTATATTGCCCTATAATGGCTAATACATCAAGAACGTAGGAGACTGAACCAGCAAAAGGAGATCATTTTCACCTCATGGATTCTTATTTCTGGTGATGATGCACCAAAGAGGTGAGCATTTAGAGTATACAGTTATTGCCTCTGATGTCAGCAGTCCATTGATTTATTACACCTCAAACTCCTTTGCTTTCCAAATTCAGAAAGGCACGTTTGGAGAAGATCAAAGTTCTGCATCTGATTGACAAAGATCATTCTCACAGTTTCCTATTGTCAAGTCTCTCTCTGTCGTGCTCTCACTAAACATCACTGCCTGCTAAACACAGCCCATCTGTTAAGGAGGGGAAGTCAGTGCTTGGCTCTGCTGTTCCATTCCAATCAAAGTAGTGCCCATACTGTAAGTGATAGTTGATCAGTGATCAGTTCTGGAGAGAAACATTTTAAAGATGTCACAGTGAGGCAAGAAACTGAAAATGACAAGCAAAGCCAAAACAAGAGATGTGAGCAAAGCTACTTGAGTGCTCAGCCGATAGGGACAGGAGAAAACAAGTGGAAATTCAAGAATGTTTGTTTATTGACATCAGCAGAGTTTCAGCATCGTCTCATACACTGAAATTTACAGGAATGACTCTATGGACAATATGTACTTGGAGGACAGACACAGAAACAGCTGGTTTATTCTTAAGAGAGTCTTAAATTATATCATCCTCTGCATCTGAGAAAATGAGGATCCTGTATCATACAGGCCAGATTCAGGTGAGGCACCATAGACAATGGCCACATTTCTGGCTTCCCCACTCCAATCATTTTACAAAAATATCCTTTTATTATTAATAATAGTAATAGGTCAACTTGGAAACGTAGTGACTGCAGTGTGAATTGCAGGAACAGAAGCAGCTGAGGAAATATGAGTTGTCTAGTAATCTAACTTGGAGAGGATTCAAGGCACCTAAAATTGGTATCCCTGATTTTACATTCTTGCCAGGAGGAACGTGAACAAGAAAACACTCTCTTTCACTAGTTAGTGCTTTTAATAAGTATCCTACTATTTGTAGCCTACAAGAATTGTTATAATGACTAACGGCGGGTAACCAGAGCAAGTGCATGAATTGCGATTGACTTATTATTAGGCACCTGCTGTCATAGCAATGATGGATGCTGCTTTGGAAACGTGGCTTAGAAATGCTATTAGGTTGCTTCAACATTTTTACCAAGCTACCAGAAATTAGGCCTCTTTCAGTACCAAGTTCTCAGTCAGTCCCAGGGAGAGAAAAGCTGATAGAGACACCCTTAGAACACCTTTCCTTTGGAAGAGTATTAATCCTGATTCATACAACTCACTAAAACACACTTGGTGGTAAAACAGTAGATGGCATCCCACACATCTTTTATCTGTAAATAAAAACCTATGTCCACCGACGATTCACTACCCCCAATATGGTATTCCCATCACACCAGCGAGTACTTAACCCAGAAAACCTCCCAGAAGGGCAGCCTGAACAATGCTGCAAACATCCTCTTATTTGCAAGAAAGCATTCATCTTTGACAACAGAGCTATATGGCTCTTTACACATTTGGCAGCATCTGTTGACATTTACATGCCAAATGTAAATACCTGAATAACAAAGAAAAGGAAGACAGTTTCCTGCTGCTTAAAAAAAAAAGGAGAGAGACAGAGAGAAAGAAGAGATTGCATTTCTGCAGGCACCTAGAAGCTGAATGACAAATACAAGAGTAGCAAAGTATATGGTTTGTTAGGTAATTGTAAAGTTGGTAGAGACTCTGAAATCAATGCCTCGGGTAGAAAATGGCAAATAAGTTCTAAACACAGACCGGGTATTTGCCTTGAGAAGCAGGCAAATTTCTGAAGACAGGCAACCCAGACAGTAATTTTGGACTTACTTTCAAATGGAACAAAAGATAAAATGAATCTTGGCAATTGCTGGACCTGTGCTGAATCCTTCCATTGTTAATTTGGAAAGTTATTTAATAGTCGGAAAAAAAAAACCTGAGGGGAATAGCAGTACTGGCTTGAATCACTCAGAGTCCCAACTTCTAAATGCTACATTTGTCAATGCACCTCAACTGTCATTATGAGAAAGCCGGCAGTTCATGCTTCCCTTGCCGGGCAATCAGCTGCACTGCTGTTGAAAGTCTATGAGAGCATACAATCCATTTTTCCATCACTTCTCCAACTCCTTTATCCTCCCCCAAATTATGAACATAATTGTTCTCTCAGCACAAGCTGAATTCAGTAGTCTTGTGTCTCATATTTCATACACAATCATGCATTTGTCTTCAGCTGGAGTCTGGGGGTGAAGCCAAAGTCAGGAGACTGAACTCCACAGACAAGTAATAGATAATTTTAGCTCATAAACTAATGCTCAGCTCCTTTCCAACAGAGCAGCAGAAGACTGTTAAGCTTCTTTAGTGAAGGCTGAAAAACTGGGAATTTCAGTGTCTACATTTCCATACACCACATATTCTACCCATTTTAAGTAGCATAGCCACAAAAATGCAGGCTATTATATGGCGTGCTGGAACCCTAACTTAGCTAAGTCAGGCAGAATTTAACTTCTTGGCGAAAACTTTATGCAGAGTTAGGTCTCTTGCTCTCTATTCTGAGTACTCAGTACTTCAACAGCTTTAATTCTATTATTTGCCATGAGTCACTTTAGTTAACAATTCAGCAAGCAGCAGAAACACTGAATCACCCTATATTTTCCCAGAGAAACTTTATAAATGAGACATTCCATCTCAGAAGAAGTTATTGAAATATTTTATTATGAAATAAACTACTTTGGTGCTGTTAATAAGAAATGATGATTCAGTTCGCCAAACAAAGCTTTCGCTTTTTCCAAGAAGATCTGCACTTTTGAATGATAAAGATTGTACACTGCTGTGCACATCTACATTTAATTTACTCTGCCTAAGCCAGCTACCAAGACGGGAAAGGAAGCAAAATAATTCCTGCTCTTCAACAAGATTTCAACCCAAATTTACGCCTTTCCCTTTTTTATTTTAAGTGTTCCCTAAGGCAGAGGTGATTCAATAATCATTACCTCAACATGAAAGTAGAGACTTTATGACAATTATGTCAATTAAATAAGCCAGAGTCTTCAGATATCTTGATTACAATCAGATGCTAAATTTCAAGCTAATTTAAACTACAATCATAGCCTGTATTTACATCACAGATGAGTGCTAGATAGGAATGTCAATTAATTTGTGTATATTGTTTGAGAGACTAATTTGGATTGTCAGGCACAGTGCTAGACAATAGCTAACAGTTGGTAAACAAACTGATTTTTAAAACAATAATTTGTGTCAATTGTAATCTCATTCATGCAGCGTAAGGACTATTTCTCCCCATCAAAGAGCCAAGCAAAAAGAAAAAAAACTTGTCTTGGTTAAAAAAAATCCTAAACCTTGTTTTAGATTCTCATATTTCTTGAAGATCATAAGAACTAGTAAACTTAAGACATGTCTGAGTGGAGGATTAAATACAAATTTAATCAACAATCTTGACTGGCATAACAATACATACAAAATGTTGCCAAAGTATAGTAGACATTAAATACTGAGTATCTCTCATGCCATAGCTCAATATATCATGGGTAAAATCCTGACTATATTAAGTCAGTGGTAAAACTTCCATTCTTTTCAATGGAGTCAGGATTTCACTCCTAGTGTTATTCTCTGTATCAGCTTTACACAGAGTAATACAGATTCATTTAGTGTTTGGAGCTGGGTATCTGGGTGCTGAAGACAGGAACACTTCTCTTCAGCTGTTTTCCGTTAAGTCTGCAGCTTGGGGTGCGTGGTTCAGACCCTGGGTCTGTGGTGGAGCAGACTGGTGTGTCTGGCTCAATAAGGCAGAGTTCTGGAAGCCCAAACTGGCAGAAAAAACAAGCTCAGAGGTAGCACATCAGGTGACAATCCCAAGGGGTTTCTGTGATCGAACCCATCACAAACTCCTCTTTTCTACAGACAGTACCAATCAACTACTTTTCTCTCTTTAGTCAAATGTCTGTATCTATATTTACAAAGAATAAAAGCAGCCATAATGTTTAAAAAACACACAAACTGAACACAGTGCAAGATCTTACCCACACTCAAAGCTTGTGGAAATATACAAAAGGGCTGTCAAGGCATTCAGTGTCAAACTGGGTAGATTATTCTTCTGAATGTGATTGAAAAAGACGACCCTATTGTTGTAAAGAATTAAGAATGACAAAAAGCACACCCCTGTATTTAGGGAGGCAGAGTAGGAAATAACTGGAATGAAAACGGGGTTCTTAAAAGTTCAGTTCTGCAGGCTCTTCCATGATTGACTCATACGATGGTTTACCACTGGGAAATATGACCACAGAGATGATTTTCTCTTATATATTGTTAAAGCAAGAAATAAAATGTAGTGACAAACACCCAAGATTAAACCCTATGTTTCTCCATGGACAAACTTCTGGGGTGGGGGGACAAATTGAGTTTAAAATTAAAATTAAATTTAACAGAGTATACACAATTACGTAGGTCAGTCAAGATGGGAGAGACCCAGAGTACTGCGCCCAGTACACATTGGGTATTTCGCACGGCTGGGAGGCAGAGGAGGGGGTGGGGAAGAGGGGTAAGGCAGTGGGCTCAGGGAAGGAGGCGAGGCCGGGGGATTTGGGGAAAAGGCCCTATAGGGAAAGGGAGGGGGTGGACACTTTGGGGAAGGGTTGGAATGGGAGTAGGGGCAGGGAAGGGGTGGAGTAGGGCGGGGCCAGAGGTGCAAGCACCCACCGGCGCAGGGGGGACGTTGGCGCCTATGCTCAGACATAACATCCCCACCAGAGACGACACAATGTCTCTTGTGGATGACTCTTCATTCTTCTTCCAGTTGCCCTAGTTGCTGATTAAAGGCCTGATCCAATGGCCACTCAAGTCAATGGGATCCTTTGACCGGATCAGGGTTCACAAGCAATGAGATTCATCTTCTCTCATAACTCAAGTATTCCAGTCTTCACCTATTACTCACAAAGTATCCTGATCCTGTTCCTTGCAGCATGCAAAGACATCCGCAGACCAACAATTTAAAAAAAAATGAAACCTTAATATTTCTTTTTAAACACAACACAATTTTTTCCCCAATTTTTGGTTTGGGATTTTCAGAAAAGAAATATTGGAAAATATTTTTCCAAATTTTTCCATGAAAAAATAACTTGCATTTTACACAAAAAGCTGTACGCATAATTTTGTCAGTTTCATGCCTACTTCTGCACATAGTAATATGCAAGTGACCAGTTATTACAGTGTGATAGCCTATATCAGGAAGTAAGCATTTACCAGCTAGTAAAGCCACTGACAGTGGTCAGATAGTGACCAAATATAGATCTTAGTATGTATATTCATATTTCTATATATTTTTATTACCTAAATATAATGATGTGCTTAATCCTGCATGTGAACAGTGTTTTAGACATTGACGATATTATCATGCGCTATACAGATTTAGAAAGGAAAAGAAAAGCACATAAAATCTATTTTGACAAAAGGACTAGAGAGCAATATTTTTAGACTCACATGCCCCATGACGTCTCAGCCAAAACAAGGGATGTTGCAAAATACTTGTGAGTTGAAACAAAGTATTTGCACTCTATTTTCCTGACTCATTAAACTCTCAAATTGCTCAGCTTAATTCTTCCACACAGTTAACCAATTATTTTTTTGCTTTATGCATTGTTTATCCTTCTCCTGCTATGATTTTGTTGTCTGGGTCCTAAAAATATTTCCGTATCGAAGTTTACTATCACAGTTTACACTCCATCGTTCATTGTTTGCTTTCTGCTCAGCCTCTTTATTAGCATTAGATCGGTAGTAGCGGATCACACCGATGGGCCATTTAGATCCGCATCCTGTCTCTGACAGGGGCCAATTACAAATATTCACTGGGCAAATACAGAATAACCTGCTTATGTGGCATTTTCTTCCTAACACCTTCCTCTACTGGCTGCTCCAAGTCCTGGTTCTGTGTTTGTATAGCACCTAGCACAATATAGCTCCTCGCCATTATGATGGGGCAGGTGGGGCAAGAGAGAAGAATCAGAAGCTCAGACATTAGCATTTATATCCCTAATCTTGTATTTTACCTACAATAGTCTATGCTCCTTTCTACTGACTTCACTAGGGTTTTATTTCCATTTCCTGAAGAATACCTGTGTCCCTCAAATAGCCTCATGAATATTTAATATTGGTGGGATTTTTTTTTAGTTTGTTTAGATATTTTTTGTAATCTTACTTTCTTTTTCAGTTCAGGACATGTGCACCTTCTGTGACTCTACAAGTGACTGTCCTCAGGAGTTAGAGGCTCAAATTAATCTACAAGCAGCTTATAATGGAGGCCTGGCAGAACCCCAGTCTTTATGCAAGTAGATGGCACATTTACCACCAGACTTAGACAAAGACTGAACTACATGATACAAACAAGGCCTTATCACAGATCTGCTACATAACTGCCCATCAGACCCTGGCCAGATTAGCTGGCCTGTCCACATTTCTTAGGCTTCATCTACACTGGCAAAACACACACTGCCCAAAAGACAAAAGTTTTGTCAAGGAAAAGCACCAGTGTGAACAGCGCTTTGTCAGTAGAAGCACTCTCTTGCCAACAAAGCTACTGTCACTCGTTGGAGGTTTGCTGGTGGAAGAGCTCTCTCCTACTGACAACCATCGGCTACATTGTAGCGGCACATTCCTATTGCTAAAAGCTGCATAGTGTAGACAAAGCCTCAATTTCATCAAGCACAACTGCTGTTCAAAACATTTCAAATACAATAGAGAGAAATTCAATGACTTCTAGCCCTTGGCCCTCCCCAAAATCGTTCTAAATGTTCAACTGTCCAACCATGTGTAATATGGCCTTGAGGCTGCAAAGCAATTGATGACATCTAAGTCATATGAGTGAGCAATATTGAATGTAATACTTTAATGGCTATTTTTTTAAACTTTTCCTTCAAGCAGACATAAACGCCCAACTATCCAAACCTCCAAAATATAATACACATTTCATAACTTGTTCCTGACATAAGCAGTGCACTGAACGAGATGTTCGCACACAAGCTTATAAGTACAAGAACCAAATACAGGGAAGCTGCTTTGCACTATATAAAGGAGCTGTTACAGTAGCATCTACAATGTCTGACTGCATTCTGCTGTCATGTGTGCTCAGTCTCCAAAACTCAAGCAAGTTAAGGAAATACCACCAGCCAGAACAAGATTTAAACCTTAAAAACTTGGGAGCTAAGTTCTTGGTGGTGTCTAACAAAAAAAATAATGGCAACATGAGTTGTGCATGCATCTCTAAGGGAAGAATTTGGTGCTAAAGTATCTTTCAGGTTCTCACATAATTGAAAATGTACACTAAATCGAATTAACCAGTTCTAGTCACAGTCATAAAAATGTGCTTTAGTGTCCCGGGTTTTGTTTTGCTTTATTTCTTTGAATCCACAAAACACACAGGTAAGAAATCAATGGGAGTTCCAAACATGAAAAAGACTCAGCATTGTGATATCCTATACTATGTAGCTCCAATATATTTTTGCATTAAATAAAAATGAGACAGTAATGCCATATTCAAGCACAGCTATCAGAGTCTAATCTTCTGTGTTTCAGCCTACTGCCATGTTCCATTCCTCCTTCCTTCTTCCGGTTTAGAAAATGGTGGAAACTATATCAGCTGGTTATACATGATCAAAACAACCCAACAAAAAAGCCTGGCAACTCCATAACTTAACTAAATCAATTTTATTTTTTTTTTAATTCTACTTTTGCTAATGTGGGGCACAGTGGGTGGGGAGAGGAGGGATTTGTTAGTCCATTTATTACAAGAGTAAAGAATATTCTCAGGGTGATTGGAGATTTAGGTGTTTGCTTGATTGGGTTTTGCAAGGAAAGGGCACTGAGTATAGGAGGTGTAGAGCTACTAGTCTAGCTTAAACGGATATAAACTAGGTATAAAATGATTTTAAAAGTATTCACTCTAAGCGTTTATAATAGTTTAATGAAACAATCTTAAAACATGACTGTTAAATCACAGCTACATTGTTATACGGACATGGCCTAAGATTGCAAGATCTAACAACAAGATCTAACAAGATCTAACAAAGCAAGATGCATTATATAAAAAAACAGAGGACATGAAATTAGTCTCTAAAACATTAATGTTGATCATTCTTCAGTACAGCAACCCAAGGCAACACCATTGTGATTTCTGCTGTTATTTGTCCTGCCTCATATTCTTACTGCTCCCCATGTTTTTCAATTTTATATCTAATTTATTGTATTACTATTAGCAAAGTCTCTCTTTGACACCTGCTATCAAAGCCAAATGCAGCTGCTGCTTGTCAAAGCCTGTTCTGGACCCCAGAGTATACGCCTTGACTAAGCATGCATATTCTGGTATTCCTTCCACTCCCCACTGCTTTCACTCTACTGCTAAAAAAAAGGGACAAAAACAAAACCACAAGTTCTTTATCAGCTGGCTCGACACAGGTTTGCAAGGATTTAAGAAATAAAAGCCCAACTAATTCATACAGCCATTACTGATCTGATTATCCCTCTTCAGTGCTACTATTGCAATAGAGGAGGAAAATCCACTCCTTTTGATTGAAGTTTACAGAAGACTTGAAATGAGTCTACCCAAAAAAACAAAACAAAAAAAACACCTCATAAGTTTCGTCATGGGACATGTCCATTTGGAATAAATACTGACTGTGAGATTTTTTTGGATGACTTGTGCTTTTTGTACTATTTGATATTATCCCATTACTTCCACAGTTTGAAAGATCAAAAAAGTAATCAGATAAAGACAGAAAGGCAGCAGCCTTTATTATCCAATGGTAACGTCAGTCCTTGAACATCCATCAGGGACCAATTCTGCATGCAACAGTCCGCTTTGTCAAGTTCAGACCTCTCAGTTCTTACTCTGAATGATAAAGGACAAGTTTCCTTAAGCAATCATTTGCTCTATTTAAGCTGAATCCTGTATTCCTTACTCATGTATTACAAGTCAGAACTTCCCTAAGTAAGGAAAGAAAGACTTACCCTTAAAGCACAGTTTATAGACACCATCATATATACCAAATACTATCTGTTAATTGTATTCTGTGATCCAGTCTGCTGGGCTTAAGTCTTAGTCTTTCTGGCAGGGAATTGCTACTGTCAAATTTTTGTATCCTTTGACCTCTGCTGGCAGCTGGCCTTCCTGTTGACCTCACTGAGCTGTTTTCCTACCTCTAGCTGGTTCAGTCATGCCTCTGAAAATTCCTACATGCTACTTTCTAGAGCCGAGTTTAGTTTATATTTTTTCCTATCTAAGGGTCACAGAAATCTAGTTTTCTTTTCCACTATTGGACCTTCTCATGTTTCCCTGATGTAATATATCCCTCAGTGCAACTTTCAGTGTCAGTGCTAGCTTTGCTTTTTCTTCCCCCCACCCCCCTTCCTCTCACAAACATCTGTTCTGAAAATTAAAGGCTAGAAGCCAAATGAGAGATTCAGCGACCCTGGATTTACTCCAGCGACTGCAAATGAAACCATTATACAGCTATGTATGAAAATGAAGGAAAAAACCCCAAACCATTCCTTCACTTCTCTCTTTCACAGTGAATCTATATTATAAGGCTTTGTTCTAAAACTTACCCTCTTCAAATGGTAACACGCTTTGGCTCTCAACTCAGATCTAGTCCACTAGACAGGCACCCTGACACAGCCGTTCCTAACCCACATACAAGTTACAGAGAGGGCGCATTGTATCAAACAAGGACACTTCTGCCATTTGACACATTTTGAAAACATGGCTTTGTCTTGGATAGCAAGCCTATCAGACATCTTTTGTATTCAGGTACAGATTCAGAGATCTCAACAGAAAAAGAAAGTACAGCTTTTTAAACCGCAGAGAATTCTGCAACTAACCACTGCTTGAACCCTAAGACTGGAAAATATCAAGTCTGCTTTTTTGAAAACAAATACTTCATTATTCCTTTGCAAACTAACCTCGCCTAATTTTTTTAGCTAGCCCATTAACCAGCATACCCTACATCTGCCAGTTCCAGTCAAATTAACACAGAGTCCCATGACAGAGACTAAGATTTAACGTGGAAACTGGCATGAACTCAGAAATGATCGTGGTTTTTTTTAAAAAAAAAAAAAAAAAAAAAGGACAGTGGGAAATTTATAGAAGTTAACTGTCAAATTAGGCATCTTTCTTTCTTCTTCCTTGTTATGGTAAGCAAACTAATAATAGACTGAAGCCTGTAACTACACTCTGAAGAGTGATTTCAGTGGCTAGTTTCAGTGGTTTTCATCTATGGAGCCATGTTTCATCTGAACTTGGCTTGCAGTATCAGCTGTCCCCATGGAACATCATAAGATCAGTAGACATGATTTGTCACCAATTTTTAATGAGAAGGGTTTGCAGGCTGACAAAAAAATTAATTCTTTTTAAAAAGCCCACACCCAACACAGAGTAAACCATTTCTGACCCCAAATTGGCTTGTGTCAGGATTGCCTCCCCACTCTGAACTCTAGGGTACAGATGTGGGGACCCGCATGAAAAAAGAAATAACTCCCCATGCTTATTTTACCAGCTTAAGTTAAAACTTCCCCAAGACACAAGTCTCTCCTGTGTCTGGAATAATAGGCTGCCACCACCAAGCGACACCCCAAGAACTAGGAGCAGGGACACTTGGAGCCCCCTCTCTTTCCAAAACTTTCTCCAAGCCTATACCCTCCTCCCTGGGAAAGGCTTGAGAAAAAACCCTCACTAGTCCTGCTAGGTGCCTGATTCAAAAGCCTGAATCTTACACAATGGAAAACAAAGCAGTCCAATTCTTAAAAGAAAGATTTTAATTAAAGGAAAAAAGAAAGAACAAATTCCCTATAAAAAAATCAGTGGAAAAGCACTTACAATCACAAAACGAATCAAAGAGAAAAACACCCACACCACAGAGGAATTCCTCCCTCTGCTGAGTCTTTAAAGTTACAGAGAAACATAGGGATATTTCCCAAAAAACTGAGAAATTCACAAGTGAGATAACACAAATATAAAACTATAGCCTTGCCTGTCTAACTTATTTACTGTTGCTGTTTAGAAAGGTTATAGATAGATGGAGAGAAGAAAACTGTCTGATTCCCCGATAGCCCAGAGCAAATGAACTACACAGACCAAGGACTTTCCTTCCCCCACCCCCCCGGTTTGAAAGCATCTTTGCTCTCCATTGGTTCTTTTGGTCAGGTGCCAACCAGGTTTCTTTTAGCTTCTTAACCTCTTACAGGTAAGCAGGAATTCTAGGCTACTTTATACTTATGACAGCTTGGTATCCACATTACTGATGAAGCAAAAGGTATAGACATATGCACTGCAGTTACAACCCTAGTACTGCACATTTTTCCTGTAGATAATTAATTGAACTGCAGTCCCTTTAACTTAAAAAAAAAAAACTCTTCTGAAAACATAAAAGTCTATTAAATCTTTTTAGAAATCATTCCCATAACATTATGCAGTAGTCGAAGCTGTAAAGATTTACTAAGGAAATTAATGTAAGGTAATGTGTTGACAAACGTTCACTTTGGGATTTGCTTTCACTTGGTGCAATCAGATTAAGAGTGCCTTTTATCAATTTAGCTTAATTTGATAGGAAACACCTTAAATTGCACTCTTAACTCAACCATACATGAAGTTTGCACTCATTTAACATCAGTTTCTAAACCAATTTAGTTAAAGTTGGTACAACTTGTACATAGACACAGCCTTAGCTTTAATAAAGCCTAACATAGGGTGGGGTATCTTTCTGGGTCACTGTCCATTACTTCAGATGCTTTGCTCATGCCTTCCTTCCCTCCCCACACTCTCCTTCCTTTCCCACAGCTGCTATTATTATGGATATTTGCATGGGAAAAATATGTTAATTAATTCACCTGCTTACCTCCTACCAGGAATCATGATCCTCTGTATGTATTAAAATTATTTGCAAAGCAACTAATTGTGATATTATGAGAAGCTTCTTCACAGGGTATAATAAACTGGGGCAGAGGAAATTTTTTAAATCCTGTATCCATGTAGGTGACACTGGTCATAGCTAACTAGGTCAGAAAAATACAGAAATGCCTGACAAGAGTTTTCTCCAAACGGAATACTCTTTTTTTTTTTCTTTTTTTTTTTTTTGAGACATCGGCAACTGTTCAGGCAAATGCCACCAATCAAGGTAATTTTCACTCCTTCCCATTCACTGAACACAATCCTCATTGAGACTCCGAAACCCAGGGCTCACTCTGAGGAATGAAGTGTGAACATTAGCTATGGCATGTGAACAAATCTGTGTGGAAGTAAATCATTCTGCTTTGCTTATTTAGTAAAATATTTAGGCCTTACCTATTATGAAGTGCTGAAGAAAATGGAAAAATGGCAGAAATAAAGGCATACAGTTTTTGCAGCTGCTAGTCCTATGTCAATTTGAAGGACTAACATTTTCAGCCAAATTTTAAAATAGTGCCTTCTTTCTCTTTATTAAAGACATTTTAAAACTTCCATACATATATTTTAGATAGTTGCAATGATATCCCTACTTAAAGTTAAATGCTTCCTTCTACCTAAATTACAAGAAAATTACACAAAGTGAAATCACATGCACAATGTCCTGAATATTCAGTTCTGCAGACCAGGGCCAAAACGCTATCATTCTTACGTATTCATTCACTTTTTATCTACACAATGTTACAAAGTAAGTGCATGATGGCAACAACACAGAATTCTTAACATTACTCTATACTCTGCCTCAAACTCAAAAATGAAAATAAAGAGGATAACATAGAGGTCTGGGAATAAACTAGTTTATCAGCAGGAACATTAAACCAAAAAAAGAACTCTCATGTTTTCATCGGTCAACTCATTGCATAAAATACATTCAGTACATCAACTAGAGAATCAAAATGACAAGTTTTGAATCAACTAGTTGTCTTGTTCCATATTTTATATATATATATATATATATATATATAAAAAGCTTTTTGTTTGCACTTGAAAAAAAACAGTGTGACAGTAGATAAGATAGGCAATTTTTCCTTATTTATTCATGAGAACAGCATTTTTCGCATCACCACACATTTATTTTGTCCCAAAAGGGGCCTGTTTGATTCTTGTAGTCCAGTCACCATGACTCCACTGAGGTTTTCTGCTTTAGCCATAATGAGATAGCTCCTCTCCACTGAAAAGTAAAATGCAATAGCAGTGCTCAGATACTATGGGAAAGGATGTGATAGAAAAGGCAGGAAAAAACAAAACACTAATACTTTCCAGAAGACAACAGCACAGCGTATGGCACTGAAATTTACAGACACAATGTATGTCTACTTTCAAAGGAAGATAACTTGTCCAAGGTCATATGCAGCCTACCGACAGTCACAAATTCAAATACCATACCCTGGGACTATAGTAGTAAAAGCAAAGTGATATGCAATTTGCAGATCAAAGTAAATTAGTTTCTACAGGAAACAAACTGGAATGCTAAAGTGATTAAAAGGCCTATTGCTTCATGATTTAGCTGTGAACACATTGCTAGTGAAAGTCGGTACATCGTAAAATTACAATGAAATTTAAACAAATAGTTTAAATGAGAAAGCCCTCTGAGTTATCAATTGCTTTATATATAAAAAACATACCTGGAGTCTTCCCCCACTCTGTAATCAAATTTTACTAGAAAAATGTCCATTTTCAGTGGAGAGACAAGGTGGGTGAGGGAATATCTAGTATTGGACCAACGTCCATTGGCAAGAGATATAAGCTTTTGAGCTTCTCTCGACAACAGAAGTTGGTTCAATAAAAGATATGCACTCACCCACCTTGTCTCTTGGACCAAAACAGCTATAATAATGCTGCATACAGTATTAATGGTACACTTCTATTCTTTCACATTGTATATGGGTATTTTAACATCTTAGTTGCAATCAGCTTCCCATGCGCACACATTTCAGTTCAGCTATGACAACTGAGGGTGAGCTCTTAAGCAAGGAGCCATTCCCTTTCAATGAAGGCTACCCACTAATATAGTCCCAGAATCAAAAGCACAAATATACGCACCTGAAAACAACAAGGTTTCAGGGCCATGTATTTGGAGCTGGATTTGATGCAGGACTAAAATAAATTAGTGAATCCAGAGCGTTTTCTTTTTCCTTACAAAAATTAAAAATTCCAAGCACAAGCAACCATTTGCCTACGAAGGCGAAATCAGAGTCCACTTTTGTTCTGTGTCTTATGCCTCTTATTTTACTGCACTTCATTGTCTAGTATCTCTGGCAAATGGAGTTCTATTAATAAAATACCTTGAAAACTGACTGCAGCGTACAACAGGTAGTTTGCATTTTATATTAGTACATGTACATGTGTTAGAGCTGACATGCACTGCTGTTAGAAATACCTCTAAACACTTTAGGTTCACCTCCTGTTAAAGTTCAGCAATGTACAATCTCATAATAAAAACAAAACATATTTAATACCTAATATTTATTTTTCTTATACTTGCATCTCAGATTGTTCATCATAATTTATCACAAATAAGATAGAGGACATCTCCAAGCAAGTTGCTGAAAACAACTAAAGCCTCTCGACCTCAGAGGAATGCATAAAACACTCTGCACACACTTCTTTGGGGAACAAATTGGCAGAATATTCATAGGCTAGTAGTTTTAAGGTATAAGATTAGAACTTTACACTCTAATGTTCTTTAGAGTGAGGAGTAAAACAGGAAGCTTTTGAAGAGACAAGTAATCAGTATTATATTTGGGGGGAAGAGAGCAAAGGCTTTAAAAAAAATGGGAGCGGAAATTAAATGTAAAGACTACAGAATGTTATTGTCCCCTAAAGAAGTACTCCCTAAATTGGAATGTGTGGTGGGATCCCAGGATACAACCTGGGACTGTGGGACCACTGTGCCCCCTTAACCCTTCAGCCTGAGCTGTCTTTCACAATGCTTTGATAGTGACAAGCACCAAACTTCTCCAGGTGCCAGCATACAAACACATACCTAGCTAAGTTTCACAAATGTTCTCCAAGCCATTCATGAATACCCAGAGGGAGACACCAGCAAATACCCTTAGTCCCTACCCTTATAACCCAAAAATATACCATCTTACACCACTCAAGACCTCTTGAACAATGAAAGCTCATTAATTAGTTCACCACTTCGTCAAAGGACAGTTGACATGCACCAGCCTTTGTTGACATGCACCAGCAGATTCCCCAAACACTTTAGACAAACTGACTGGTTAAGATCAAACAAACTTATTTTAATTAAATACATAAAGATAGATTTTAAGTGATTATAAGTGGTAGGCCCAAAGGTCAGAGATAGTTACCTAAGAAAATAAAAAGTAAACATGTATTCTAATGCTGAACTTCCAGACTAAGCAAGATTTGAATCAAATGGCTTTTCTTACCCCATTTATCTGGATGTTGCAGGTAGTTTACAATTCTTAATACACAGGTTGAATTTCCTTCTCAGCCTAGGACCAGTTTCCTGAGTTCAAAGTCTTTGTCTTCCCAGCATTCTTGTTGCCTTCAAAGTAGGTGGGGGGAGAAAGAGGTGGCCTCGTGTTGCCACAGTTCCTTATTTTATACTCTCAGTTCATGTCCCAGGGATGGTACTGACCCAGATGTGTCCTGGTGGGCCTTGCTGAGCCACACAGTTGAGCAATCCCCATTGTGTGGTGTATACACAGCTGAGTCCTAAAGTTGAGCAAACCTCATTGTATGGTGCCTGCACAACTGTCTTTTACAGAACTGTAAATTTCTTGCTTAAAAATTCCTCTGCTGGTCAGTGACTCTTGATGGTGACTTAGCACCCATTTGGATATGGGACACCGTCTTTGTCATTACTGAAGAGCTAGCAATGGGCTTCTCCCAGATATACAACATATTTCAATACAACCTTATAACAAAATCTCATAACTTCATAAACACCAACAATAAACATGTTTTCACAGAACAATGAGTTTCAACAGATCACGAACTTCCATATGGTATCTTACACAGCATGCTTTGTATGAAATATCACAACCATATACAAATGAGGAATATTGGAATTACAGGGTGTTACTTTGAGGTCCAGTGCATCACAGGACGACATTACAGTTCCCAGATTTTATGGAAGTGTACAGTTTAACCATGTAGCTATTCTTCATGGCTCTGAAAGCAAGAACACCCATCTAGTACATTAGCACATTGGTACTGGAAACAAATAATAGGCAACACTTAGAGATTAACTTGGTATCTAGTACATTTAAAATAAAAAGTAGTTTCAGGAGTTACACCAGCTGCTGTCTCCCCCTCAAAATTCTTCAGATGTTACAGCAGGGGTGGGCAAACTTTTTGTCCTGAGGGCCACATCCAGTTTTCAAAATTATATGGAGGGCCGGGTAGGGAAGGCCCCGCCCCTAATCTGGCCCCCTCCTACTTCCGCCCCCTGACTGCCCCCTCATAATCCCCAAACCATCCAACCCCCTGACCTTGTCCCCTGAATGCCCCTTCTAGAGACCACTAACCATTCCCAGGACCCCACCCCTTACCCAATTCCCCTGTCCCCTGAGTGCCCCAACCCCTATCCACCCTCCCGCCCTCTAACCACCACCCCACGACCCCACCCCTTATCCAACCCACCCTGCTCCCTTACTGCCCCCTCCAGAGTCCTCCCCCGATCACCACTCCGGAATCCCCCCACTTACCATGACTGCTCGTTGCGGCTCTGGGGAAGGGGGGAGTGCACAGCCCTGCCTCCCAGAGCACTCCCCACGTGGCAGGGCTCAGGGGGAGAGTGCGCAGCCCCAGCCCCCAGAGCTCTGCCCGCAAGGGCTCTGGGTGAGAGGGGGGAATGCGCCGCCCCGACCCCCAGAATGCTGCCCGCATACGCAGCTCCGGGGGAGGGGAGGGAGTTTGCAGCCCCGGCCCCCAGAGCTCTGCACGCGAGGGCTCTGGGGGAGGGGAGTGAGCGCGCTGCCCCGGCCTGGAGCGCTGTCCGCGCGCATGGCTGCGGGGGAGGGGGGCGAGCACGCTGCTCCTGCGGCGCGGCTCTGGGGGCGGGGGGAGCATGCGGCCCCGGCCCAGCAGCGGTGGCGGGGTGGCGCGGCTCTGGGAGAGGGGCGGGGGCAGCCTCCCCGACCGGGGGCCGGACGGGACGGGCTCACAGGACGGATCTGGCTTGCGGGCTCTAGTTTGCCCACCCCTGTGTTACAGCCACGTTTTCCTGGTTTTCAGTGAGGTTTTCCTTCGTCCCCTACTGCTGCAAGAAAGACCCTCACAAATGAACAGGAAACTCATTTGGAGCTACATCATGGCTGGCCCTTGCTCTGGTGTGGGCTATGGGAGTAAGGAGCCTTCCCCTTCTTTACATGGCCTGTGTAAAGGGACCTTGTGCAATTACAGTCTGCTCAATTCAGGAAACCACAGAAAATGCACAGCACCTCAAAATGGGATGAGTGGGGAAGAGGACAGGCAATAACCCCACCCTTTCTACACTGGCCCCTGGAGTAGCCTGGGTGCACTGAATAAAAACTGCAGAATCCTAAATGGTGGTGCAGCCTATCATACCCCTGAGACAAAATCCTAATAGCCTCTAAGGGGCCATAAGTCACAAGATACAATTGCCTTTAGCCAGCTCTAACTTGCCCAGAAGTTGGTCGGTCTTCAGCCAGCCCAGGACAGAATGAGGCAAAGAGATGCAAGATGCATTCCAGTTATGCATCCAACTGCAGCAGCAAGTGCTGCTTCAGAGAAGTTTAGGAGTGAGCCCAGCATACAGCATTGACCATACAGTGAAACTGACTGTACACAAAGAGTGGTATTTTCAAAAGAGTCTATGTAACATTGGAGCACAAACACTGAAAGATAAGGGGCCTTGGGCTCCTCTATCACACAGCACTTTTGAAAAAAATCTCACTCAAGATGGTGTCAAATCCTCAAAGTAGGGGAAGAGAGAGAATAAGTATTATTTTCTCTGATTTCCTGCAGTTATAATAATCTCTGCTACTTGTAACAGTTGTGCTGTAGGTAAAAACAATTCAAACTGAAGTGTGATGTTTCAGCTAACGCTGTTCCTCTAATAGACCTCCAACAGGAATCATCTAACACATTCCTCAAGGAAATCTGCAGCTACTGCACTATCATTAACCAACCACTCCGTTCAGAAAACCCCAGTGAACATTTTAAATTCATCGATCCTGTTTGAATTGACTTTAGCATGGGGTTTTTGGAGGTATGGGTGAAAAGAGACAGGGGCATAACTATTTTACTTATGGAGGTGAGGCAGGATAAAACAAGGAATAAAGTGTAATGATTTAATTGAGGAGCACAAATAATGAGGTTCATAAAGGGAGACTAATGAAATACAATAAAAGGAATCTCCTATAATAAAAATTGGGATGGGGTTGTAAAGAACACTTACTGTACCCATTTATCTCCACATCGGCTACAAGATATGACTCGTAACATTAATTAAATGAAGAGGGGCCGCAATTCTGCCATCTAATCCTTCTTTTTATGGAAAAAATGGTTGAGATTTTTACTGCCCCTTACAAGAATATTAGGCACTAAATTGTCCAAAAACTCTCTCTCCTCAACACCAAGATCTTATACCGATCCAGTTTGAGTATCCCACTTAAATATCATGCAGAAGACTTGCTTTTATATGTGATCCTGGATATACTCTTCAAACTTAAAGGACTACTATAGTCCTTTCACAATAGCAGAGACATCACTATGCCTTTTTCAAACATTTCTAGCTATGCAGCCCTGCAGTCCTTTGACTTTCTGTTAATAACATCAATAAGGGTGCCAATTATTGCAAGGGGATTCAATCTATGGATACTGAAACCAGACATGAACACCAACCCACCTCACATTGGCCCTACACACATCCAGTATAGTGATTTGCCACCACTTGGAAAGAGCGCCTGCATGTTCATACATCAACATACACATAGGTGTGGACAAGGATTTCCTCTTCTGCACTGTGTCTAAAATTAAATTTAAATCTCTTTCAAAGTATCCAAGAGGAGACACAAGATTCATGTTCCAAGGGGTTCAAAGCACAGTGCAGGAGCAGAGGGGAGGGGGGACACCCTGACATTAGGCCCCCCACACACACACAGCGAGCAGGAGGCTCCAGGGAGCAGCTCCAAGGCAGAGGGCAGGAGCAGCACATGGCAACTGTCCACAGTTCAGCTGTTTTTCCCCTTACTGCCATGTGCTGCTCCTGCCCTGTGCTTTGGAGCTGCTCCCTGAAGCCTCCTGCTCGCTGTTTTTGTGTGGGGGAGCTAGTGTCAGGGTGTTCCCCTCCCTCCTGCACCCCACTTACCCCATCTTCCATAGAGCAAGGGGGACACACGATAGGGCTCAGGACGGAGGAAGCTTCCTGCCCAAGGTCTCAGCTTGCTGATCTACTTAACAAGGCAGTGTACTTAAGAGTGGGGTCAGCATACTTAAAGGGGCAATGCGCATCTCACTCACTCTCTCTCACACACACATGGTATTTGTCTCTGTCTGCCATGCTGTCTCCCCTTCCTCCATTCCTGCTGCCTTGTAGAGTGTGAAGCTACATTAACAAGTTAACTGTTGAGGGCTCAGCCAATTGCTAGTTCATCATTTAGCAGTAAGGCATTCCCTGAGAAATATCCCACCCTCTAACTTCACCACCTCAGCCAAGCTTCACAATCATCATCACTGTGTACCAGTATTAAATTGTTTGTTTAAAACATATACTGTGTGTGTATACAGTCTTTTGTCTGGTGAAAAAAAAAATCCCTGGAATCTACCCGCCCACCTTGTTTACATTAATTCTTATGGGGAAATTGGATTCACTTAACATCACTTGGCTTAAAGTTGCTTTTTTCAGAACAGAAGTACAACATTAAGTGAGGAGTTACTGTACATACTAATAACACGCATCATAAATGGACTATAATTGTGAACCTACATGTAGTAATAACCGTTGTACTGTTATTTTATTTAAAATACACTTTATACCAATTCTTAATTACTGATACTTTGTGCTTAATTTTATTTCACGTTTTTATATTTTTGTCAGGGACACAAAACCACAGATAGTCCGTTCCCTCCCCCCCATTGAACACCCCTATAAATCTAAACAATAAAAACTAAGATAAATTGTGAGAGGGATGATATAAGGAAGGTAATGTTAATAGTCTGCATTGATGGACAAATGGACAACAAACCTCACTCATTGTTTTTGTTTCCTAATTTTGAGAGAAGACATTAACACCTAGTTCTGGTAAACAATGTACTATAGCACAAAGGGTATATGGTCAGGTACTGCTTGCCCTAAAAATGTTGAAAGAAATTAAGGCATGTAATAATCAATCAAGTTTACATTCAGTAAATTCAGAACATTCACAGATTTTGCTTTGAGTTTTTCCATGTTCCTCTACTAACAGTCAGATTGGGACCAACATTATCACAAGTTGGAATTTACTAGTGTGACTCGGTATAACAGAGAGCATATCAGTTCTGGAAAGAATATTTTCCAGTGAGCACTATTACAGACCACATTTTTCTGTTTCAGGGGTTTTATTTTATTGAGAGAAATATACTGATTAGAGGAATATTTACCAGTAGCATGTCAGCAACATTACAATACAGTTAATTGAAGAAGGAAAAAACAATGAATACATCAGTGCACTATTACATTCTATTCATCATACAGACCTAGAAACAGACTTTATTCTGTCAAACTTCTCTCCTCTCTTCCATAAAGAAATAAACCATCCATAGAACTTCAGAACAATTTTTTAGAGTTAAAAATCATCCATCATGAAACAACTGAGTTCTAAGTCTAATTTTATCATGGTCAAGATAAGATATATTTATATAGAGAAAATCATAAATAAAGTGACACAGCAAGATACTTCAATAACATGTAATGTGCAGAAAACGAAAAGAAAAGGGAAAACAATGCTATTCCAAATTAAATTCTCCCTTTCTTTGTTTTGGCATCCCTACTTATTCTCCATATCCCATCTCCATGCCATATCATAAGGTCTTACACTTGTGTAAACTAAATTAGTTAGTAAACTCATCAGGGCACAGACCTGGTCTTCCCAAGTATCCTTAAAACAGCACATATTTATGGTATGGTATTTAGATAAACAGTGACAACAGTTTTCTCTATTTTGAATGGCCACTATTTCATGAGTATAAAGAAAAGAAAGAACAGTCATGGGTTAGAGCACTAGTTTAAGGTTCAAGAGGGCAGGGTTCAGTTCCTTCTCACCACAGACATGTCTGACCTTGAGAAGTCACTTTCAGTCTCTCTGTGCCTCAGTTCCCCATCTGTGAAATGGGGATAACATCACTTCTCTACGTCATAGGGGTGTTTGTGAGGATACATATATAAACAACTGTAAGGCACTCAGGTCCTAAGGAAATGTGTGCATATAAATACCTAATACAGATTAAACAATACTGTGTTTTTAAGTGAACACACACCTTTTCCACTGCAAAGCATATTTGCTTTTTGGGTTGCTGAATTTTAGTTAAGCAAACTGAAATAACTGCTGTACCATCAGTAAGAAGAATAAATCCACACAATAAGGCGTATGTTTGTCTAGCTACAACAATAGGCACTTGAAGGGTTTCATGTTGTTAAACTAAACTAAGAAGCTACAGAAAAACGGACAACATAATGGAGTAATGGTCAAATATTCATACTGCAAAAAATCCAGGATGTAATTATTATAAGCAAAGGTTCAGCTCAGCATGGAAACTAAGCTCCTTACCTGGATAAATCACAGCTAACAAGCTGAATGTGCTTTTGCAGTCAGTCAGTCATCACCAAACTGGACTACAGTACAGTATGTCTGAAACTTGTCTCTATAATTTCACCTAAACTAAAGTTGAGTGTCTTGTTGAAATTAGATTAATTAATAATTCACAATAAGACCACACACAATATACATTTTACTTGCTTAGCCCAAAGCCACAAAGGTGATAAGAAATTGCGAAATCCCCTTAATTCATAAGGCAGAGAATTTCTTTAGGCAAGTTTAAGATCAACAAAAAAGAATGGTGGTGGTTCCATTCATCTCCTAGGAACATAAACCATTTGATATACTCTACAGTAATAGGGGAATACTACTTACAAGTTTCCAGTGTGAGAACATGGAGCACAAATCAAAAGCAGGTTTTCCCCAGTGATAATACTTTCAAGTCTTTTCTGGTTGTGAAGCATTTTTAAAATAATGCTCTCAGACCTCTCACTCTATCATAGATAGTAAAAGAACAAAGAAACATCAGCCAACCACTACCACGGGAGCAGCGGGGAAGTAAATTGGAGGCCTAAATCTGTTTCAGTCCACAGATCAGGGAAGGAAAGGCAGAGAGAGTTATGATTTAGATTATTACATCTACAGCATAAAGTGACAGTAAAGCCTTGGGCCTGCAAAAATAGAACAGTGAATTCTTAAAAGATTTAGGGCCAGATCTCCTAATGGTGTAAAATGGTGAAGCGTCACTGACTATAATAGACGTGTCAATTTACCCTTATTGAGGATATGGTCCCTTGCCTGAAAAATACAGCACCATTTGAGAAATAAATGTCAAGATTTAATTCATTTTTCTTATGAAGACAAACTTGCAGTGTACACTGGATCTGACCAGGATGATGTTGAAAAGATTTAAACCATTCTGAACCTCTGTCACTGGAGACAGGAAAGGGATTCCTCTTGAATCACTATAGCCACAGTCTCTGTAAAGTGCTTTTGAGATGCCTGTACACCTAAATCATAACAAATATGAATCCTGATTAATTAGTATGAAAATTAGGTTGCAAATAGAAGTAATATAGATGAGGATTGCCTGTTTATTGATTCAGCAGAGAATTAAGTTTCAACTACTTCTATTCTCACTAAAGGGGTCTGAATTACACTTGCACACATAAATGTATTCTACTTTGCATTTCTCACTCCACATTAATATTACTCCAAGGATTGAGATCAGAGTAATCTAGTCCACTTCAGTTATCATTTGACAAGAAAGATTTATTTCCATGCTTACAGCAACTAAGCCCATTACATAAAATTAATCCAAATTTCCCAAAACTTTTCTTCTTGGGTAAAATTTTGCAAGGCCAAAACCTAGGATACATTACAGCATGACAGCTTCTTGGAAGGAAAAGAGCCAAAACATCAGGCAAGACATGAATGATTAAGATGGACAGATTACAACAATTACTTATGCAAAGACCATTTTGGCATAGCACCCGCTGGGATTAATGAGAATCAATAAGATTTGACAACACCAATGCCACCTGTTGCCCAGAAATACATATTTTTAGGAAAAGCGATCTGAAAATATAATGAGCAATTGAGAAAGAGGCCTCTGGAATCCCAAAGCAAGCAAAAACAAGATGTTCACAGAGAACAGATCTACTGTCTTTTATCATTTGGATTTGAAGTGTAACCCTTCTGCCCATCAGAGTTGGCAGCAACAAGGGCCGGGTTC
>ML677349.1:11204562-11273605 GCA_007922305.1 Dermatemys mawii
TTCGCCACCAGATGTCAGAATATATCTCATTCCTGACACTGCTTACAGAAGATATAAACAGACTTGCTGCAAGTTATTCACTAAATTTCCCCAACGAAAGCTTTGTGAGTGGCTCTTGCATTATCTTCTCATTATTCACAAGTTAGAAATCACTGTATTCTAATTCACTTCACCTTCATTGTTGCGTTTTGGTGTGCGGTAAGAATGGGTGCTTGTCATACACTCCATTTCTGAGCCATGTGTAAAAGACCAGTTTAAAATGTGTGACAAAGCTCTGTCCTTATCTTCATGGATTCTGCGTTTCCTGGCAGATTTCACTAGCCTCAGAGGTTCACTGTGACCCTCTACGTGGCCCTTCTCTCTCTAGAGACAAGGTCACAGCCTACTGAGCCATTTTCATCCTAAGCCAGTGAGGAGAAGCTATCCTTCCTGGTACAGTCTCGGTTGTCTCCCAATCTCAGTGATTAATTAGGGGAGGTAGAAAAGCAGGGAACCCAGGCCCACTCTCTACTCTGGGCTCCAGCCCAGGGACCCTAATAGTATCAGCTAAGATGGCTGACCTTTTATCCACAAAACATAATACAATTCTCTGGCCTACTTCCCCACAGCAGTCCCCGCTTCTTCAAACTCCACTTCACCCTTATTCAGGGCCTCCTTCCTTGCGTATGATATGTTTATCCTCAGTCTCACCAACAGCACAACTTCTTCCCACAGCTCCTGACATCCACCCCCACCTAATTGGAAGGCTTTTAACTGGTTTCAGCCAGTCCCTGATTGACTTCAGGTGTCTCAATCAGGCTAGCTGTTTCTACTGATTTCTAGAAGGTTCCAGTGGTACCAGGGATTTGTTTAGCCTGAGACTCACATATCTGTTCTTCAGCACTTTCCAATAGCCATCTGGCCTTGCCCCATCACAAATGATAAACAACAAAAGAGGCAACAACTCCTTAGGTGATCATTGCTTTGAAGGATACCCATAATTGTGTGAACTCATTACAGAATAACCGGCTGTGATTTACTCTGTTTCAAGGGAAATAATCAATTTCACTGTTGTAAGGACTGAGGGGACAATTTGACATGGTGATTTTAGAAATTCTCTCTCCTCTTTGAATCCAGGTGAAAATTCCAAGGGATCAAACAGTCTTCAGACTCTGTGTTTCATGATTTGAGCAAAAGATCAAATTTTCAAAATGTGGTCGCATACTTTTGACTGTAAAACAAATTGTACATGTAATCATTTCAAATTATCATTTGTGCATTCAAGTAACACATCTCTTTTGTGCATGCAAATGAAACATGCGTTGATTATGACATGCACATTATACCATTTGTGTGCACAAGTAATAGTGTATGTAAACTGCACACGCACAAATGGAAGCCAATTTTATGTCCCTTTGAAAATGTCTCTTGAATTCAACAATAGCTGGAATACAGTAAGAATGGGATGAAGTTAGTGATCCATGTATCTGGTTTGAAACATCTTAACTCTTTGGTATTACTATACTGAACATTGAGTACCATCCAGTTTACCTATATAAACCTTTTGGATGAGACCTTCAATATCCATGTTCTCTGTGCCCTGCTTGGATAATCAAGTTATCTTGAGACTTTTCCAAAGAATAGATTCCTGCCCTATTATCCTTGGCAGACACACCCCTTCCTAGAGATAGCTGCATTTCAGTAAAGGAACATGTATGTAGCTTGGAGTTGGAATGAAATGTTACACAAATGTACATTATTCAAAATATTAGAGTAATATATAGGCCAGAGAGAAACATGGCAAACACCAGCACCTTGTTCAGTGACTAGCAACAGAGAGTAGGAAAGGGTCAGTACTTGGTCACCAGTCCTTTAAAATAAAACCAAGCTTTCCTGTGGTAGTTAATACAGAGCTGCTCTTATAACTCCCATCATCCTAAATCACCTGGAAACATCTGACAAAAGCAGTCGGAGAATCACCATTTCAGATTCAGTAGGTTACTGATTAGGTTAAAAATAAAACAAGCACATTACCAAAGAGCTGTGAATGAGAGAAGAGGGAGAAGTGGGGAATGGGTCTTAAAATGGAAGGGCAGGATTGTGTAAGAGTGTAGAGCATGGAAGACACTGTGTGTAAAATCCTGGCCCGCTGGCATTAATGGGAATTTTGCCATTGACTTCAACAGAGCCAGGACCTCCCCCAGATTCAACAGAAGGAGAGGGACAACTGTTACTAGACTCTGATTGTGACCGACTCTTGTGTGAGGCATACAAGAGGAACTATGTTTGCATCTCCTCCCACACAACAGTGACAATCTGGCCCCAGTCTAACTCTACTGCTACCGAAATCAGTGGGGAAAAATCCAGCTGATTCTAATGGGATCTGGCAGCCTCCAGAATAGTCCTTGGTATCTTCTAACTTCACAAACATTAAATGGTGCTCAAACTATTACTTGCTTATAGAATCCCAATTCTGAAGCACTGGGCACAGCTATAACAGCTAGGAACATCACAGCACTGTTTGTGAATGTTCTTCGTTGAGGGCTAGACAGTCCTACTGTTTTGCATAGATTCATAGATTCCAAGGCCAAAGGGACCATTACGATTATCTAGTCCAGGGCTGGCCAACCTGAGCCTGAGAAGAAGCCAGAATTTACCAACATACATTGTCAAGGAGCCACAATAATACGTCAGCAGTCCCCGCGTCAGCTTCCCCACTCCACTCCCAGAGCCTCTCACCCACCAGCAGCCCCATGGATCAGCAGTTTCCTGGCATACAGGAGGCTGGGGGGAGAAGTAGGGGCAGGGCAGGCTCAGGGGAGGGGGTGGGAAGGAGTGCGGGCAGGGCAGGCTCAGAGAAGGGGGTGGGAAGGAGTGGGGGTAGGGCCTGTGTCAGAGCCAGGGGTGAGCAGAGAATCCCCCCACCCCCGGCACACTGGAAAGTTGACATCTGTAGCTCCAGCCCCGGAGTCGGTGTCTATACAAGGAGCCGCATATTAACTTCTGAAGAGCCACATGTGGCTCGGGAGCCACAGGTTGGCCACCGCTGATCTAGTCTGACCTCCCATATAACACAAGCCACAGAACTTCCCCAGTATAATCCCTTACATCTAAAACACAGTGTGGAACTACACAGTTGATCTAAAATCCTTTCATTTTAAGTAAGTCATTATAGAACATCAAAATCAAAAATTATATTCTAATTGTCTATTTCCTCTGAAGTGGGTCTGAATACCCAGACTTGTATTCCTCAAAACCAAGAAATGAAACCTTTTGCCAAATCACAATTTTGAGGATTATGATAGATGCAAAGTAAGATCACTGCTTAAAAAAACAAAAACCCCAACTCACTCATAATTATACTCAGTCATTAGCTGCAGAAATAGATAGGTCTATATCAGAATTACAGTACACCAGACTGAAAACTTGTATGGCTGTGTAGCAGCTTTCATTGGAATCAGGTTGGATTAGACTTCTGATCAATGGTAAAATATTTGCAATAACATTGCCTCACTGAAAATTGTTTGAGACTTGTAGGACAGGCAGGGAGAAGAGGGTTCCTTTAACCACCAAGTAAGACAACAGCCTGGGAAAACAAGCTGGGTTGAGGGACACAAATCCAGTTTATAGAATAGCCTGAGCTAGTGTAAATTGACATCCACAGGCCTATGACAATTTACACCCTCTGAGGGTATACTCCCTAAAATCAAATCTTTTCCCCAGCCTGCTCAACGGAAACATGCCCCAAATTGTGCACTTTTCATTGGGAAAATGATTTGGCTTTGGCTCTTAGGGCAGAATTTGGATCTATATTTCCCTTGAGCTGCTTAGTCACACATGAGAAAATAATATCCGTGAGGAAAAAATAAGTAAAATAGATACAAATAAAAAGAAGCGAGAAAGCTTTTAAATACGTCAGATGTGTTCCCAGTAATTTCCAGAATAAAAACTAAAACTTATGGGGAAGTGAGTGACTGCATAAAACTCAAACTTACAGATAGCATACCCAAGATATAGTATACTTTACAGACAGCTTACCCAGTCATTACTGCTGGAGTTCTGCAGTGATTAAGACTTACACTAAATTTGAGTGGCCTCAGCAAAGCCAAAGGAATTTGCACAGCTAATTTAAGGCGAAGAGACAAATATAAAAACAGCAATCATCCCAGGTGGTTTATTCCTTATCCAGTATGAATTCAATCCTTTGCTTCTTTCCCTCCTCTCATATTGTTCCCATTCAGTGTCCCACAAATCAAAAAAATCTTTAAAGCACTATTCTAAATGACATCGTTGTTTTGGAATACTTACACATACTTAAGGTGTTTCTTTCAGCAAATCAGCAGCCAGCTCTGAAGCAAGCAGAGTGCTAAATGGGGCCAGTTTTCATGGTGTTAGAGGTCAGTTGCAATTATGAGAAAAATTCACATTATTCAGACAAAGCCTGACTGAATTAACTTTGAGTGGGTATCATATATTATATAGGAGAGGAATTAACCCAACCAATCATGCATCAGGAGAAGGAATTCTTACACAGAATAGGAGCCACAGACCAAAGAACTCATCCCGCCTCCACCCCCAACTGGAGTTTATTGCTAATGGAGGTGTCCTTTATGGAGCTGCTGCTGCCACTCCCTTATCTTGCCCACAAACAATCCCATGCTATATGGAGATCCATCAGTGAATACACAGGAATTGTGAAACTAAAGCTGCATCTCTATACCGTTCCCCCTCGTCAGTCGTAAGCAGTTGATTCTACTGCAGTTTGTGCCTTCCCTGTCCTTGGGAGCAGGTGGGGAAGACAAGCTATACTTCATATCCCTCATTTCTTATTTAAGGTTTAAATGTTGGTTACTCACAAGTGTACATTTGCAAATATTAACATGGTTTAACTTTTGTGTTTAGCACTTAAAAAAACAATGGATTTATCTTGTTTTAACTTGAAGAGGAATGTGCAGACAAAAACAGTTCAACCAATATTAGCCACTGATAGTAGGCAATTAGACCCATTATATAGTACAACCTACCAACAATTCACTTAATCCTCCTCCATCCATTTTATGCAAAAGAACCCACCACAGTGAGGTACCCATAACTCCTCACCTTTTCATGGAGGAAATACTGCAGACATTTTCTTCACAATCCTGTAAATATTAGCAAGACCAGTCTATTGGAACAAATGTCCAAATATTATACTTAACATCTGCCAATATAATTATAAAATAAGTCTTTCTACTTCAACTGATTATACTATTTAATTCAGTAGCATCATTCTATAATTCTCATGAACCTGCTAACTGGCATACTGATCTCTACATTTTCATCTTATTTTTAGCATAAATTTGTTGGTCGCTTCAAGTTATCAAAAGTCAAGGACATAAAGCACTATTAGAACTTTCAAAAGAATACACCCCACAGTTTCAAGACAATAAGATATAAACATCTCTATCCTTGATTGTGACTTGCAGTTGTAAGAACTGCAGCATACTTTCATAGCTACATAGCTAACCATCCCTCACTTCTTCTTTTTTTTTTAATAAGACTGCAGCTGGTCTCCAACAGCTTCTAATTAAAGGAAGGAATGCTACACAAAATGCATGTATGTGAATTCAGCTCTCCCCACACCCACTGATATGCATCTCTAGAGACACAAGATGACAAGACCGAAGTGTATGTAGAAATCAACACTTTACATTATGTGATACTAATTTTATAAGCCAACTGTTATGTACGTTTCATGAGAGAACTGGCCTGCCCTTGGAGCCCTTACACTTCGTTGATTGTCAAGTAAACTGAAATATTAAGTAAATAGTATAGTCTCTAAAAGACATAGAATTCTTTTGTGGGCGACTAATATTGTAGTTAAAACATTCAAAAGATGAGGTTTAGCTGGAGATTGCATACAAGAGAGATATAGAGCATCTAAACAATGATCTGTATTTTGCACTACTGTACTGAGACTTTTTCTGATGAAACAAAATACTTCCAGAAAGAAAAATATTAAAACACATTTAAAATGGATTTAATGTACTGTTTGAGAGTCTCATCATATTAAATTAACAAGTAACAAGTTCATCCTAGCCATACAAGTTGAAGCTTGTCGGGGGAGGTTCCCTTAAAGAAAGAAGAATAAATGGAATTACACATATTCTGCTAAGAGGATCAAGTTACATTTGCCATAGAAGATTCTTGCACGAGGGAACTTACAGACAAGACATACTAGAGAACAATGGATTTGTACTATATTCAATCCAAATCTAATCTAGTCTGGCATTGTTCTGAATAGAGTACTATTTGCAAGTGTGCTTTTTAGACAAGGGGCCAGCAACCTTTCAGAAGTGGTGTGCCAAGTTTTCATTTATTCCCTCTAATTTAAGGTTTCGTGTGCCAGTAATACATTTTAATGTTGTTAGAAGGTCTCTTTCTATAAGTCTATAACATATAACTAAACTATTGTTGTATGTAAAGTAAATAAGGTTTTTAAAACATTTAAGAAGCTTCATTTAAAATTAAATTAAAATGCAGAGCCCCCAACACTGGTGGCCAAGACCCGGGCAGTGTGAGTGCCACTGAAAATCAGCTCGCGTGCCGCCTTTGGCATGCGTGCCATAAGTTGCCTACCCCTGCTTTAGACTTTCTAGTTCTCAACTGTGTGAATAAGAAAGTCCACCTTAAAGGTGAACTGAAAAGTTTTCACTCCTTTCCCTCCCCACTTCCATATCTTTAACTTACAAGAGTTTTAGAAACCTTTAAAGATCCTACATCAGAAACTGAATACACACTCAGAATAACATTCTCCCCAAAGCCTGATTAGGTATGTGGTAAATATCTGTATATTTTCCTTCTCCCACCCACCCCCACCCCCCCGCCCGCAAAAAAAAACTCCATTCCATCCAGAGAGGAACAGACAAGTATACCTACTCTACAGCTGCCAAAGTGCTTCTCAGTGCACATAGATAGACACAGGATAGCTCTGCTCAAGCAAATATGCTAAAAAAGAGTAGCGTAGCCAGGGGTAGTACGGGCGGAAATTTGGGCCTGAGTACAAACCTGATTCAGGTAGGGTAGGTACAGATTCAGGCAGGCTAGCCTCAGCCACCACCCATCTGCCCTTGGCTGCATTGCTATATCTAGCACAATAACTCAAGTACAGCTAGCATGTCTGTCCATTCAAGCTGGGAAGCATGTTCTCAGCCACAGTATAGATATCCTAGCCATACAATGTCCTAACACACCTCTCTTCCCATCACACTTCCTGATCCATACCAGTATGTCAGCTGACCAGCTGTATCAGTTCCCACCTTCATGGCTCTCCTGGATTCTGCTGTCCCTGAGGGATCAGGACAGCCTCCATTTCATTTCCCTTTCCTATTCTCACCTGTACCTTCCCTATTCCACCCATCTTCTGTTTTGTGGCTTTGTTAGTTTGCCTCTTCTATTCTACTCTTTTCTGTGTTTCCTCCTCTATCACGCATCTGGTACCGGCTTGACAAAGCCCTGGCTGGGATGATTTAGTTGGGATTGGTCCTGCTTTGAGTAGGAGGTTGGACTAGATGACCTCCTGAGCTCTCTTTCATAACTCATCTTCTATTATTCTATGATCGGCACCACATAACTATGTTTATTTTTAGAAAAACAGGTAAGAAATAAGCTTTCCAAATGAAATTGCTGGAGGAATTTTAAGTTAGGAAGATATTGTTATGTATGCTCGAATTTGGATGGGGTCCTGGGATTAAAACTCCAGCTCTTGCAAATAAGACTCACAGGTTCTTTAATGAGGACAAATGGCCAGGCTTGAGTTTTAAACCTCATTAAAAATACCAAAATTTACCAGGGTGGCTGCCCAGATACTACAGAGGTGAATACTGCTGCGACATAATCCTTCTACATAACTATTAGTATCAAGTAGAATAAATGCTATTGCTGGACTGAACAATTCAAAGAAATTTTTTCCCTATTTAAATTGTATAAAGAGTTAAACTAAGGGCTTGGTTACACTTGCACTTTATAGCACTATAAAGCCCCCACGAGCGCTATAACCTCCTCCCCGTCCACACTGGCAAGGCACGTAGAGTGCTATAACCGCGGAGTTATAGCACTATTGTTAATCCACCTCCGCATGGGGAATAAGGGCTGTAGCGCAGCTGCTGTAGCGCTACAGCAAGAATGTGGACACCCAATGCGCATTAATTGGCCTCCAGCCCGTCCCATAATTCCCGTTCGAGCCACTCTGGTCATCACTTGCAAACTCTTTTGTCCTGTCCTCAGGTGACCACACGTCAGACCCGCCCTTTAAAGTTCCAGGGAAATTTGAAAATCCCCTTCCTGTTTGCTCCAGCCAAGCGTGGCGTGCTCTCAGGGAATCTGCAGGTGATCATTCTCATTGTTCTGATTGATTGCGTGGCGTGGTCTCAGGGAATCGTTACAGGTGATCATTCTGACTGATCATCATGACTCCACGTGCCATGCCTCCTCGCAATAGGCGATCCCCAGCATGGAGCAATAGCGAGGTGCTGGACCTCATCAGCTGTTGGGGGGAAGAGGCCGTTCAGTCTCAGCTGCGGTCTAGCCGCAGGAATTTTGATACCTATGGGCAGATATCACGGGCCTTGGCGGAAAGAGGCCATGAGCAGGACACTCTGCAGTGCCGTGTTAAGGTAAAGGAGCTTAGGAATGCATATCGCAAAGCCTGCGAGGCAAACGGCCGCTCCGGGGCAGCCCCGGTGACTTGCAGATTTTATAAGGAGCTGCACGCGATACTTGGTGGTGATCCCATGGTCACTCCATCGACCACCATGGACACTTCCCAGCCCACCAGTGAAGGGGGTGGTGAGGAGGAGGACGAAGAGCAGGAGGATGAAGAAGAGGAGGAGGAGGACGAGGCGGCAGCGACCCAGGGCACGGAGGAGTCCCTGGACGCATGGAGCCAGGAGCTCTTCTCAAACCAGGAGGGCAGCCAGCCACAGCATCCGGTGGTTGCAGGGGGCAGCTCAGCAGCGGATTGCGGAGGTAAAGCTGCTTTTCTATGGGGAAGGCAGGCAGCTTGGGGTGGAAAGGGATGCAGGGGGCATTCCACCTGGAGCTCTTCTCAAGCCAGGAGGAGGGCAGGGGGGCATGCAGCCAGGAGCTCTCCTCTAAAGCCAGGAGGAGGGTAGCCAGCCACAGCGTCCGGCGGTTGCAGGGGCCAGCTCAGCAGTGGATTGCGGAGGTAAAGCTGCTTTTCTATGGGGAAGGCAGGCAGCTTGGGGTAGAAAGGGATGCTTGCATGCTTGCCTACACGTGGAATAGTGCATTGATGTAGTCTATCACCTCACGGTAGTCATCACCAGTAATCTCTTCAAAGGTCTCAATAAGAGCGCTTGCAATGTGCCTGCGCAGGTTTCCCGGGAGAGCCAGCATGGCCCTCGTCCCGGTCACTAGTCCCCGCCACTGTGCTACAATGGGTGGGGGGAGCATTGCTGCACATAGGCAAGCTGCATATGGCCCTGGGCGGAAGCCGCATCTCATTAAAATCCCTTCCATTTGTTCCTCAGTGACTCGAAGCAACGAGATATCTTCCAGGACAGACACCTACGGAGAATGTTGGAACAGTGTTCAGAGTACGGCTCCTGCCACTTCCCAACAGTCCACCCCACCCCGCCACTTCCCGGCACTCCACCCCGCCCTGCCCCAGCTTTTCAGGGTAGGGAAGAAATCCTTCCCCCTGCCTGCTGCTCAGAGTAGGGCTCCTGCAACTTACCGGCACTCCCCACCCCCTCCCCCGGCACAGCTTGTCTGAGGCAGGGAAAAAATCATTTCCCTTGCCTCTGGAGTGCACTCACCATGGCAGGGGCTCCGTTGCTGTATCTGTGCTCTCTGCGGGACAGGCAAACGGGGAATGTGGGGGAATCATAGGCATGTCTGCTCTTTACAAGGGAAGAAATGTTAAATGTATTTTTTTATTTTAGAAGGATCGTCCTTGAGCCCTGGGATGAAGCGGCCACGAAGGAGCAAAGAGGATCTTGTACAGCAAGTAATACAACAGGCTGTAACGGAGAATCGAGTTGCACAGAGGTGGAGGGAGGACCAGAGCAAGTTGAGGGAGAAGGCACGGCAGGAGAATGCAATTCACCGCCGGAAAAGCACCGATAAGCTGCTCTCATTACTGCAGCTTCAATTGGAGACTATGCAGCGGATTGCCACCCTTCAGGAGGAGAAGCACCGCGCTCTCCGCCCCCTTTATCATTTGCCCCAAAACCCTTCCCCTTCTGTGCCTCAGTACCCTCCAGGCCACTATCATCAGCTATATGGTTATCACCACCCACAGCTGCCTCCAACCCCTCTGTCTTCACTGAACAACCCCCAAACCCCGGACCATTGTCCACTGCAGTCAACCCCTAATAACATGCCTTACTGCCCTCCGCAAATGGGGTTCGGGGGACATGGCCACTGTGAGGGCACTGGAGACTCAGAGACCCGGACATATTCCAATCTCTGACTGACCCCATGCCACCTCCATTGCACCTCCCCCGGCTTCCCCCTCACACGCATCACAATATTTTCTTTCAGCAACCGAAGTACCTGTTCAATAAATGAATTGTCTTCTTAATAAATGCGTTTCTTTATTAAGTGTACATACATTATTACAGGCTACAGAAAAGCAAATGCCTGTTCCTATTAAAAGAATGCTCCCTCCCTCCCTCCCTCTGCACCTCACTTTAGAACTGGCTTTCAGCCTCAAAATGCTCCCTCAAGGCTTCCCTGATCCTAACAGCCTCGCGCTGGTCCCCTCCAAGAACCCTGCTCTCTGGCTGGGCATATGTGGCCTCCAGGCACTGAACCTCCGAGGACCATGCCTGAGTGAAGCCTTCGCCCTTCCGCTCACAAAGATTATGTAGGGCACAGCATGCGGAAGTAACTGCGGAGATACTACCCTCGGCCAAGTCTAGCCTCCCATAAAGACAGCGCCAGCGCACCTTGAGACACCCAAAAGCACACTCCACAGTCATTCGACACCGGCTAAGCCTGTAGTTGAACCTTTCCTGACTGCTGTCCAGGCTCCCTGTGTAGGGTTTCATGAGCCAGGGCATTAAAGGATAAGCGGGGTCACCAAGAATCACTATGGGCATTTCCACTTCCCCCACGGGGATCCTCTGGTCTGGGAAAAAAGTCCCGGCTTGCAGCTTCTTGAACAGGCCGGTGTTGCGGAAGACGCGTGCGTCATGCACCTTTCCAGACCAGCCGGCGTTAATGTCAGTAAAACGCCCACGGTGATCCACAAGCACCTGGAGAACCATGGAGAAGTACCCCTTTCGGTTAACGTACTCCTCAGCTAGGTGGGCGGGCGCCAGAATAGGTATATGGGTCCCATCTATCGCCCCTCCACGGTTAGGGAAACCCATTTCTTCAAAGCCAGCAACAATGTCATGCACGTTACCCAGAGTCACGATTTTTCGTAGCAGGATGCGATTAATGGCCCTGCATACTTGCATCAACACAACTCCAACGGTCAACTTTCCAACCCCAAACTGGTTGGCCACCGATCCGTAGCTGTCTGGGGTGGCCAGCTTCCAAACTGCGATAGCCACCCGATTCTCCACCGGGAGGGCAGCTCTCAGTCTGGTGTCCTTGCGTCGCAGGGCGGGGGCAAGTTCAGCACACAGTCCCATGAAAGTGGCTTTTCTCATTCGAAAGTTTTGCAGCCACTGTTCGTCGTCCCAGACTTGCATGACGATGCGATCCCACCACTCAGTGCTTGTTTCCCCTGCCCATAAGCGGCGTTCAACGGCCGTAAGCATGTCCGTTAATGAGACAAGAAGCTTCGTGTCAAACGCATTCACCGCTTCGATCTCGTCTTCAGACTCATCACTGTCATCCTGCATGTCAAGGATTAACTCCACTGCACATAGAGATGTGCTGGCGACAGTCGTCAGCATGTTCCACAGCAGTTCTGTATTCACTGTGGCACACGACAATGGAGGACGGAGCACGCTTTGCTGAAACTGTTGAAAGATGGCGCCGGAGGTGGAAGGAAACACAGGGATTGCTGGGATATGCCAAAAAGCATCATGGGTAGTTGAAACAGGATACAGAATGCCCCGCAAGTGACGCCCCCCCTACCACAAGGCATTGTGCCAGATCGGGAAGAGGTGTACTGTGGGATACATGCCCTAATGCGCTGCTCTTAATGCCGCATTAAGTGCCGCCAATGTGGCCATGCTATAACGCTGGAGCATCTCAGTGTGGACATACATAGCACTACTCATATTACTGTGTAAGGGGACCGCTGTAACCAATAGCGCTATAATCTTGTAAATGTAACCATGCCCTAAAGAACTGCTGGGAGTTGAAAACCAGCCACCTGCAGGCAGAATTTGTTCAAGGTATAAACCAGCAGCCTTTTCTGCAGGTGTGGATATTCCCTTCAGTTGGATCAGTTCACCCAAATAGGAGAAACTGATTCAAAGCAAAGAAAAGCTAGTCTTCTTGTTCTATGCAATGAACAGAAACCAAGTGCCAGATGAAGCAATCCTGATCTCAAAAACTTAACAGGCCCCAGTGGATTTCAAACATTTGCAAGAGGACTGAACAGTTGTTACAGTTTAGCCCTTTTGTTTAATCAAAGTGTCGGCTTTAATTGAAACCTGCTTTGATTCTGGCAAAGGTTTTGTCACAAAAGAGGAACTTAAAGCAATGAAATTTGCAAACATTGTACCATCAATACTACAACTTTTTGGTATCTTCTCCAATTCTGGTTAGACTATTTCCTGAAATAAATTGCACTGCACTGTGTGTCATGAATCCGAGTGTGGTGACAGTTTATCATATATGAAATGTGAGACGTTGATTCGACATATGAACTCAGAGGATTCCTGTCCTATAAGGTATCTAAATAATTAGTTTACATTCCGTTTGGCCCTCAAGACAGAGGCTTGTCTCCAAATTTAAGATATTATAGGCCCTGGTCTAAGCCACTGAAGTCAATGGAAAGCCTTCTATTGTTTGCCAAAGCCTTTGGATCAAGCCCATTGAGTTTACAATTTGACCATTTTAACGCAACCCACTGAACATTAATAATTAGTACTACAGAAGAAAGGAGAGCGACCATGAGTCAAATAATGCAGCACTGAAATTTAACCCTATGCGGCTATCAAAATGATTCCTGCGATAGCACTCTATAATCCCATGATGCAATATCAATTATTTAAATCATTTTTCTTTTTGTTTAGAAAGCCTATTTATTTTATGTATTCTCTAGATTTATACAAAAATAAAAAGGTATGACTATCCAAAAAGCTCTGTAGTTTGCCATAAAGTACAAAATCATACATCATTACACAGCCAGCAGAATACGAAATGCCCTTTTCTTCCAATAAATCTGATTCTCCTTGAAAGTCCATCTTCACAGAACCATATGAAAACAGATGTACTTCACAGCATGCCTTGAAAGTCAATGGTGCCAGGCTACATCGGACCAGGAGGAGACTTGTTCCAGATTTCCATTTACAGTACTGGAATGTAGTCTCCATTGGAATGTAGTCTGCTTTCACTGGAATTCCAAGGGGGAAAGGGGAAACCAACTCCAAATGCCCTTGGTACATGGGCGATTTTTTGGTAATATTAATACACACTGCCATTTTACAAAACAGTTTGAACTGAAAATGCCATTCAAACTACAACAGCACCCAGCCAAAATGGGGAATCCCTCTTCTCCACAACAAAAGATAAAGGGGGAGAGGGAAAGGAAAACAATAAAACAAACATATTTTTTCTGCATGGAACCAACCATAGCTCAAGCCAAATAGGGTCTATCCAATGAACTCTGACCTTCGTGTAGGTGGCCTTATGCTCTATATTTACTCTAGTACATAGGGTTACCGATTTGCTTCAAATCTGAATTCCTTCCCTTCTGTGGAGTGAAGTGCAACCCACAAAGTTGTTTTAAAATAGCCCATCTGGTTTAAATTTAAAAGCTTAGGCCAAATTCTGCCTTAGATTACAACCCAAATGAAGTAGATGGGACCTAATCAAGGCATAAATTTGACTGTTAGGGTCTTGCAAAACTCAAATTTGTTTTCTAAATAACACATGGCTAATTGTCTTCTGTCAGACTCACCCATCATTCCTCATCCTGCAAATTTCTGAGGAATCAAGGCCATTCTGAAGGAGAATGATTTGAAATTAAAATATGTTTGCTGTGCAGAGTCTTGGGGGTCTTCCACGAATGGCTCTGGAATGCGGTGAGCTAATCTGGCATCCTAGACATTTAATTGACACCAAAAGTTCTCAGGAAATAATTCTTCAATAATGCATCTCAGACACAACCAACAGATTTATTTTTTTTCAGTAATAAAAATCCATTTGGGATTGAGAAAACCTTTAGCCCCTGAAAAACTAAATTCTCTTTGCAGAGTTGAAATCACCAATATTACATATTTCTAACCAGTAAAACACTTTACACTAACTATATCAATATTACTCTGAGAAAAGAAGCCTTTTTGCTACTTTGGTGAGAGTATATCCCTTTTTAAAGTTAGATATTCATTATTTCCACAGCATATCGGCCCAAATTCAAAATAGTTCATGCCCCAAAAGTAGAATATATAATCCCAGCACACCTGGGCACAGGTTCCAAACGCCAGAGCCTCCTTTCCCAGCTAGAGGACTATACTTATACACGGTTTAACAACTAAAATAAATATACTTCTCCACTGACAACATGCAACAAAACAGACACTATTTCTGCACTGCATTTTCAAACAATGTCATTACATTGAATATTAGGACTATTCCAGTGTTCATTACTCCATTACTCAAACAAAAAAATATACTCTATGTAATGATGATCCATTTATCTGGGGGAGCTGAATGGCAGATGAACATTTATAAAGTTGAAGGTCCCTGCTCCTTCACCTACCCTAATTTAGACGAGACACAAAGACAAGGTGGGTGAGGTAATGTCTTTTATTGGACCAGCATTTCCTAGTGAGAGAGAGACAAGCTTTCGAGCTACAATGAGCTCTTCTTCAGGTCTGGGAAAGGTACTCCTAATGTAACAGCTAAACGCAAGGTGGAACAGACTGTTTAACACAATTAGTTAGCACATATTGTAAGGGACCACTCAAGGTAGACAATCTGTTTTTGCTGGCATTTTGCTGTGACTTCAAAGGTTGTTTTGCCATTGAGACAGAGAGGCCATGGCAACTTAATTACTCAATCATAGGATGACCGTATGGCCTGTTTTGGCCAGGACAGTCCCTTTACTTCCATTGTTTATCTCTGTCCTGGCTGTCCTGATATTTTTGGCAAAAGTGGGCATTTGTCCCATTTGCTTTTGCCGACTGATCAAGTTGGGGTGCAGAGGAACATGCAAAGGAGCAAGCAGCAATGCCAGCCCCACGCTGGGCTCTGGCGAGCAGCGATGCCAGCCTGAGCCTCGTGTGGGGGGGATGGGGTGAGGGCAGACAGTCCATGGGGGGAGGAGGGCCACGCCCCAGGCAAGTGGCTCAGACCAGCCCCAAGTTGGGGAGGAGGGCTCTGGCTAGCCCCCATGTGGTGCCCCATTTTCCCTTTAGGAAATACGGTCACCCTACTCAATCATATTTCTTCTACTGCCTGCTGAGACTGTGATTTCTCTGAAGCATCTTCAAGTTTCCCCAATATTTTACTATGTGTTTAACTATTATTAAAAAGTTAGACTCCAGCACTTTCATAACCCCTCCAAAATATTCCTACCTCTGGCCACCCTAGAAACTCTCAGAAAGTGAGTAGGGTGAATAGACAAGAGTAAAAGTACATTTTGAAGGACAGTCACAAGAACTAGAACTGCTCTAAAACTAAATCAATATGTGAAAACAGCCTGAGAGATTTTTCTCAGGAATAATCTTCAGATAAAATCATAATCTGCTTAAACGGAAAGGTTGCTGCTGATTAGGTTATCAACAGCATCAAGTGCTTCTGAGGCACATGTGAAGTCAAAAGGGCAATCTTTGAACTGTTTCATGAGCATAAAAGGGAGGGGGGAACCACAGACAATTGGAGCTTTGGGTGTGGAATCCACAGGTGAGGGCAGCGGATGGAGCCCTCTGCCCCCCTCCCCGCCTCATTCCCCAAGGGGCCACAGGGACATGGTGCTGGCCGCTTCCATGAGCGGTGCGGGGCCGGCAGCACCACGGAAGGGGGTGGGGGGCAATCCTGCAGGCTGGATCCAAAGGCCTGAGGGGACAGATCCAGCTTGCGGGACATAGTTTGCCCACTCCTGTGCTAATAGGAGCTTTCCTAACAACTAACCCGTAGTGTCTCTGTGAAGATTTCCAGCTGAAAATAAGATTGGGCTGGGGGAGGGAGGGATTATTTGCTCAATCTCAGAGCCAAGTGGGTTATATTAAAAAAATTATTACAATGCAGTCAGGTGGGCCCTGTATTCTAAACGCCAACGGCTATTGGAAGAGGGTTGTTCTGGGCTGCTATGCTGTAGAGCAGCTGGGAAACTCTGGCAGCAGCTATCGACTTCTGGTATAGCAGGGCTGAATAATAAAATCAATCTCTGTGCCTCTAATTCCCTCTGCCCCTACCCATTGTCTGTGTTGTCTATTTAGACTGTAAACTCTTCAAGGCAAGGACTACCACTATGCAATGGTTAGTACAATGAGGGCTGCAATAATAGTAAATCCAGTTTATAGTTTGCTAGATTGGAGGGCTCTAATTAAACATTAAAAAAATTAAAATCTCATATGACATAACTGCAAAGCAGCAACAGCAAGAGACAAGTTACTAGCAATAGGTAGTAATGATCTGGATGTGCAGAGCACATGGAGGGCTTCCTAAGTGCTTTTCTTTTCTTTTCTAAAATCATTGTTTCATGGATGTGAGAACTAATAAACAGCCCATAACTAAGGCTACAATTTAGTCACGGAGGTCATGGAAACCGTAACTTCCAGAGACCTCTATGACTTCCGCCTACAGTATTTGAGAGCTTCAGGGTCCCACCGCTTGCAGGGACAGGGAGCTGCGGGGTACCCCCCGCCACCTCTGGTGGCCCCTGGAGCTCAAAGCTGCCCCAGGTGGTGGGATATTCCACAGCTCCCAGCCACTGCAGGCAGTGGGC
The DNA here is from genome assembly GCA_007922305.1 of Dermatemys mawii. Classification (NCBI taxonomy): domain Eukaryota; kingdom Metazoa; phylum Chordata; order Testudines; family Dermatemydidae; genus Dermatemys; species Dermatemys mawii. The sequence goes on from ML677349.1 coordinate 11,221,625, forward strand.
AGCCCTGCAACTCTCAGCCATGGCTGTGAGGGAACCACCAAGCTCCTGGCTGCTGCGGATCCTTGGAGCTATGGGCGGCAGGGGCACCCCACAGCTCCCAGCCCCCATGGACAGTGAGGGGACTCCCACAGCTGCAAGAGGCAGGGGTACCCATCAGCCCTGCAGTAGCTCCTAGCCCCTGCACAGCTGTCCCGCTTCAGGCTATGTGGGGACACACGGATCCCCATTTTGTCAGGGATATTTTTAGTAAAAGTCACGGACAGGTCACGGTGTCTGTGAATTTTTAATCTTCTTGCCAGTGACCTGTCCGTGACTTTTACTAAGAATATCCATGATAAAATCTTAGCCTTAATCATAACTAACTGTGCAAGACATTAACTCTTCTTTCCCCTGCCATTTCTAAAAGCAGTGCAAACTATACACTTCCCTATAGACATATCTTTAGCTTCCTATTATAACTCCAGCAGCAAATGAAGCGCTGCACAATAATATAATATATTCCTTCCATTCCCCCTTTTTAAATACTTTGGCTATGGATAAAGGTTTAATGTCAAGTGCAGTATATTTTACGAGTTTTCACTTTCATTAGGTGTCTGCTCCTATTATCTGAACAAGAGGCATTTTATATTATAAGTCCTGCACGTTATACATAATATTCCTCCATTTTCATGTGATTTAACAGGGGCCAAATAGGGTCACGGTAGTTAAACATGGAAAAATATTATCAGTTGTAATGGCTATCGAAGCCATTACTACTATTATCCAGCTCAATCTCCTATGATGGTAGAATGTATTGTCACTAATAAAGAATGTATCACATGTTAAACAGCTACAACACTTTCATTATTGTAATTTTACTTAGCACTTATCTCTTCTCTCTAAGCAGACTCATAATTAAGCGGCCATATGCATTTAGCTAGTGCATGCCATAATATCAACACCCCTTCAAAATGTTACCACTAAAGACACAAAGAAAGAAAGACAGACAGACAGACAGAAAGACCAAGAAAAGCCTAAACAAACAAGAAGATCACAAACCTCCATCTGGTCAAAAAGCATGTCACAACAAATACAACGGCATGGAGTTATATTTGTTCTTATTTTTTCCATCTGTATATACATATCATATAGAACTTTCCAAATCTCTCTGACAAGGACTTTGAATCTGAATAATCAATTCTTTCCCTAACGTACATATTGCTTAATTAATTCCATTGTATATTTCAACCATATTTTTACTCAGATTGCCTACAAAGTTTATCTGGGTTATCCAAAACAATTAATCTATTTATTAACCAAATTAATACTTACAGAAAAAGGACCAAATTATCTGCCGACATTATTCTCTAGCTCCTGTAGATCGAGGTCAGCCATATCAGTTGAATGTCACCAGCAACATTCTCCTTAGAAGTTAACCTGACTGACATTACAGACAGTTTTCTGTAGATTTGGTAACTTTAGATAAAGACAGATATAGATTTCCAGTTCTTAGCTGTTCCACCAGTTTTGGTTCAACAACAATAATAGATTTGGACTGAGTCTCTCCTCCACTTTAATGTACAGGAAGAAGCAAGTAATTCCTTACTGAACAGCATGTCTGATACTATTAACCTGGAAATATTACTTTAATGCAAGGTGTACTTATTTACATTGACACAAGATAGCAAAATAATAACTTACAAAATCTTCATAATCATGGTACACCATGTTTCCTCTAAAGTCAGGACACTGGAGTAGATATACATAAACAGAAAGTGGAAAAAGATATGAGTGGTATTAATGTATTCATCTTTTAACAAAATGAATGCATCATCATTGTACCAAGTTAAGAAAGAAAGAGAGAAGGAGAGAAAGAGAGAAAGAAAGAAAGATCAGATTATACTCCATTCAGCAATATTCCCAGATGGATTTGCTTTGGTGGTTTTAACTACGACTTTTGTTGATTTTTTAAAAAATAAATACACTGTATGTAGGATTTTGTATTTATTGTATTATTGTATTTATATATTAATTGTCCCTTGAGAAGTCTAACATTAATCAGATTTTTTATATTCCCACAGAATTTCCCACAGGGCATACAAAAAACTTAGTTACTATAATTTTTTTTATTAAATCAAATACATCCACTTTTCTAAATTATGAAACAGAAATCATTTTTGTTTGAATTTAAGCTATACCTCAGTTTTGTACATCCCCATACATGTGCTGTATTACTTCCACACTTCTTCTGAGAAGACTGTGTGTAAGGAGCAGCGAAAGCGATGAGATTCACACCAGTTTCACTGAGTCCTTGCTCAGAAAAATTCTGAGCAGCTGCAGCAGAGGCTGGCACTGGCAGTAAAATCTTGGCCCCACTGAAGTTCATGTAAATCTTACCATTGCCTTCACTAGGAGCAGGATTAGGCAGATTCCTACCATCTCACCCTATTAAGTGAGTGAAACTTGACTCTCCCTCCCCACAACAGCAATCAAATTGCGAGGATCAGATAGAAACAAGGAAAGAAAAATAAATTCTCCCTTCTAACAGTTGTGATAGCTTCAAATTTACCTACCAGCCAAAGGATGGTATAAAAAGAAGATACCTCCCATAATTCCTGACAGAGTCCAGAGACTGAATTATAGCAGGAATCCCAGTGTCCTTCCTCCTCCCAGCAGCTGGGAATGGCCTCCTTTCAGATCCAAATGCCCCTGGATTTCACTGGTGAGTCATCCATCTTTATTTTCATATCAGCTTCCGGCAAGTAGGTAGCCAACACATTTCCAAGCCATAAGTTAAGTGTGTTCTCTTTGTGCTCTCTCAGCAAAAGTGCTTTCCTATAAAACTAACGGTAAACATCTAATTTCAAATTCTCATGCTAAAACCTTTAAATAGTCCCACCTGGATCATTTTCAAAAATGCAAGATCCTCTATACTGGATTGATCTCCAGTGAAAATATACATGTGAGAAAATCTCTGGCAAGAAAATTAAGTAATAGATCATATCCTGCGTATGGTACTGTACTGCATTGTGCATTAGATCAAAAGGATAATTTTCACTTTCCTTCCTGCTATACAAGTCCCAAGTTTGTACTTGCTACAAGCTACTTTCATTGTTGGACAAGATTATCATAAGTATTTTCTTACCTAAAAGGAAACCACCACCAGTCTAGTTTGCAAGAAACAAAAATATAATAATAATATTGATGAACAATTCTCAGTTACTTTGCAAAAAAAAAATGTATTGTCACTACAGCATATGTGAAAACATCAGTATTTTCTGTAATGTTAATGCTGCAAAAATAGGTCTTAATGATCAAAAAGAATACAACCACCAGACAATTAAAATATTTTTAAATCAAAGATTCCCAACATTTAACCTTTCCAGCATAATCTTACATATCAAAACTAGATAAAACAGCTGAAGCTCAACAAATAGATTTTTTGCAAAATGTTTTAAGTTAAACAAACAGAGAGTGAACAAAATCAATATGAGGCTGGCTGTATCCTTATAAAAAGCCTCAAATCATTACTCAGGATGACAAAAGAGGCTGCACACAAATATAGCATTTCACACGGTAGGCAGTTTCCTTGCAATATAGGTCAGTTCCCTCTTGCACTATCAAGGGGCTCAGGCTTCTCAAGACAACAAGTTATCCCAAAGTTTATTTAGAATGCATGTGATACTCCAATTTCTACAGGTCCTGGTGTCAGACCTAGGAAAATGACTCATTGCTGCTAATAACTGTCAACAATGAAGCTACCTAACCTTGTGCATGGAGATGGGATTAAATCATTTGCAGCCCTGTAACACAGAGTTCATGTGAGGCCTAGTGGAACCCAGTCTCACAGCACATGTGGTCAGTAAGGGATCATACTGCTGGTGAAGATGGATGCCAGAAGTCAAGCTGAAAAAACATTCTCTGCTAAACAGGACAACAGCGCACATTTCTGGTTCTTAACCTGACCTTTATATTTCCCTCGCATTCAGCTGTATGTTGATAGCTTATCTGCAAACTGTATTCTGCATTTCAATATCTATGAAAACACAAGCAAAAGGGGTTCATTCCTTTCCAACCAAGACCAACAGCATGACAACTCATAAGCATTCTCCAAACGTTTTTAGCATGACCTGGCTGCAAAGTATTCGGTCTTAAAATTCTTGTTCCCCAGGAAACAGCTTCTGAAGACCCCTTACCGCTCCAATGAAGATTAGCGGAGACTGAGTGTGTCTGTTGCATCTGGGATCCCTGAAAGGCCAGAGAGTGCTTCTGAGGTTGAGGGCTATAGCTATAAGGTGGAGAGACAAGCAAGTCAAATGGAGTCCACGGAAGGCGGTCTGGAGTGAACTGTGATGTTTGAGATCTCTCTCTAACCTTTGTGATCTCTCTTCATTTTCAGAACTGTAGCCACACAGACAGCACGCCCTTTTTCCTTCCCTCCTTCGCTTTTGAAATCGCATAATGTAAGGTGCTATGGGAGTACAAAGCAAGGTACAATGTGAATATGATTACAAATATTAAATTATCTCAGAACATTTCTGGATGGTAGGTAATTATTACCATCATCCCCATTTTACAGCTGGGGAAACTGAGGCACAAGTGGCCTACAAGTCAGTAGCAGAGCTGGAAGTAGTACCCAGATCTCATGTCAAGTCCTGCACTTCAACGTTAAAATTATCCTTTTCTGCAATCTTTCCCATTAGGTAACTGAAGGAGAATACTTTGTGGTGGAGTTGCTCCATTTTAGTTGAAAAGAGGTTTGGAAAGAAGGGGAGTGCATCATGACCAGGGCTTGGGCAGCCAGGTCTAGTGGTCAGAACAACAGTGGTCAGAGACCAGAAATGGTGAGAAGGTCAAAGCCAGAAACCAGGAGTTTGAGAGTGAGCAGAAGGGCAGGTCTGCATTAGATCTGACAGAGGAGTCCATCTTGTTACATGGACACTCCCTGGAACTTCTCCTTATCGGTCTCCTGACCAATAAGAGGCCACAAGAGAAGCTGTCAGTCTGGCCTACAGAGATGGTACTTCCTGTTATGTTTACCTCCACAGGGTCTTTGCGATAGTGTATGCAGAAATATCATGGCTGCCAGATAGCTGCATGGATGCAACAGCCACCTCACAGACCTAGATTCTAGTCCCCACAGAACCTCACAGAGTATTGCATTGACTGGATTTCAGTCAGATGACATCAAAATCTTCTAAAAGCTCTCACTGTTGATGGCCAACTGTCAGACACGTCTGGAAAGAAAGCCCCCAGTAAGTACGGAGTAGTAGTTACTCAGGATGAAGGAAAGAAAGCTCAAAGCATTTATTTTTTAAAAAAAATATCACAAAGTTGCAGAGAAATCAAATAGCTCTATATTATAGTTTAAAAGGGACTATAAAACATCATGATTCAGGGCTTAAAACAATCTTTAACTATTAGTGGAGACCTTAATGGGGGATGATTATCCCACATGTGCCCGTGCAGGATTTCTTGCAACTTCCTCGAAGAAATCTGATGTCGGCCACTGTCAGAGACAGGATACTGAACTAGACAGACCATGGGTCTGATCCAGCGCATCTGCACGTGTTCAAGACATTCAAATCCTAGGCCACAATACCGTTTCCCTAACATTGTTAAAAAAAGAATGGTTACTCACCTCTCGTAACTGTTGTTCTTCGAGACGTGTTGCTCATGTGCATTCCAACAAGTGTGTGTGCGCACCGCGCATGCACGGTCCCGGACGCTTTTCCCTAGCGGTATCCGTCGGGTCGGCAAGCGAGACCCCTAGAGTGGCGCCGGTATGGCAGTGTATATATGACCCTGCCGACCCGACCCCCGCCCAGTTCCTACTTGCCGGTTATTCCGACAGTGGGGAGGCGGGAGGGATTTGGAATGGACATGAGCAACACATCTCGAAGAACAAGTTACAAGAGGTGAGTAACCGTTCTTTCTTCTTCCAGTGATTGCTCATGTGCATCCAACAAGTGACTTACGAGCAATCATCTCGGAGGCAGGTAAGGAATGTCTTTGATCTCTATTCCTAGGACAGTACGTCCAAAGGAAGCATCATCTGCCGCCTGCTGTACAATAGCGTAGTGGGAGGCGAAGGTATGGACAGACGACCAGGTTGCCGCTCTGCAGATATCGGTGATCGGAATGTGCGCCAAAAATGCCGTGGACGTTGCCTGTGCTCTGGTCGAGTGCACTGTCAAGGGAGGAGGTGCAACCTTTGACAAATCGTAACCAAGTTTAATACATGATGTGAGCCATGATGAGAGCAGTTGCGACGAGACCAGGACGCCCTTCATCCTTTCTGCAATTGAAATAAAAAGTTGTGGGGACTTACGAAAAGGCTTTGTGCGTTGTATATAAAAGGCCAGTGCCCTCCTTACATCTAGGGTGTGGAACATTCTTTCCTTGTTACAGGTATGAGGTTTGGAAAAAACACAGGGAGAAACAAATCCTGGTTCAGGTGAAAAGGTGACACTACCTTAGGAAGGAAGGCTGGATGGGGGCGGAGCTGGACTTTATCTTTATAGAAGATAGTATAAGGTGGTTTGGAGGTAAGAGCTCTGAGCTTAGAGACCCTCCGAGCCGACGTAATGGCAACGAGAAAGGCCGTCTTCCACGAAAGGTAAGATAGCGGGCAGGTCGCCATGGGTTCAAAGGGGGAGGTCTCATAAGGGCCGCAAGGACGAGGTTTAGGTCCCAAGGGGGAATTGGGCAACGGACAGGAGGGTACAACCTATCCAGGCCTTTAAGGAACCTTGCGACAAGCTGGTGACTAAAAAGGGAGGCTCCGTCAACGCTCGGGTGAAAGGCTGAGACAGCAGCCAAGTGCACCTTTACGGACGAAGTAGCCAGACCTTGTTGCTTAAGAGAGAGGAGGTAATCGAGAAGAAAGGGTATCGAAATCGAATTAGGGTCCCTCCCCTTAGACTGAGCCCATAAGGAAAAACGCTTCCACTTTGCCATGTAAGTAGACAGTGTTGTGGGTTTCCTACTCCCCAAGAGAACATCTCTAACTGGGCCAGAGCACTGCAACTCCAGGGGATTCAGCCATGGATATTCCATGCGGTGAGGTGTAGAGACTGAATGTTCGGGTGCAGTAAGCACCCGTGGTCCTGGGAAATCAGTGTCAGGGACAGGGGAAATGTTATGGGATTGGTCACGCAGAGGCCCAGCAGCGTGGTGAACCAATGTTGACGGGCCCAAGCCGGGGCTCTGAGGATGAGGGCCGCCTTGTCTTGCCGGGCCTTGAGTAACACTCTGTGAGTAAGGGGGAATGGGGGAAACGCGTACTACAGCCCCTCCGACCAGGGGATCTGGAAGGCATCTGCCTCGGACCCCGGGCTGAGGTTGAGAAGAGAGCAGAACCTCTGACACTTCCTGTTGGACCTCATGGCAAACAGGTCCACCAGGGGAAATCCCTACTCTACGAAAAGAGAGTGAGCAATGTCTGGTCTGAGCGACCACTCGTGACCCCGGAAGGAGCGGCTGAGCTTGTCTGCCAGCTCGTTCTGGGGACCTGGTAGGTATGTTGCCTGAAGGTGGATCGCATGGTCGATGCAAAAATCCCAGAGGGAGAGGGCTTCCCTGCAAAGGGGAGAGGAGCGAGCACCACCCTGTTTGTTTATATAGAACATCGTAGCTGTGTTGTCTGTGAGAACAGATATGCACTTGCCTTGCAGGTGATCCTGGAACGTCTGGCAAGCGAGACGAACTGCTCTCAGTTGCCTGACATTGATGTGCAGGGCCAACTTGCTCTGGGACCAGAGACCTTGAGTCCTGAGGTCCTTCAAGTGCACCCCCCAGCCCAGGGCAGAAGCATCTGTTACCAGAGTCATCGAGGGCTGTGGTTTCCTGAAGGGAACTCCCACGCAAAGCGAGCGAGGGTGAAGCCACCAGCGAAGGGAGTCCTGGATATGTTTCGACAGGGTTACCAACATGTCCAAAGGGTCCTTGCCCTGTCTGTGTATGGTCCTTAACCAGGCTTTCAGAGGTCACAACCGCAGCCTGACATACGGTACTACGTACGTACACGCTGCCATGTGGCCTAGAAGAAACATGCAAGTTCTGGCTGTAGTGGTCGGGAATTGAAGGAAGGAATGAACTATGTCCGTGACTGCTGTGGAGCGGGGAGGAGGAAGAAAAGCCCTTGCCTGCACCGAGTCTAACACTGCTCCGATAAACTCGATCCTTTGAGTAGGTGTGAGGATCGATTTGGGTTCGTTTAGTATTAGACCTAATCTCAGGAATGTGTCCCTGGTGAGGGATATGTGCTGGGCTACCACATCCCTTGAATTTGCCTTGATAAGCCAGTCGTCCAGGTAAGGGTAAACATGGACGTGGCGCCTTCTGAGGAATGCTGCCATTACCGCCATACATTTGGTGAATACTCTTGGGGCAGTAGACAGGCCAAAAGGTAGTACCGTAAACTGGTAATGACAACCTCCTACTACGAACCTCAGGAATCTCCTTGAGCCGGGATTACAGAAATATGGAAATAGGCGTCTTTTAAGTCGAGGGCAGCAAACCAGTCTCCTTGATCCATAGAAAGGATAATGGTGGCCAGAGAGAGCATGCGAAACCTCAGTTTCTTTATGTAGGAATTGAGGCCCCCTAGGTCCAGGATGGGACAAAGACTACCCTTGGCCTTCGGAATAAGGAAATAGCGGGAGTAGTACCCCTTGCCCCTGAATTCTTGAGGAACCTCCTCTATCGCACTCAAAGATAGAAGTGCGTGAACCTCCTGTAACAGAAGTTTCTCGTGAGAAGGGTCCCTGAAGAGGGACGGACGGGGGGGGCGGGGAGAGGGGAGGGTAGAAAACTGGATAGAATATCCCACCTCTACCATACTGAGGACCCACCTGTCTGAGGTGATCCGAGACCATGCATGGTAGAAGTGGGATAGACGATTCACAAAGGGAAGCGATGGAGAGGTGGCTGGTGAACTGTCCTTGACCGAGCCTTCAAAAGTTAGGCCTAGACCCTGGTGGTTGCTTCGAACCCGAATTTGGTTGACCTTGCTGGGAGGAAGATCGCGGCCGGGTTCGATTGTTTCCTCTCCCACCCCGTCTAGGCTGATCACGCCTAGGGGCCCCTGGATAGAAACGAGGAGGGGGAGGGGGCCTGAAAGGTCTCCTCTGAGGTTGAGGGGTGTGGAGGCCTAGAGACCGGAGAGTGGTTCTAGAGTCATTGAGACTATGGAGCCTCCTGTCAGTGTCCTGGGCGAATAATCCCTGATGATCGAATGGGAGTTCCTGGATCGTATTTTGGACCTCAGGTGGGATCCCTGACACCTGCAGCCAAGCACTACGCCGCATCGTTGTGGCAGTTGCCATAGTTCTGGCTGCAGAATCGGCAGAATCCAGAGCTGCCTGGAGCGCCGCCCTGGACACTACTCTCTCTTCGTCCACAATGGCTCTCAATTCGGTGGCTGATTCCTTAGGAACAGCGTCCTGGAACTTAGTCAAGGCCGACCACGAGTTAAACGCATATCTCCCTAAAGCCGCTTGCTGGTTGGAGATTCTAAGTTGCAGCCCCGCAGAGGAGTACACCTTTCTCCCAAACAAGTCCAGTTTTTTGGCATCCTTAGATTTGGGTGTAGAACCCGGCTGCCCCTGACGCTCACAATGGTTAGCTGCATCGACCACTAGGGTTCCTGGTTGGGGGTGGGTGTACAGATGTTCGTACCCCTTCTGAGGGGCAAAATACCGTCTCTCCACTCCCTTGGCCGTTGGTGGGATTGACGCCGGGGTCTGCCAAAGAGCATCTATATGAGCCTGAATCGTTTTAATAAAGGGCAGGGCTACCCTAGATGGTCCACCCGGAGCAAGGATGTCCACTGTGGGATCAATGTCCTCTGTGACCTCCTCTGCCGGAAGATTAAGATTTTGCGCCACCCTGCGCAGCAGGTCCTGGTGACCTCTCATGTCCGTAGGTGGTAGGCTCAGAGATGTACCCGCCACTGCCTCATCCGGAGAGGAGGAAGACGAGGTACCCAGGAACGGCTCCTCCTGACCCTCTAATTGATCAGCAGAAGGGTCAAGGTTGGGCTCCGGACGTGGGGCTAGGGCCTGGACCCCTGACGGTCCCGGTACCGGTTCATCCAGTGCCTCTTCCGAAGCCAGTGCCGTAGCTGTGGCTGATCGGGGTAGCCGTGGAACCGAGGTTGTGGAGGATGATCTTGGACCCTCATCCTGGGTCTGATAGTAAGCCCAGGGTGTCCAAAAAGGCCACTGAACTGGACCCTGCCACTGGGGAGGCCATGAAGGGGCGGCTGCGTCCCGGTGCGAGGAGTGTCGGCGTCGGGTGTGGTGGCAGGACCTCGATGTATGGTGAATGCGACCCGAACTAGATGAGCCCGCATCGGATTCGGATGAGTACTCCAACACCGACCAGGGCGGTGCGGAGCCTTCCGGTGCCGGGGACCGGTGCCACTGGAACATGGCAGGCTTTCCCGGGTGCCGTACTACGGGTACTGGTAACCCCTGTACTGGATCCGATGGTGCCGTAGAGGTAGCAGGTGCTTGCGGCACCGTCGATGCCGATGTCGACGCCGCTGTGGCCGGCACCGCCAAACCCTGTAGGGCTGGGATAATCGGTGCCGTGGGTCGAGAGACTGGTGCTGGGGCCGCGAACTTTGCCGGGGTACTTTCCCGGGTCATAGCAATGAGGTCCCCAGCTGCCTCAAAAGTATCCGGTGTCGACGGCATATCCAAGTCCTCCAAGACGCCATGAAGGGGAGAATTCGAACCCCTCAAAGCGGCGGACATGGGCGCTGATGTAGAGGTGGACGGCGCCGGCTCTCTCTGGCTCGGCCGCTGGTGTCCCGAAATTTGACGTGCCCTGGAGGACTCACCCTGGGCTCTACGGGCTTGGGAGCGACCTCTGTCTGGTTTCGTCTTCTTCCTCGGTACCGGAGACTGAGATCTATGTCTCCTAGAGGTGCTCGGATCCCGTGCCGGGGATCGGTGCTGGCAAGACTTATCGTCTCTCTTCGGCACCGCGGTATTGCAGATAGAAGCCGGTGCGCTACGCACCGTAGTAGGCTGAGGGTCCGCATGGGGCTGAAGCGCCGATTCCGTAAGGAGGAGCTTTAGCCTGGAGTCTCTCTCCTTCTTGGTGCGAGGTTTAAAGGCAGTACAAATAGGGCACCGTGCAGTTTGGTGGCCCTCACCCAGACACTTGAGGCACTGAGAGTGTGGGTCATTGTTCGGCATAGGCTTCCCGCACTTCTCACAGTTTTTGAACCCTGGCGCCCAAGGCATGCCCCGGTGCCGGAGTAACTAAAGAACCTAAAAACTATCTACAACTTTCAAACTAACTAATAAGAACTGTGTGAACTATATACAAAGAACTGCTAAGGACAGTGCAGAAGCACGCTAAACTGTTCCAGTGACCGCCACGAACGGTAAGAAGGAACTGGGCGGGGGTCGGGTCGGCAGGGTCATATATACGCTGCCATACCGGCACCACTCTAGGGGTCTCCCTTGCCGACCTGACGGATACCGCTAGGGAAAAGCTTCCGGGACCATGCATGCGCGGTGCGCACACACACTTGTTGGAATGCACATGAGCAATCACTCGAAGAAGAACCTCTGTTGTACCATACTAGCAATAAAACAACATCTTAGAACATGAACATCCATAACTGTGGCTGTCAATTCCTGCTAGTTCTCAGTTATACTTGTTGTGTGGACATGTCCTAAGCAATAACTTATGTAGGAAAAGAATTAGCTTAAAGGTTACTGTAATATCATAAGGCCTGCAAGAGTTACAGAAATGGGAAGGAAGGAGTTGCTGAACATTGTAAGCTAAATCACAATACTAATTAAAGAAAAAAAATGGCCTTACCCCAGATTTTTAAGATAGCTGGCTATACCGGAAGATAATGTTGCACTGAACAAATTTAGAAAACATGAATCCAAATTGGAATTCACGCTTTTATTTGTCATATGTTTCTCACTCGCTAGCGTGTACAGCTGGTTTCAGAAATACAATGTGCTACTTCATACGTAATGTAAAAAGATTCGTTGTTCATTGCAAATTAACATGTAGAAGGAACATTCTTCTGCAAGACATAAATGATTTAACAACATTTGGAATTATATAATCGGACTATCTTGTTTCCATGTACGTTAGCAGTGACGAACTGACTTTCATTTCCAGAGTCACAGCTGGGACTGGAAGTTTTTCTTGGGGTTGATTTGTATACTTTACCGAAGGACATTGCTAAACATTAGTCATAACACAAAACAAAAAATCAAAGTACATACTGTTCTGAGAGGTGCCAAGGCCTTAAAAGAGACAGCCTAGCTGCTTCTGCTGCTGTACAATGTGGCATCGTTTCTGTGAATTTAGAATAAAAACTATCCAGTTCATGCATATAGATGTGCACAGAAATGCCCACAGATGTAGCATGTGACACACATGTAAGAGGTAAACAAAACCTTCAAGAGTCTGGACGCTTAAAAAGAAAAAATAAGAGATAAACTGATGTGCTGCTTAGTTTGTGACAAGCAAATATGAAGTCACATGAATCTTCTGTACAATATACTTTAGTAAATTGAAAAATAAATCAATATATTCTTTAATCAAACTATAACATCTCATAAAAATATTTTATTTGTATGAGATATGCCTTTCATTCTAGTATTCCTGAAACCAAAGAACAACAAGGAAAGCAACTGTGTGTAGACCACAGAACTATAATGCACTCAATGCACTTTTGTAATAAGAGGAGTGCATTGGAAAGAAAAAATAGTCTGTCCTATAGAAGCTCAACAATAGCAAAATAGAGACAGAAAAATACATCATACTGACAAGTATGAAGTAACACACGACTTAATTTTTTCTATGATTTACACTTTTTACCAATAAAAACATATTTCTATGAGAAAACAGAACTACTTGTTATTACTCAGGCTCTCAAAAGCATGCAAGTCATTTCACAAAACACAACACTCACATTGCCCTGAATAGCTTACAATCACTATTTGACATAGCTCAGTAATGCCCTGCTTCAAAAAGAATCAATATTCAGGACAACATTTGAACATAAGATCATAACAACAGCCACACTAGGTCAGACTAATGGTCCATCTAACCCAGTGTCCTGTCTTCTGACAGTGGCCAACGACAAATGCTTCACAGGGAATGAACAGGAAGTCACCAAGTGATCCATCCCATCTCGTCCACTCCAACCTTCTGGCAGTCAAAGATTAGGGACCCCCAGATCATGAGGTTGCGTTTCTAACCATTTTAGCCATAAATGGATCTATCTTTCTTGAACTTATCCAATTCTTTTTGAACCCTGTTATAGCTTTGGCCTTCACAGCATCCCTAGTAATGAGTTCCATAAGTGGACTGTGTGTCATGTGAAGTAGTACCTCCTTATTTTAAGAATCAGAGAGGTAGCTGTGTTAGTCTGGGTTTGCAGAATCCTGTGGCACCATAAAGACTAAAAGAAGTATTGAAGCATACGCTTTCATGGACTAGTACCCACTAGTACCGTCGGATGCGAAGTGGGTACTAGCCCACGAAAGCTTATGCTTCAATACTTTTTCTAGTTTTAAGGTGTGTCACGGAGTTAGACCAGAAGGGTATAGGAGAGTGCTGGAAGGCAGGTATATCAGCCTCAGGATGTGCAGGTCCCTGTTCCCTGGATAGCCAAACAAAGGCTATTCCAGGCCAATCAGGAAGCTTCTAGAAAGGAGTAGAAACAGCTAGCCTGATTGGAACACCTGAAGCCAATCAGGCACTGGCTGAAACCAGTTAAAAACCTCTCAGTTAGTCAGGTGGGTGTGGGTGTCAGGAGCTGTGAGAGGAAGTTGTGCTGTTGGTGAGACTGAGTGGTGGACAACATATCATACTGAAGGAAGGAGGCCCAGAGGTAAGGGTGAAGTGGAGTTTGAAGAAGCGGGGACTGCTGTGGGGAAGTAGCCCAGGGAATTGTATTGTGTTTTGTGGATAAAAGTTCAGCCATCTTAGCTGATACTATTAGGGTCCCTCGGCTGGAGCCCGGAGTAGAGGGTGGGCCTGGGCTCCCCCCTTTTTCCACCTTCCATACTGGCCTGTGATGAAGGTAACTCACTAGGCGGTGACTCTTGCCAATTATACTGAGAAAGGGAGGTCACTCTGGGGCCTAGATGAGTTTCTGAGGCCCCTAAATCTGCCAGGAAGTGCAGGACCCACAAGTACAAACTTGGAGCTTTGTCACAGGTGCCACAGAATTCCTTATTTTAGTTTATTTTAAACCTGCTGCTTATTAATTTCATTGGGTGACCCTGGTTCTCGTGTTATGTGAAGGAGTAAATAACACTTCCTTATTCAATTTCTCCACACCATTCATGGTTTTATAGATCTCTATTATAAGAAGCAGTTACTGTTATTTATTAATAACTCTGGCTCTGGTTACACCTCTTCGTTTAACAAAACACATAAAACTAAAACAAATAATCTACTTATCTCCCTGAGGGTATATATACATTGATAGTCACATCTTCAGGCCACTCACAATCCCCAGGGTGGTATACCTGAAGCAGTGTCTCATCCAAGCACAAGTGTAATGGAAGAGCCTGTATAACCTTGTTTTACAGAAGTGTTGTAAAGTTTCTTTAACTGTCTATAGCACACTTGGATAGCCTCAGGTAAAAGCAGTAGGTCTCAAATTCAGGAAAGCATCCTATTTAGAGTGGCATGTTAGCACATGCTTAAAGTTAAACACATGCTTAAGTTCTGTTTACTTCAGCTGGACATAAGCAAGTGCTTAAAGTTAAGCATGTGTAAGAACTTTTCTGAACAGAGGCCTATCTATGTGAAAAGTATTATGCACCAATACTATTTGAGCCTGGAATCACTCCTCTCCCCACCCTAAGGTGTAAAAATTAAAGTTCACAATTCTGCAAGGCATTGAGATAATGGGACTGGATCTTTGAGTCCCATTATTTGAAACAAGAACAGCAATTTGATTAAAATGAGTGTTAAAAGAGTAAGAAGAAGTGCAATAGAAATGAAGAATAGGATTTTTTCTTCAGCTGGCTTGCCTCTACAGAAAAACAAAAACATTACATTTTAAGCCTACAGGTTTGCAATTGCATTTTCTATTAATTTTTGAATTCCAAGCTTGTTTTATGTACTTTATCTATTTCTTCCTTACAGCTTACAAATAGCAACATGGTGATTTAACTGCCTTAGAAAACCTTCTGAAAAGGATTTTTTTTTTTAAATTACACTTTTCAACTACCCACAGTGTGCTGACTGGCTGTTAATTTTTACTATGTGCTACTATTGTGTGTTAATATAGGTTACAAATCTTAATGGGATAAAACTGCATTAGGAATGTGTAACAGTTTGAATATTTAAGTGATTCAACTTTTTTCCCAAAAGCATGTCAGGTTCTATGAAAAATGGGACAAAGAAATCACAGCATTTTTTTTATTCTACTCTTTTCTCCATCCCATCCTTCCCCTCTATATTCTCAACACTCTGGAAATGGTCATTTTAAATACAAATTTATTTTTAAAAAAAACTTCAATCACCACAATCCAGCCTATTTTTGCAGTTTACACGATTTAAAATTGGCATGTTTTGACTGAATATGTGACATTTAGTCATTGTTCTAAGAAAGGCACTTTGGGTTAAAAAACAGAGGTTTTAAAATAATGATGCAATCTAAAGCAATCATTTTGAAACTGCACTACGAGTCCAATCATGACATCAGCTCATGGAAAAATCAGATTCAAACCAAGCTATAGTGTAGGCTTCAAATGGATAGGCCTGATAAATCTATCAGGAATGTGAAAGGCTGCATTATTGGAAGCTTTTGTTGAAAGCAAACTCTAAGTATGGAAACTCTATTTTTGTATCGCCTGTAGTTTCTTTTCCTGTCTCTACTGTACCAGCAAGGAAGAAGCCAAGTGAGACTATTTATGCCAAGCCACTATATATCCTTGTACATGAACTAACAAACAACACAAGCTACTGTTAGAAGACTGTAGATTTATACCCCTTTTCTTCAAGACAAGGGGTGGTGCCACATTTGGATATCAATGTATAGCCAACAATTTGAACTTCAAATTCCTCATATAAGTTCTGACTTCCTCTGTGTCATTTGGTTGTTCCATTAGACTTAAATACACAGATTCTGGGAAATTTGGGAAGCCCAACTACTTACCCATTGTGGAAGGAGAGCGACAACCACTGCCCTCTGTGAGTGCATGGGACATTGTTTGGATTTGTTTTCATCATCAGTTTATTCATTTATGGTCTGAGATGAAGGAAAGCTGCTGGATTGGGGAGTTTTTATTACACAATTCCATTTTTAATTTGTGACAAAGGTAGCTGGAACTTTTAAAAATATACAATAAACTCAAATAGACTGTTCAAGAAATGCACCATACTAACTGAATATTATTGCTCACTTCTTTACCTGTTCAAACTCAATTATGGTCATGTAGATTATTCTAAAGGTTAATTTATTTGTATTTTTTATATATTATACTCAACTTCACTAAAAATACTCACAAGTCCAACCCATATCAGGTCAAACATAAATGCAAAATCTGCAACAGGTAACAAGTTCTGTTTTGGTAAATTGTTGCCTTGTATTATTTCTGGAATTTAAGCTTTCTTATATGATTGATTTGACATCTAAATAAAAAACATAGATTAGTCAACTATTTAAGAGTCTAGATAAGATGGTGCCTTTATGAACAGTGATCAGAGCTACCCTCCAATAAACCCCTATCTCTTCAGTGAACCCCAACTCTGAGACTTCCCGTCTAGATGGAAGCTATATGAACAAACTGTATGTTTGTGAGACTTGAAAATCTTATGTTAACTGACGGTGTAAAATGGATTTATTAAGCACCTGTAATACTAGCGGGCTCTTACATTTAGAGACGCAAGACATAAGACCCAATGGCTGAAAGTTAAAGCTAGAAAAATTGAAACTGGATAAAGAGCAAATATTAGATTCTCCCACACTTGAAGTCTCTAGGTTAAGACTGGATGTCTTTCTAAAAGATGCGCTCTGTTTCTTCTGCATATTATTGCACTTGATACAGGAATTATAAGGAGGAGTTCTATGGTCTGAGTTAGCCAGAAGGTCAGAACAGAAAAGATGATCATAACGATCCCCTCTAGCTTTAAAAATCTATGAATCCCTGAAATATCATCAGGCTCAGATCATTGTTAACCAACACAAATCTGAAACGACTGACGAATATGTATGTTTTAGCAACTACTGCAATTCTTTATATCCAAGAGCTCCGGATTACTTTATAGATAGGGGACAGCTTTACAAGCACAGGTCCACCCAAGCACGTTACTCCTATTTTGAAGTCTTTGCAATGGTTCCCTTACAAATCATGCACTGACTTCAAAGCTATGTCCCTGTCTGCCCAACTGATCTTCTCTCTCATGTTCCCAACCAGTTATTGGAATCTGAACTTGCTCCAGTTTTTACAATGGTTCAAGAGGAACCAGAGCATTTTGTAACTATACGCCACTGCTCCTGCAACTGGAAAGGCCTGTTCTGTGTCACCATACAAAGCAAGGCTAAAGATGTATATTTTAACCATAGCCAAAGACTGTTCTGACATGCAGATAATTTTTATCATGTTAACTGTACAGTGCTACAAGACACTGCTGTAAAGAATGTCATATAAAATATATGCTTCTGTTCGCAAATTTAATTCAATTGTTAGACTACACAGAAACACATACATCATAAGACTAAAAGGTATTTGTAAAAAAAATTAATCATTTTCTTGAGAAAGGCACTGGTGAGTCAATACAACAAAGGGCTAGTCAGTAAGAGAGCTAGAATACAACAAAGCAGAAATAAATAAAATTGGTTTCAATGATAGAGCCATATCTCTCTGCTGAAGCGGAGGATGAGTATCAAGAAATCCGAGAACTGTGGTAGGCCTTTTAAACCAAAACAATGATAATGATCTGTCCCTTGTCCCACTTGACCTGAGCCATTATTTAAGGAATGGGAAGCATGGTGGGGAGGGAAGGCATATATCTAATCCACAAAGCTCAGAAGGAATCTGTGAGTCACAGAATGTGGGGATATAGGGATGCCAATCTCTGAAAAAGCTGCTTCTTCAGATAACATTTCCATAAGTGGGAAGACTTGCTCATTCAGAGTTAAGGGAGGTGGGATTGGGTTTTGGGAGGAGGGGGTGGGAGGTATTCTGGATGCACAGCCCTTTTAATCTCCAAATACTATACACACAGAACACACACACGAAAGGGTACTCTGGGGTTTTGGTGCCACATAATTTAAAAATCAGAGTATTTCCTTTACAAGTAAGGAAAACAAATACATTGTTGTTTCAACAAAAGCTTGCACAAGTTAACTCTCAAATTCTCAAATGTGTCATGCTTAGCTAAATTATTAGTTTCTATTTGGCAGTGGTTCCCAATCTTTCCAGACTACTGTTCCCTTTTCAGGGGTTTGGTTTGTCTTGCGTATCCCCAAGTTTCACCTCACTTAGAAACTACTTGCTTACAAAATCAGACATAAAATACAAAAGTGTCACAACACACTATTAATGAAAAATGGTTTACTTTCTCATCTTTACCATACAATTATAAAATAAATCAATTTGAATATAAATATTGTTCTTACAATTTAGTGTATAGTATATAGATTAGAGCTGTCAAGCAATTAAAAAATTAATTGTGATTAATCATGTTGTTAAACAACAGAATACCATTTATTTGAAATATTTTTGGATGTTTACATTTTCAAATATATTTATTTCAGTTACAACACAGAACACAAGCATACAGTGCGCTCACTTTATATTTATTTTTGATTACAAATATTTGCACTGCAAAAAAAACAAAAAAAAATTTCAGTTCACCTCATTCAAGTATTATAGTGCAATCTCTTTATCAGCAAAGTTGAACTTACAAATGTGGAATTTTTCCAAAATAACTGCATTCAAAAATAAAACAATATAAAATTTTAGAGTCTACAAGTCCACTGAGTCCTACTTCTTGGTCAGCCAATCACTCAGCCAAACAAGTTTGGTTACAATTTGCAGATCATGCTGCCTGCTTCTTGTTTACAATGTCACCTGAAAGGGAGAACAGGCATTCGTATGGAACTGTTGCAAGATATTTACGTTCCAGATGCACTAAAGAGTCATATGTCCCTTCCTGCTTCAACCACCATTCCAGAGGCCATGTCCATGTTGATGATGGGTTCTATTTGATAATGATCCAAAGCAGTGCAGACTGTCGCATGTTCACTTTCATCATCTCAGTCAGATGCCAGCAGCAGAAGGTTCATTTTCTTTTTTTGGTGGTTTGGGTTCTGTAGTTTCTGCATCAGAGTGTTGCTCTTTTAAGTCTTCTGAAAGCATGCACCATACCTCATCCCTCTCAATTTTGGATGGTACTTCAGATTCTTAAACTTTGGGTCAAGTGCTGTAGCTATTTTTAGAAATCTGACATTGGTACCTTCTTTGTGTTTTGTCAAATCAGCTGTGAAAGTGTTCTTAAAACGAACATGTGCTCGGTCATCCTAAGAGACTTCTATAACATAAAATATATACAGAATGCAGGTAAAACAGAGCAGGAGACATACAATTCTCCCCCCAAGGAGTACAGTCACAATTTAATTAACGCTTTTTTTTTTTAAAATGAGCAGCAGCAGCATGGAGGCATGTCTTCTGGAATGGTGGCCAAAGCATGGAAGGGGTATACGAATGTTTAGCATATCTGGCATACCTTGCAATGTGCTACAAAAGTGTCATGTGAATGCCTGTTCTCACTTTCAGGTAACATTATAAATAAGAAGCAGGCAGCAGTATCTCCCATCAATGTAAACAAACTTGTTTATCTTAGCGATTGGCAAAATAAGACTTGTAGATGCTAAAATTTTCCACTGTTTTGTTTTTGAGTGCAGTTATGTAACCAAAAAATCCTGCATTTGTAAGTTACACTTTCACAATAAAGAGATTGCACTTCAGTACTTCTATGAGGTGGATTGAAAAATACTATTTCTTTTGTTTATCATTTTTACAGTGCATATATTTGTAATCAAAAATAATAATATAAAATGAGAACAGTGCACTTGAAATCAATATGAAAATGTATAAAAACATGCAAAAATTTAGAATACCAATACCAACAATACCAAATTTATTACTGTTATAAGTGTGATTAATTTTTTAAATCTTGATTAATGTGAGTTAACTGCGATTAACTGACAGCCCTAAAATAGATCAGTATAAACAAATCATTGTTTGTTTGAAATTTTAGTTTGTACTAGCTTTTCTAGTGCTTTCTACGTAGCCTATCATAAAACTAGGCAAATATTTAGATGAGCTGATATACCCCCTTGAAGATCTCTGCGAACACCCAGGGGTACATGTACTAGTGGTTGAAAACCACTGCTATCAGGAATGCACTCTTTGTTCAATTAATTTTTTTATGGTTTTATGCTTCAAGTTTCATCAGTTCAATGAAGTAACACAAAATATATGGTACATAAGCTTTATACATTACTTTCACCAGCCCTGTGGATTCAAACACTTAACGTATTCATTTTTGCAGATCGTTTCTATTATTGCACCACAAGTTCAAAGTTTGCATCTGTGAATTTCTGCTTCTCAGCTCTTATGGAACACAATAAATGAAGGGTAGCAGGACACAGCAGAGCTATCAACTTCCTAGCAATCATCATGTTATCACAAAGAGTACTCTGACAGTAAAACCAAAACAGGCAATAAACTCAATGGGACTAAAGAAAAGAGGTCTCCAGATAAAATTAAAGTTCCAGGTGGAATATTAGTGGACTGAAGAGAGCAACTGCCCTTGTAGGTCAATGTGCTGAACAGCAAGAGGAAGGCACAAAAAAATATGCAGAGCATACCACAATCATATGAAGGGCCCTACCTAATTCACAGCCATGAAAAATGCATCACGGACCATGAAATCTGGTCTCTCTCTGTGAAATCTGGCCTTTTGTGTGCTTTTACCCTGTACTATACAGATTATTTACCTTATACTATACAGACTAGCACAGGGGTCAGCAACCTTTCAGAAGTGGTGTGCCGAGTCTTCATTTATTCACTCTCATTTAAGGTTTCACGTGCCACTAATACATTTTAATATTTTTAGAGGGTCTCTTTCTATAAGTCTTTAATATAGAACTAAACTATTGTTGTATGTAAAGTAAATAAGGTCTTTAAAATGTTTAAGAAGTTTCAATTAAATTAAAATGCGGAGCCCCCAGGATTGGTGGCCAGGACCCAGGCAGTGTGAGTGCCACTGAAAATCAGTTTGCGTGCCGCCTTTGGCACGCATGCCATAGGTTGCCTACCCCTGGACTAGCATTTCTCAAGTTGGGAGTCCTAATCCAAAAGAGAGTTGCGGGAGGAGGGAGGGGCCACATCACCATGAAATTTCAGATTGAAATAGCTCAAATCATGAAATTTATCATTTTTAAATTGCTACAACTGTGAAATTGACCAAAATAGACCATGACTTTGATAGGGCCCTAATCACGTGGTATGACACTGCAGCTAACCCTTGCACCACTCCATAAATACATTAGAGCAGTACATGAACTCTTAACGGTGTCTTTGGCTTTGTCTACACTACCATTTATGTCAGTATAATTTAGGTCGCTCAGGAGTGTGACTAAGCCACTCCTTGAGCAAGATAAATTACACCAACATAAGTGCCAATGTGGACAGAGCTATATCAGCAGGAGAGCCTCTCCCACCAACACAGTTACTGCTGCTCATTGGGGATTGATTAATTAATTAATTAAGAGCTCTCCCATCGGATTAGAACAGCTACACTAAGATATTTTACAGCGGTGCAGCTGTAAGATTTCTTGTGTAGCCATAACCTTTGCCATACAGTTCCTGAGGGGATGAAGGAGATATTTCATCCTTAGCATCTCACTCCCCCTTCAATTGACTTTTTTGAAGGATTCTCTGCACCTTGAAGTCTTTAAACCATGATTTGAGGACTTCAATGGCTCGGATAAGTGGGAGGTTAATCGCAGGAGTGGGTGGCTGAGATTCTGTGGCCTGCGCTGTGCAGATCAGACTAGATAATCATAATGGTCCCTTCTGACCTTAAAGTCTATGAGTCTATGAGCTGGGCACAAATCTCAATACTAATTTGAACAAAAGTAATAAAGGATTTTATGAAAATTCAAGACATTCTCATACCTGAAATTAGCTTTTATGGCTAATCAATCAAATACATTGATTTTAAACAACATTCAGTATTACTTACCAACTTGCTGCAGATAGAATGGCTGGAAATATTCTTCCTAAAATATAAATAGGCCCAATACTTCTCTGACATCAGTATAATTCAAAAATAACTCATCTGAAGTCAGTGAAGTTGAACTGGTGTAAGTGATAGGAGAATCAGGCTCGTAGCATTCAAATCACCATCAGTAACTCTCACCCACCACCTCAGTTCAAATCGTTCATGCAAGAGGTAAATTTTCAATCACTACCAAGTTTTATACACAAAATCAATGGCTATTATAAGTAAAACAGTTTTAAAATTAAAACAGCTTGAATGCATATCTTGTATGCATATTAGTCTATTATATATATATATATTGCTAGTTGTTACTGTACATGGCATAATTTAAAGCCAAATTTAAAGCATAATTTAAAGTCCCAGCACTGCAAGAGATCTGAGATAGAACCAAATGACTGCAGTGTTATAGCTATGATAAGACACTAAACAGGTCATAGAAGTTAATTTTTACCTGTCACTATTCCTTCTAATGATCTGAAGTGATGCCTTGTTTTTAGTGCATCATCCCCACCAAGGATCCTTCCAGCGAAATACTAGTTTACTATTTAGGAAGGAACAGAAATGTTAGGGAAACAAAGCCAAGAACTCCATTTTGAATGTAAAAGAATATACTCTTGTATTACACAGATAGGACTTAATCCAAAATTGATATGTACAGAGTTCAGAGGTGAGAGTTACATGTCAGTAAGTGGGTGTGAGCCTTGCCCCCATACTGCAAAGTGAAAGGCTAGTGGAGACCCTGGAACTTGCATGAAGCCCCACTGTGAATCTACTTTCAGAATCAGTAAGTCTAAGGTGACAATATAGAGAGAGAGAGAAGGCAAAAAAAAATTACACCAATTACATTTCATCTAGCCTCACCTCTGAATCTGGATTAGAGTGTCTAGGAATATGTACACAATATAAGTAAAGAAGCTAAAAATTAAGGCCAGTTCCTCAGCTGGCATTGATCCATTGAAGCCATTGGAACTATGATGTTTACGCCATCTGAAGAACTGGTCCTTAGATTTTTTACAGATATAAGAAACACTTCAATATTCTGGAGCTGGTTTATATTACTGCAGCATTATGCAAAATGAGGGGGGAATGTTTACGCAGAACTCAGTGCAGCGATTCAGCCACAGACAATCACATGAATATAGTCCTACTAAAAGCAAATGGTATCTTTCTCTAGCATTAGGTTATTATGTAGATATGGCACAGCTTTGCATTTAGAATACTTCAACTGACAAATGATCTTGTTTTTCTTCACTCTGACAACTGTGGCCTAGGACAGGATGAATTTGAGCATTTTTCACTGCTTATATAACAGGTGCATTCATAAATATGCAAAGATGATCTGAAGATATAGTTTCTAATCCATGCTTCGTGCTTGAACAATTCAAATAGCTTTCATCATGTAGAAAACATTAACTGCTCTTTGCAAGATGTTCCTTTTTTTAATTATAGGCTACAAATGACATATTTTGTATGGAGGTCTTCAGACCAACAAAAAAATGCTCAGTGGAATCCTGATCCACAGAGCTATATTTTTTAAATGAAGTATACTAAGCTCTTTATTTTCCAAGGGTCAGGTTCTGCATCCTGTACACATATTAAGTATCATCTTACTCCACAACACATTGACATCAAGTATAGGGGTAAGGTACTATTCAATACGAGCAAAGATACCAGAATTTGGCCCTAACTGTGCATGATGCTGTGATGAAGTGGGACTGGTCGTAATGCTCTCTCTGAATACTGTGTGGGTCCCTCAGTTTCCCCTATGCATTCCTTAAGTATCTATGTGGTGGGATAACGGTGTAACTGCTTCAGAGCAAAGCTCCAGTGTAAATAAATGGCTGATATTCTGTCGTCTGGCAACTAATGGCCT
This sequence comes from Dermatemys mawii, assembly GCA_007922305.1. Taxonomy (NCBI): domain Eukaryota; kingdom Metazoa; phylum Chordata; order Testudines; family Dermatemydidae; genus Dermatemys; species Dermatemys mawii. The sequence goes on from ML677349.1 coordinate 11,245,782, forward strand.
GGGCCCCTCTTTCCCTCTGAGGGGTCCTGTTTTCTGTATCTACAACCTCTGTTTTAGACCTTTTTCCTGTCGTCTAATAAACCTCTGTTTTACTGGCTGGCTAAGAGTCACATCTGACTGCGAAGTTGGGGTGCAGGACCCTCTGGCTTCCCCAGGACTCCGTCTGGGCAGACTCGCTGTGGGAAGCACCCGGAGGGGCAGACAATGCTGAATGCTCCAAGGTCAGACCCAGGAAGGTGGAAACTGTGTGAGCTTCTTGCCCTGAAGACAGTCGGCTCACAGAGAGGAGGCTTCACCAAAGTCCTGACTGACTTTTTAGGGAGCAATTCCAGAGTATCCCCTGGGGACTCCGTGACAGATGCATATTTAGCCTGAAAATAAGTGGCAACAACAACAAAAGACAGGCAGCAAGAAGGATTATCAGAACATCTGCACTTCAGCAGGTTTATATAGTACTCCAACTTCTTGTAGTTCCAGAGGGGTAGCTGTGTTAGTCTGGATCTGCAAAAGCAACAAAGAGTCTTGTAGCTCTTTATAGATCAGGGGTAGGCAACCTATGGCATGGGTGCCAAAGGCAGCAGGCGAGCTGATTTTTAATGGCACTCACACTGCCCTGGTCCTGGCCACCAGTCCGGGGGGCTCTGCATTTTAATTTAATTTTAAATGAAGCTTTTTAAACATTTTGAAAACCTTATTTACTTTACATACAATAGAAGTTTAGTGTTATATTTATTATAGACTTCTAGAAAGAGACCTTCTAAAAACATTAAAATGTATCACTGGCACGTGAAACCTTAAATTAGAGTGAATAAATGAAGACTCGGCACACCACTTCTGAAAGGTTGCCGACTCGTTATAGACTAACAGATTTTAGGGATTATAAACTTTCGTGGGCTAAGACCCACTTCGGTCTTAGCCCACGAAAGCTTACGATCCTTAAAATCTGTTAGTCTTATAAGGTGCTACAAGACTCTTTGTTGTTCTTGTAGTTGGTTTCTCAAAAGCATGAGCTTGGAAAGCTTCAGTCTCCAAGGTATCAGTCTGGCATCTTTCACAAGCACTCTATGCATGTGAAAAGAAGACCACAATGACAGCTACGGTCTGGCGAAAGAGAAATAAACCCAAATAATCTCCTCCTTTGTCTTGCACCACTTTGCTGATTAAGAAGACTGATGGGAAGGCAGAAAACACAGGAATCTCATTCCTGAGACCAAAAAAGTGCATCAGTGAAGGATGCCTCTCTTGCTCCTGGTACATGTTATTACAAACAGTAATGATCTGTCATCCTATAACTATCCAGTAATCCTTTAGAATGGATCCCCACTGATCAGAGACCATACTGAAACAACTAGGCGAAGCAATAAAAGCAAGAGAACCACCTTGCCTAGGTTTTCCACCAGAGGCTACTTTCTCTCTGCCAAATGGCAGACCTCAAAGGCAGTCAAGCAAATCTCAGTCCATGTATTTCCTTTTAGAGAATGACAGGAGTACCAGAGGGCTTTTCTGACCTCTATTCATCCTGAGCAGACTGATATCAAATTATTTTTATTAAGCATCCTCTATGAGTTTCCCTGTTACATTTAAGGTTCCAAAAACAATTCCATTCCCACAAAACAGGATTATTATTATTATTTGCATTGTGTTTGCTCTTCGGAACCCCAGTCATGAGTCTGAATCCTATTGTGTTTTTCTCTAATTATTTTCCCACTCTGAGTAGATTTTAGCCCTTGTTCCACCTCAGTAGAGATTTAAAAACGTAAGCTGTTCCTGAGACACATCGGGAAGAGAAGAGACTAGTGCTTGTATTACTGTTTCTAGTCATACAGGGTCTTTGCTTTAAGGGAAGTGCAATCAAACACTAGGGAGTAAAATCCTGGGCATTACCGAAGTCAATGGGAGTTTTGCTATTTATTTCTGTGCAACCAGAATTTGATCCTGGGAGTAGAGGAACGGCCAGGGGAATGAACATCTCTTGGAAAAACACTAGTAACCCTCTTCTTTTTATGGCTTCCCTCCAGACATGTATTTAAGCCACTGAGAAGTTTCTTATTTCATCCTTTGTTTTCTAACCACTGGACTTTGTGCTTCAAATTGTTCCTTTGGTGGAGGAAAGCAAGAGGGGAGGGCAGAACTGAAATTCTTGCCCAGGTGAACTAAGGGCTATGCAAGTGTTTGAGAGCTTTTGCATTTGACTCCTATAGCTCTGCAGAACTCTCAGCAATAATGTGTTGTGCTCCCAAGAAGAACTAGGAGCATTTCTGGTGATGGAGTTTAAAAGCAGCTATTTATACAACACCTATCAGTCAGGGATCCCAAACCAGTATACAAACATCATTATACCCATTTGGGCAACTGAGACTTAGGCCTCGTCTACATTGCGGGGGAAATGGGGGTGACCTAAACCTAAGTTGAGCAGTGAGGCAGATGATGAGACTCCGCATCTTAGGTCGACAGTGAGTTGACCGCTACCACTCCCCTGTTGACTCTGCTTCCGCCTTTCGCAGAGGTGGAGTACCCGAGTCAATGGGGAGAGCGCTCAGGACTGATTTATCGCATCTACACTAGATGCGATAAATCAGTCCCCTACAGATCGATCACTACCCGCTGCTCCGGCGGGTAGTGTAGACATACACTTAAAGTCAAGGCTGTTCAGTTATAGAGCTAGGAACAGAATCTACAAGTTCTGCTTCCCATACTCCTATTCTAAAAAGCAGCCCATATTGAATATTACCTATCCTTTCCAGAAATTACTATTCCATATCAAACATGAAGGGATGGTTAAGGTTAATCTACCTCACAGTTAGGCAGATGATGAGACTGGCACTGGACAGAAAAAAGACCACTTCTCTGCTAGCTTCTGTTACAAAGGAGGAACAAACTGAGCACTGTGGGGTATACTTTCAGGAGAAAGTTGTCTAGCTACCTCTTTAGGATCTGGCACCTCAAAGCTGAAATCTGGGGAAGTGTTGCATTCTCTTTTGGGTTAAGAGATCTCTTTCCCACTCCCCATCCCTTTCAACCACCAGAGTAATCACCCCATCTCTTTCAATAACCAACTTGCTCAAGCTCACTTCTTCCCCTGTGGACTGGAGCCCAGTACTACTGTATGTCTAACCAAAATTGGAGGGAGTGTAGCAGACTGACCAAAGCATAATTGCGGCCCTCCTAGTAAGCATTGACGAGCACTGCTAGCTAAGACTACAATGTGGTTGAGTAGAAAAGGAAGACACTATGTTAGGCAAGTTGACATTTCTTATGTCTCTGACTGTTAGTGAAAGGCAGCATTTTCTCTCTGTGTGTATGGACCTCTCTGCTGCCTAGAAGGAATGGACCATTCTCCACCTGTACTCTCTCCTCTCCAAGTGTTGTCTCCAGTCACCTGGGCAACCAGTGTGTGGGGGAGGCCAGTGGGACAAGTTGTCTCCTAATTGCAGAAATCATCTGCATCAGAGCACATACACAGCACTCACAGAACCCATGATGGCAGGCTGGAGGGAGAAATACGCTTTCTACTCATTGTCAGAAAGCAGAGGAACAAATCTGAGCTGTTGAGACTGTCTAGTGAGGCAAAAGAAAAGACATCAGAGCAAGGAAAAGCAGTTCTGAGCAGCGCCAAAAGTCTTTTGATGAGAACTGGTTGTGCTGCCGCTTTCAGCCTGAAATAGGAAAAAGCCACTCACCAGTTCCAAATTAGTATACTGAGAATGTAGGAATACAGGATGCATTGTAGCCACTTACGCTGACACAGTTAAAAACCAAGTTCTAAACTCCAAGGGGAAGGGGAAAAAAGCAAAGTCCATATATATACTTAGTTAACCAGAAAAAACAAACATCGTGATTTAAATGGGACCAAAGCAAGCACACCAAAGTATGTACTTGCCCTCTTGTGCCAAGATATTTCAGCACACTATATAATACACTCTGATCTTACCTCCCAGCTATATCAAGGCACAATGGGGCATATTAAGGATGGATTTTCAGACTTGGAATTGAGTTCTTTCACTAGGTTATTCAAAAGAATAATTCTCCATTTAAAAATTGTGTTTATTGACCCACACATAGGGAGCTTTTAAAATCCATGTTATTGACCTGCTATTCATAGGCTATACTAGAATGGCCATACTAGGTCAGAAAAAAAGGTCCATCTAGCCAAGGATCCTGTCTTCCAACAGTGGCCACTGCCAGGTGCCCCATAGGGAATGATCAGAACAGGTAATCATCAAGTAAGCCATTCCTTGTCGTCCATTTCCAGCTTCTGGCAAACAGAGGCTAGGGACACTATCCCTGCCCAACCTGGCTAATAGCCATTGATGGACCTAGCCTCCATGAATTTATACTAGATCTTTTTTTGAACTGGTCATTACAATCTATACGGTAAGTACATACTAAGGGTGTTTCTGAAACCCATATTATTGACCCAACTGTATTTAATATCCTGTTAACCTGTAGAGAGTACAGATATTTATGGTGCAGATACAGATTTTTTAAAAAAGTTATTGCATATAGACATTAACTGATCATTTGTAAACTATCAAGAACCAGTAAAGCCTTACGTACTCAGATGTAATACCAGTTTTTAAAATTACCAAGAGGACACAGATATGAACTACACCACTCATAACACTTGATAAAAAAATTTAAATGTCACCTAATTAACCCCAAACCTGCAAATTTAAGGAGCAGCAGGCTGTTTTTAAAAAGATACTTTGATAATTTAAAAATGTATGAAGATTTGTGTCTGTTCAAATGTTAATAAAAGACTCTACATTGCACAAGGTGGGAGGGGAAGGGAGACATCTCAGGTTACTTTTGTGCTGGGACTTTTATTCATATATTCACAGATTTTAAGGACAGAAGAACCCATTATGACCATATGGTCTGACCTTCTGGATAAAACAGATCATAAAATTTCACCAAGCAACTCCCACGTCAAGCCCATTACTTCTGATTGAGCTACAGTGCATCTTTTAGAAAGACATCAAGTCTTGATTTACAGATTTCAAGTGACAGAGAATCCATCACATCTCTAGGTGTGTTACTTCAATGGTTAATTACCTGATTTAAAATGTGTGCCTTATTTCTAATATGAATTGGTCTAGCTTCAGCTTCCAGCTACTAGCTCTTGTTATGCCTTTGTCTACTAGATTAATGAGCCCTCTTCTATCAGAAATCTTTCCCCCAAGTAGGTACTCTTAACCTTTTCTTTGTTAAACTAAATGGATTGAGCTTCTTTGGTTTCTCGTTGTGAGCAGTCAATACAGCCATTAAACCCCCACAGCTGTCCCAGGTCAGCTGACTTGGGCTTGGGGGTGGGGGGATAGGCTGTGGGGCTATAGAACTGCTGTGGAACAATTTTGGAGTTCTCGCACCTGCATCTTGTATTTCAGCATAGACACACCCGGTATAGCAGGTTTTTCAGGCCTTTTTCTTTATTCTTGCAGCTGTTTTCTGAACCAGTCTCAATTTTACAAAAAAAAAATTTCAAGTGTGGACATCAGAATCAGACACAGTACCAGTAACACTCTCACTCAGGTTACATAAAGTGATCAGAATACCTCTCTCTTTCTTCTCAGTATTCCCTTGATTATACATCCAAAGATTGCATTTGATCTCTTGGCCACATAATACAGGCAATCCGTGTTAAACTGGTTATCCACCAGGACTCCAAACTTATTTTCTGACTAAATGCTTTCCAAAATACAGTTCAGCTTCCAATTAAAGGAGACATACAACACTTTAACCCAGGACTTCTGACAACCATAGTAAGGGTCTTACTCTCAAACTACTGCACAACTTTTATGCAAAGCCAGAGATAATTACATGATGCAGATTTAAAAATTTTATTAAAGCTAATGTTTAAAGTCAAATTTACACAAGTTAAGAAGGAAGGTACTGTACATATGGGGCCGGGCTTGAATTATGGGGGATTGCAAGTATCAGTTACAAGGTTCAGGAGGTATTCTACACAGACACCAACTCTTGAGGCGTATAATTGGCACACACAGGCCATGGTTACACTGGCACTTTATAGCGCTATAAAGCCGTCAGGAGCGCTATAACTCACTACCCGTCCACACTGGCGAGGCACGTAGAGCGCTATAACCTCGGAGTTACAGCGCTCCTGGTAATCCACCTCCGCAGGGGGAATAAGGGCTGTAGCATTCCCGCTGTAGTGCTACGGCGAGAATGTGGACACCCACTGCGCTACAAGTGATCTCTTCAGATGCCTGGAGCCATTTAAGGCAATTGACGTCTCTTCCCTTTCTTTTGAACTCGGCTGGAGGAATGGGGAAGTACCTTGTCAGCGTTTCTCTCTTAACAGGGCAAATAAGCAATGCAAATGTTTAAGGAGGGAGCCTGTGTGAAAACAAAGCCTGCTAATCTTCTCTGTGAACAGACACGTGCTGACGGGCTCTCAGAAGGACAGAAAAACCACTCGCTCTCTCCCTCCATACACACAACACGTCCCCCCTCACCCCTCTCGTTTGAAAGGCACGTTGCACCCAGCTGAATGCTGCAATACCTGCCCTAATGCGCTGCTCCCCATGCCGCCTGAAGTGCCGCAAATGTGGCCACGCTATAGCACTGGCGGGTGTCAGTGTGGCCACGCTATAGCGCTATCCCTATAGCTGTATATGAGGACAGCTATAACCAATACCGCTATAAACCTGCAAGTGTAACCATGCCCACAGAGAACTTCATATGACTAGAGAGTGTCAAACATATCATCGGTAGAAACATAAGTTCCAAAACAATTTTGTACCACAGTAAAATGAGGGAATTAAATTCCTGCTAGCCACTTTTGTTGCTGCTCCTCACAACAAATCAGCCTACTCTATTATAACAGTGAACCAATTAAAAATGTTGCCAATCTATTATTTTATCTCTTAGCACTAAGATTCACTCCAGCAGCCCAACAATGTAATATATTTTTCTGCCTCCAATGAAATAAAGCTAAACCTTAGGTTTTAATACTTTAAAAAAAGTTGTGTGTATTTTGCAATGGTTTGTTTACATCTTCAGTCTATTTAGTCATGTTGTATAGAATAAGGAGCTATTTGTGCCCCCTCAGAAGTCAATGGAAGTTTTGCTACTGATGTCAACGATGGCAAGATAGATCCCCAAGTCTCTGTATTTGACCATTTCACTAGATACGTGCTATTTGTTCATCCTCAGGCATCTGTTAAAAGACAGCTATAACAGCATTTGAATTGCAATTTTCCTTTTAAGATTCTTTAGCAAAACGGAACTGCTCATGTCACCACAGTGCAGTCTGGTTTTATTTGTGCAGATGCTTCATCAAAATATTAGCTATTTATCTGAATCACATTCAACTCAGCAAGGGGAAAAGAGAGCTTATAAGATCCCAATTTTCCTCGGATTTGCTTGCAATGATGACAGTGCAGCAGTCTAGCTTGAAAACAGTAGTGGGAGAATGAAACATCAGCGTATCAAGAAAATAATGAGCTACAGCTATGAAAATTGTTGATCCATGCACAATATTTTAAGTGAAATCTGAACTGTGTATCGAGGTATTTCACAAAGTCAGAAAAAGGTGTTAAACCATTACTAATTTGCTGTGATTTCAAGGTCTAGAACTACAAACTGAAAAATTACTTACGTAAGTGTAGTTACAAAATAGACACAGTTATGAAAAAGCTGTAACAATCACATTAATTTTTAATCTTTTCAAAAACATTAAGTGAATTTGTGCTAATACACATATCAGATTTATATTCCTCAAGACCGATTTCCTTCATTTGGTCACTAAACAGGTATAAAATAGACAAGAGAAGTGAAAAATTCCTCACATCATCCTGTCAATGTACTGCACCTTTAACCTAAAAGGGCCACTTCTGGCAATGAAAAGATAGTTCAGCCGCTATGTGCATTCAGTCTGCAGGGACTGCTAAACAAAAAGATCCTAGCAACAAAGTTGTTTTCTGTGATGTGGACATCTGTGCACTAGGAACAAGACTGTCAATTTACTTCACAAGAGTCATAAAGCCAACCAAAAACTTTCAACCTCTGCCAGTCTAGGCAGCCTATGAGCCAGTGATTTAGAAGTAAAACACAGTGTTCCATTACCAATACTTTGATATTTCCAGTGGAGCTGGCTGAAAACTTTCTGAATTCAAATTCTTTCAGCCAAAGAAAGGGGACATATTTTTCACAAAAATATTCCTTTTAATATAAAAAACTGGATGGAGCTGTTAATATTTTTAGTTTTGATTTACATACATAGTCAAAATCTGTTTGAAAAAAGAAATGTCTGATGTCATCATTAACTTAGATCAGGGATAATATGTTGTCTGAATCCAGATAGCAAGTCACAAGACATACATATTGCAACAGGACTAGAGATCCTCATATTACAATTTTATTTATGTTTCAGAACCACCAATATTTTAATTTTCCCTTCCTTCCCTCCTTAGCTGCTGCCCTACCTATTCAGTCATGCAAATATCTGCATTCACAGCCCCACAAGCCCCCAAAGTAGACCCATACTTAATCCTGCTTTCTAGAAATAAAACATTATGTAGTCTATCATCCCTGGGAATAGTTTCTGCACTTTTCAGCTCATCCTTGATTAGCGCTAGTAACATACAACAACTCTTCACAATGGCTCTTTCTTTTCATATTAGAATCTCTCAGGTAGTCAGATTTCTTGTTGGCTTTACTCAAACTTCCCAAGATATGATGATCTTTTTTTTAAAAAAAAAAAAAAGGTTCCTGGGAGCAGTTAACACAGAGGGCATATTTTTTAACTTTAACTGTAAATTTGGGAGCCCAGTTCCACACCCGGATGCTTTGTGCTGATCAGTGTATCCAGATTTAGACACCCATGTATGTAAGTTATGGTAATATATTATTGTATATATGTGATCTAAGTGCTGATCAAGTCAAGCAACTCAAGTACTGCTTCTTAGATGTCCTAGTTCTCCCACTGCCCTTGGGAAAGGGGATTCAGGAGTGCCATCACCATGGTACACTCCTCCTATCCCCCCTTGCATCCTTCAGAAGTCACTCTGCTAGAACTCCACCAGGCTTAGGGGAAGAGAAAGAAGATTAGGAGTCAGGAACTGGCCATGCTTCAGCACCATTCCCTGCAAATCTCCCTGTCTATAATTCTCCCATTTGTCCTTGGAACTGCATTAACTCCTGGGTCTCCTCCACAACTGCTACTGAGAAGCCTCAGGAGACTCCAGTTCAAAGAAACACAAATCCTCTTAATGTTGTGGCCTTCCAAGCACCTCCTTCCCCGGGGAACAATTCACAGGGAATTTCCTCAAGATGAGTTGCCCCTGTGTGCTTTACTGCAACAGAGGATAATGTGCCCCAGTCTGTTTCATAGTTTTTACGGATGTACTTAGTAGTGGTACTGAAAATCTGATCAAGCAATTAGAAGCTCTAGTTAACATTACTATAAAACTCATTTGACTGTTACACAACCCTAAAAAGAGCAATTCTCTGATTTGCATCACCAAGTGAAGTAGTATTATGTGAAACCAAGACTTAGACTTTTAGCATATATTTACTTTAATAACATAAGAAGGTGACAGAAATAAACACTGCACAGGACAGCAGGGGACTGGAAATGCACCAATCTCAGACTCATGAACTGAGGAAAGAAAGGAAACATTACAACAGTGACCTTTCTAAACAATTACAGAACATAGTTAATGAGCTCTGGAAGGTGGGCCAGATCCCGTCCTCAGCTAGATGACTGGGGACAGCAAAACTGGTCTTTAGGAAGGGGGGGCAGAGTGGGATCATCAGGACTTCAGCATAGACAAGAGCTCACCCCCGTGAGAAGTGGGGAATATACATGCAAAATTTCACAAGGATTAAGAGTTTATGTCAAATCTGCTACGTACTGTGGTGAATTCTTATACAGCTGTGAGTCATCTTGTCTGACAGTTGCTGAAGAATTAATGCAGGTTGGTTTTTTTTAAAAAAAAAAAAAAAGGTCCTGCTTGATGCTTTACACAAATATCCTCTTATAAAACTTAAAATTAAGTCAGTGGATTTTAAGTACAGAAGAGATACAGTACATTTAGGATTCTCTGGTTATGTCTACACTACAAGTGTGCGCTGTAGTGCAGTCACTTCCTATGTCCACAGAAGGGCTTTTTCCACTGATATAGATAATCCACTTCTCCCAGAGGTGGTAACGAGGTCAGCAGAACAATTCTTCCATCAACCCAGCTGTGCTCTGAACTGGGGTTAGGTCAACCTAACTGAAGCGCTCAGGATGTGAAACTTCACAGCCCTGAGCAAAGTAGTTAATCAATCTAATTTGCATGTGTAGCCCAGGCCCACCTCCATCCCTCTCCTCCCCCCACACACTTTGAGGTATAAAAACCTAAAGGTACCTACTGATGTCCTTTTGGAGAGACATTTATCTTTCTACTGTTCTCTACTCCCATTATACCTGTGTTTTAAGAAGAATGAGATTTTTTTAATAATCATTTTTCTGAAGAAAATTAAAGGGAAGTTTAATCAAGGGAAGCACAGATATGAAGGAATAAATGGAGTTACAGGGTAAAGACTGAATCTAAACGTGACAGTGCACTCCAAAATATGGAAGAATATTTTTAGATGTGGGCTAGGCTATCTTCTTATAGCATAACGGTATCACATTGAAGAACAATATACATGAAGTTGAATACTTTGGCAAGGGAAAGTAATATTAGGCTTTTACCCACTGGACTGTGCAGTAGAACCAGAGATAGGCAACATGTAGTGTCAGAAAGGCCAGGCCCCAACTCCATTTATTCTTGTTATAAATAAATTGCTTGCTCGCTGCTTTACGAACAAAACCGATGCCCCTGAGGCAATTCTCACACATTCTTGAGAAGAGAAGCAAGGGTGTCTGTGTTGTGTAACACAGTACTGATAATCTGAATGATCTATCAAGGGTAACACTTCACCATAAACCGTTGCTCAATAGCAGCCTCAAATAATGGTATATTTACAGCATACTTTCAGAAGAGCTGCTTGGGAAAATCCTCAGAATATGCATAGTATGTTTTACAAGACATTTAAATGTGTTTCAGATGAATGAGTAGCCAAGGCACGCTAGTGCCATTAGGGAAATCCTTGTGATGCATCAACATCCATTAAAGGTCTTGAGTTCAGATATCAGAGCAAAGCCAAATAACTACAAATGTAACAATTATTAAAGCTCTGATTCCCTTGCTTTAAATGAGAGCCTTAACTCATGAGAGTCTCTGGCTGCATTTATAAAACAATCAATCAGTTCTCTTGCTCTCAACCCAGCACAACTGTCCAGCAAACTGATGACAAGAGTTTCACCTTAAAGGAAAAAAAGCATTTCTTTAGCTCCAACTGGACAGTTTGGTTGTACCCATTTGCTAGAGTACCATCTGTTGAAAAATGAATTAAAGCAAAAGAATTACTGTAATCCCACATTCGTACAGGTATGGTAGTTATTCAGGTTTCCACAGTCTTAACTTGTTTGCTGGTACGGGGTCAGCTGGCTAATATCATTCTTAAGTACTAACTATAGAAACTAAGGTTCCCTGGCCACAACCTAATAAGTAAACCCAGACATGCAGGTTTGCTGCTTTTAGTTTCCATGGTAGACCCTGCCAGCTACATTTCCCTTCTGAAAGCACTTATATTTTTGCTGACTATTATTCTAGTAGTGTATGAGGCCCTTGCTTTCCTACCCTGAAGGAAAAACTGCACAGTAACAGACACAAAAAGAGGACATGGAGCACAAAGCCCTACAGCCAACAAATTAATTTGCAACCTGGGCCAAACAACAACCCAATAAATCCAAACATTAATGCCCATAAAGGGGCCAATTGACATAACTAAAACTGAGGGTCAAATTAATTAGCTGAACATGTGTCCAGACCCTCTGAGAATCAATAACTATTCATAAAAGATCTGCTGACTTTTTATGAAAAATATTCTTTTGGGAAAGATTCATACACAAAAAAACTATGTCTCATATTCTTAAAATGAAGGAGGAAAGAAACTAACATATACAGCATATAGTGAAAATAATTTCTGAACAGGATGTTTTTCACATTTTTCATACAGCATCTGTGGTTCTTTAAGTGCTTCTACAAGGTTATTGGACACTTGGATAAAATAATGGAAGAAATTTAAAGCATCTTTTTCCAATTAATTTAGGATCAGGAAGTAACTTAAATGGCAATGTAATCTTATGTACCCTTAAATTGAGACCAAAAAAAAAAAAAAAAAAAAAAGAAAAGAAAGAAGTATTTCTACAGCAGTTCTTTCTAATTGGTAGGAGATTTTAAGAAATGGATGGGTCTTTTAATTTTGGTATTTTTGTAATGCAAAAACATTTGCAAAACACTTTTATTACTATTACATCAGATCTTCAGTTAGCAGAAAATAAGATGATTCATCTAATTTCATCCAGTAAAAAATTATACAGGGTTAGAAAACTAAAGGCTCATAAAGTTGCAAACAGCCTTAAAGAACTACCCTGTGAAGTGAGATGCTGATTGCATCAGTCCAGAGGAGTGACAGTTCCTCAGCTACGCAAGCACCAGTACAGACAGTGGAAACTACTGTAGAGCTTCAGAGCAAGCAGGTAATCTGCTAGTGTACATGCACACACACTCATACAAGCGTCAGACAAATGTCTTAGAGATCGATGTATCGTGTCTCATCTAGACGCAATAAATCGATCCCCGAATCAACTCCTGTACTCCACCTCGGCAAGAGGAGTAAGCGGAGACGGTGGCGGAGCAGCCGCGGTAGACTTGACGCCATGGGTACAGCCAGATAAGTCGACCTAAGGGACTGTGACTTCAGCTATGCTTTTGCGTAGCTGAAGTTGCATAACTTAGGTCAACCCCACCCCACCCCACCCCCTGTAGTGTAGTCCAGTCCTTAGAGAATACTGAACTGGATGATAGAAGTTTACAAATGTGTACTGCTTACCTAAAACACTTTCACAAACCATTGTTTTGCATTTCTACATTTTCAGAGATACATTGGAACATTTCTCCCTGCTCCAACATTAAGGGAAAACATCATGGCAAAGTATATACTAATGCCTTAAACAGAACATAAAATTACACCTCAACACTTAACAAGAAAGTGGACTTTACTCCTCAGGTGATGAATTTACAGTACAGACATACATATTTCACCTTCTCACATGGATTTAGACTCCAGACATACATGATGAGGTTTTTGTAGGTTTTTGCTTAGGTTCTTGAGACTCTGGCCACACCAACTTTTAAATCACATTAAAAAACATAACATGATCTGAAAATGGTTAACTGAATTTACACATACTACATTTTAAAGCCCTTTAACAACTATATTTTTTTTAATAATCATTTTCAGACTTCACCAGAGCCACTCACCAGTGGAAATGTACATAAGGATTGTTGCAGAAGTTTGGTCAGCCTTCCCTGACAACACAACCCTACAAATTCAACACTTTCAGAATGTACATCTCCTCCTCACAGAGCAATGCAGGTAAGCCTCAAGATTTTGACAACAATCATAGCACACTACTTTACCTTGTCCCATACCTTTCACATCATATCCAAACTGGTTATGGGGCAGGTCGTATGGTTACCTGGCAGGTAGTGTGGTTATTACCCTGACCACTGAATTCAGTGAGACTTTGCATGAATGTAGGCATTACCCAGCTTGAGCAAGGAGATCAGAATCTATTTGTAAGTGAAAAAATATTGCTTTCCCTCACCACAAAATAACCAAGCTGGTTAGTAAAACATTATACAGGGTTAGAAAACTAAACTGGTTTTTACAAGGTTGTAAGTTCCATACAGTGTCTTGTGTGCTTGTGACACAGCACTGTTCTCCCAGTTCCAGTGAGATCACTAATACATATGAAGTTCTGCACATGCATAAATACTTGCAGGACTGAGCCCATCATTTGTATAGGCTGATTAAAACACCTGAGAAGTATTTAGCTCTAGAATAAGAAACCACAAACAATCAGTCAATGGCTCACTCCTTTCCAAAATGCAGCAACTGTCATCTGGAAGTTGCCCAAAAGCCCCTGATGACCACAAGTGTGTTTTGCACTATGGGACAGGTGTACCAGGAGTGCCAGAACATAGTGGTACAACTTACAGTTTTAAGACACATAGCAACACAGTGTTGCTGGACAGATACACTAAAACATACATAAGCATAGTCAATACAATAAATCATTTCACACAATCAATATCTCTACAACAATTTTCTTCTATAAGCCCTCTTTCAGGAAAGCCCTTAAGCAAATGCTTTAAGTTAACAGGACTTAAAGATGAGTTTAACTTTCACAGCACTTAAGAACACGCATAACTTTTTGCAAGTGCTTAAGTGCTGTTCTGAATCTGCTCTCCGGAGTTTCCTGAAACTGGGCCTTAATATACAGACAGACCCACTAGCATAACTTAATTGCAACACACACTAAGACTCTCCTGATCCTGCAAGCGTATGATGCATGTGCTTAACTGTATTATTGTGAGCAGTCCCATTGATTTCAATGGAACTGTTCAAAGTAGCAAAGTACACACAAATGTTTGTGGCATCAGGGCCTAGCAATGCAAAATTGCTCTGAAAACCATTTAAAGTACTGTGCTAGCACAATAAGCACACTACCTACAACTACACCTTCTAAAATTAGTGATCACATTGTACGTAAAGTAATATCCACCTTGGGAAATTATGGGCATAGACCAAAAATTTCAAATGTGGGAGCCTAAGTTAACAAATGAGTTCCTTAATTTTCAGAGGTGCTGAGCACTTGCAATCACCATTAGATTCACTTCATTTAAACCACTCATTTAAGTGAAGTCACTTCAATGGTGCTCTCCCCGCCCCCAACCCTAAATTAAATCATTCAGGTATTTAGAGTTCCAAAATATAGGTGCTATGTTTTGAAGACATTGGCCATATTGCCCACTAGGAGTTGGGTGCAGTGGCACAAAGAAAGAGATATTGTCCAGCTGGAGTGAATGTAACCCATGGAACTCTAATGAAGTAAATAATTATACCAGGGATGAAGCTGGACTAATATGTGTACAAATGTCTAATTGCTAACCATATCCTACTTCCTCAATACATTTCTGGATTATGCTCAGCACACCAGCATTCTTGTGTTCTTTACCGAAGAAACAGATCATTCACAGGGAAGCTACATTCAGATTGATTATAGCATGCTGAAAATACAGTATATATTAAATTTGTTCTCATTACTATACTGTTGATATCTAGATCATACTGTATATGAACTCAACATCTCTACTTGCAGCCAGAATTCTGCAGAATTCTAGTACAAACAGTCAGCTTTTCCTGTCCTATTCGCATAGACAAGGGCCAATCAATGCACACTAGGTTGCAATAAAGCAATCTTGATTTTTAATCTCCTTTATTTTCAAGATTTCAGGGCACTGGAAAAAGCTACAGGACTTAGAGCAATACACAGAGCCATAAGCAATCCTAGCAGCTCATTCTTCTCTTCTCCCTGAAAGCGTTAAAAAGAAAATACAATGTCAACATCAGCTCCTCCCTGCTGGGGAAATTGGCATGAGTGTACTTTAGTTTCTGGCGAGAAGCCCTTCCAAAACCGTTACAAAAAATGAAGTTCAATCTATTGAGCTATTCCAACGACTAAGTTGGGACATGCTGGGTTATTTTTTCCCCCTTCTGTTAAGTGTCATTGTAACAGCCTTTCAGCGGTGGATGAACGTTAATTGTCTTGATAAGAGAGTGGGACCAACCAACCGTTAGCAGAATTTTATGCCTGGACACAGCAAACTCTAGCGTTATGATATAGAAATATACTCCCACTCTCTTCCCCAGAGAGGAATATATTAGCTACAAATTATGAATGTAGTGTGACATTTGAGCACATGAACTCGTTAGTCGCCAACCAATAAGTAATCCTGATGCAAAATAATCATTCGGTACCTCTCGCTATTTAACCCAAACTGACACATCAAAACGTGAAGCGAGAGACACGTTGCGCGCAGGGTTTAGTCTCTTTAGTTTATCCTCCAAATCAGAGGCACAATAATATGAGAATTATACTGACATCTTTCCCAGCCAGCGAATCCGTGGAGCATCCAAACAGACCAAACCGGAGAATGATCCCCAGCTCGCAATTAAACAGAAAAGTCGTTTAACATTTTTAATCTAAAATCCTTGTTTCCACTAAAGAAATAATTATCGTGGGTTTTTTAAAAAAAAAAAAAAAACACCCTTCCTGGATATTATTATTTTCTTGCAACTGATTTAAATGTTGACTCCACTGCATGGACTTTACCGCAAGTCCCTGGATATATTAAAATAGGTTTTGTAACAAAGTATATAACAGATTTCTGTAATACTGCATTTTCTTGGCAGGACAGGAATCCCTGCAAGCCCAGCCCTTAAGATTTTTCCATCTTCCGTAATAAAACATACAACATTGGAGCAGCAAATCCTGCTGCCAAAGCTCCCTCTTCCATCTCCACCAGCACTGTGGCAGGAGAGGCAGAGGAGGAGGAGGAATTTACAGTCAGAAAAAAAAATACCCAGCCTCAGAAAAAGGTAGTGGGGGGAAGCGGCAGGGAAAAAAAGAGACAACAGGCGCCATCAGGAATTAGTGAGAAAACAAAAGCAACCACAGAAAAAACATGAAATAAACCAGTTTCCCCAGAAACTGAAAATGCAGCAAATTCCTCATCAAGAGTCCTAAGGAGAAAGAGGAAAAATCATCCCACTGTTCTGTGGTCCCCCCGCCCCCCATTCCTTAGGCTGTGTCACATACCAAGAGAAACTGACACTCAGGGGAAACAATTGTACCATGCAACATACACACAGGAGTGGAGGACACAACGCTGGGACGAGAGGTTACACACTGCAGCAGAGACAATCAACCTTCCAGGGACCCCCCCCCCCCATCCAAGTGACACTCCTTCCCCACCCCACCCCCAGTTCTCCTCCTAGCCTACTGCTCCCACCGGCTTGGAGCTGCAGACAGCCTCGGGGCTGGGTCCCCTCGGGTGTCCCGGCTGGGGTGGACATCGGGCGGGGGGGGGGGGGGGGATCACAAATCATTTACCTTCCGACAATTCCAGCTCCAGCTCCGCCAGCCTGGCTCTCACCTCCAGCGGCAGCGACACGCTCTCGAGGCTGCGGTCCGCCATGCTCGAGCCGAGGAGAGATGTTCGCTCCCCTCCGCGCTCTCGCTCTTCTCTTTGTTCGCAGCAGAGACGGGGGGGACCGTGGTGGGTGCGGGGAGCGGGGGGCTCGCGGCGGATGCCAGAGTCCCTCGCGCGGGCTCAGCGGTGCATACGGGAGGGAGGCGGGCGGGGAGCCCGCGCGCAGGGATGGGGTGGAGGGAATGCAGAGATTTCTCCTCCGCCTCCTCCTCCTCCCTCGCCGCTTCCTTCAGGGGAGCCCCGCCATGGCCGCCGCCCGCTGCTCGCCGGCTCCTCGGCCCCGCGGCTCGGTGCAGCCCGGTGCCCCGCTCCCGGCCCGGTGCCTCCCCCTCCCCGCGGGCTGACTCCTGCGCCGCGCGCCCGGGCTTCCGCGCGATGCGGCTCCGGCGAGCGCTCGAGACGGCTGCTGCGGGGGGGAACTGCGGCGCGGCTGCCGCGGCCAGCGAGCGCGGCTGTCACACGCACGTGACCCGCCGGCTGCAGCGGCCCCCACTCGCCCCTAGGGGGCGCGCTCGAGCCCTCCCGCGCCCCGCCACCAGCTCCCCGGGGGGCGGGGGGACCCCCCCCCCCCCCCCCGCCCCCAGGCGGGGCGGAACGGAACGGAACGTGCGCCCGGGAGAGCCGCTGCCGCGCGGGGACCGGCGGCCAAGTCTGCTGCGAGCCGGGTGGCGGGGTCCTGCCCCCGCCGCTGCCAGCCGGGCTCGGGGCTGCTCTCACGGGCATTTCTGGGACCGTTCATGGGCGGGGGGTCGCCAGCAACGCTGCCTTGCCCCGGGTGCCCTTCGGTAACGTGCCACGCTAGGCAGCCTTTGGGGGCTTGCTCCAGAAGTCCCGCCGGTTTGGGGTTCGGCATCGACGTTTGTTGCTCCACGTTTCTGGCTGCGTGACAGCTATGTTCCGTGTATTGCATCTGAGGGTGCTTTATGTCCTAACGGTGTGTGCTCGGCGCTGTACGAACACAGTGCCCTCGCCAGCCCGCTCTTCTCCAGAAATGTGCCGCGCACGGTTAGGGCATCGGGTCAAGTTCTTGTACGTCAGTCACAACTCTCTTTTTTTCTCTCCTCTCTGACCTTTTTATGTCTAAAAATCACTATACTATGAATTAAACAAGCAAATCAAATTATTTTCCGGAATATTTCTGGAAGCCTAAGGCAGTATGATAAAGGCTTTTCTCCATGGAGTCGTTCCAGAATAGCTATTCTGGAATATCCCTGAATAACTATTTTGGGGCATTCTTACTCCAGAGTAAGAATGGTACCTTCATCCAAATTAATTTTCAAGTGTGGACAAGTCCTAATACTTGCCTCGTTTATAAAGCTTTTTAACTTCAGAGTGCTGTACAAAATAGTGAGCTAGTCTTCACACTGTGAGCTAAGGATTGTCATCCCATTGTAAGGGAGTCCCGTGTCCACAGAGGGAATCAATGTGTTGCAGTAAGTTCTCTTCTCCATGTTACCTGTGAGAAGGTCATGTGCTTTAGAACCTGAGGGGCTCTTGACTGTTTGGAATGACAGATGTGTAAGGACCTAGTAGGTGGTAACACTGCATACAGGTGCCAAGCAATTTACCCAAATTCAGCATCAGAGATAGAAATAATACTCAGATGTCCTGGATTCCATTTTTTTTCTCTAACAAACTAGGCAACTTTCAGCATATTCAGATATGTTAATTGCACATCTGCATTCTCCACAACCAAGAAATAAACAAACAGTGAGGTACACTTTAATATGAGAGAGAAAGAGCGAGAGAGAGAATGTGTTCCATTGGTTGGGGATGGACCTAACTGCAAATCTGTTCTATTTTGTTTATTTGGGTTATAGTGTGTCCACACAAATCATGACTTTCATTTAATGAGTCTAGGGAAGCTGAAAGGAGGGATACTATATGTAGACACTTAAAATTGTTGGGAAATCAGTTCTTATTTTAAGGAAGACAATTAACAATATTAATATAAAAAAATTTAATACAGGGCAGTGCCTTCCTTGACCACTCCATATTCATTAAACTGAGACTTCCCAGTCTTGTTTCCCTGAGGCCCAAATTTGCAGCTGCAATAGGCAATGTGGCCTACTATTAACACTTCTTGAGGAAAATTATTCATTTTAATTATTACATATATATAAACTATAATGCTGTAAATAAATAATGTACATATTTCTTTTTCATTTTAATGTAAACAATTGTGTTGAAAGAAATCCCTAGCAATATGCACTCAAAGAAATGCTTCAAGATCTCCTTGAAACCAGGTTTAGTAAAATTACACTTCTAAAAAATGTTGAGAGCAAACCATGGTATTCAAGTAGGGAAAACACAGTTTTGTATAACACTGAACAAGAGTCACATGGAGTTAAAGATTTACTAAGAGCTTGACTGGAGAATGTAGTTGCATGCACCAGTGGACTACCCAGAACTGTAGCTTGGGAATCCCTGCATTAAAACAGTTGCTGTATTATAACAAGCAGACTGAACATCCTCAGTTCTCTCTCTCCTTCTTCCTCCAAGGAGTTCCTGGAGACACTTTGTGGAAAGAAGGAGCAAGCTGCTAGACCATCTTCTAGTTCCAAAAATCCATTTAATACATAATCCCCAGACAGAGATGCATCAGACATAAATCTGATAATAATAGATGCTGCACTTGATCTTAGCTGAAAGGCCAAGAAGTGATCCTTCTCATTTCAAAGCCTTGATTTACAAGAAACATGTTGGATCCAATCCTGCTCCCTTTTAAATAAGTAGCAGCAAAATCAAAGACTGTAGGAGCTCCTTTGAAAGAGCAAAGAGTAAGCTTGAGAACGCATCTGTACTAGGGAATTTTACAAAGATTCCCACCATACTACCATTAGTGCAGATAAACTTGTATCAGCATTGGTGGAAGCTGTAGTGCACACTTGGCATTGGTGGCTTCTGGTGTTTTCCCACTGTCATGTTTAGTTGACATGGTGGTAAAAGCAATCCTGGGCTCTGGGAGCCTCCAGGATTGGCCTGGATTCTCCAAAATCTGCACTGATCTCCCACTGACAACTGAAAGGAATCCAGAAGATTTTAACAGGATATTTTAAGAAAATGACATTATGTCATGTTTTGGTGCGGGGAGTGGAGAAGAATCTCCCGGAAAAGCTTCAGTCAGAGTTGGCAACCCTAACTGGTGCTAACACTAGTTCAGCTGAAGTAACAGTGGAACCAGGGGGATATTTTTGTAAAATTCAGTAGTGTTGACAAGGCTTTAGGCCACATCTATACTGGGAGCGCTTTGTCAGCATAGGTACTTTAGCAGCACAACACTCCTATTTGCAGCGTATCTTATACAGGCAAAATGGAGCCATCCTGAGCAAATCAAGCTATACTGGCAAATGCACAATTGTGCCAGTATAACTGTATTTACACTAGAGACTTTTGCTGACTCTGCTATGTCGATCAGGAATCACTCCTCTTCACACCACTGATAGAGATAGCTATGTGAGTAGAAGTATGTGCTGTAGACATGATCTTAGTACAGGGGTCAGCAACCTTTCAGAAGTGGTGTGCCGAGTCTTCATTTATTCACACTAATTTAAGGTTTCGCGTGCCAGTGATACATTTTAATCTTTTTAGAAGGTCTCTTTCTATAAGTCTATAATATGTAACTAAACTATTGTTGTATGTAAAGTAAATAAGGTTTTTAAGATGTTTAAGAAGCTTCATTTAAAATTAAATTAAAATGCAGAGCCCCCCGGACTGGTGGCCAGGACCCGGGCAGTGGGAGTGCCACTGAAAATCAGCTCGCGTGCCGCCTTTGGCACCCATGCCATAGGTTGCCTACCCCGTCTTAGTAGATGAATCCCTTCATTTCATTTGCTTCTATTTGTTTAGACATCATATACTCTAATTTCTATTAACCTATGCTGCTCCTTAGTGCAGTGCAAGACCAAAATCATCTATTCAGGTCCTTGTTAGCAGGCCCATTACTTTTTACAGCTTGACAACACACATGCCATTTAGGATGATACAAGAGCTTTTCCAGTGGACCTGTGCTATATAGGGTAATGTTTTTGTCTTCTGTGGAATGATTCCTGCGCGATACCAGCATAGACACACGGAATCCTACCTCTGATCTTTCTTGTTTCAGTCAGGTTAGGATCTAGCCAATGAAAACCAGCTAAAACTAGGATTGCTCAAGGGCAGGAGTCTCCAAACTTTATGAGACGAGGGCCATATTAGATTTTTGAAGGGGCTTCGCAGGCCTAAGTGAGTGTGAAAAAATTCAATATATGCAAATATATGCAAAATCCCCCCCTTTGCTCCTGCGCCCGCTGCCATGCCCCCCCTTTGCTCCTCTGGCTGCAGCCATGGTGGCACTCATCCCTCCACACATGGGGCCACCAGCAGCAGCTCGCCAGGGGGCGGGGATGGGGGAGCGGCGGCTTCTCCACTTGCCTGCTCAGCTTGGGGGCCAGACAAATCAAAGCCGCGGGCCAGATCCGGCCCCCGGGCCATAGTTTGGAGACCCCTGCTCCAGTGTTCCTATCTGAAAATCCAAGTTCTGTTTGTTTGTTGTTTTGTGTGGGACACAGTATGCTGAAAGCATCAGAGCACCACGGGAATAGCTTTTTCATGCATTAATGAGGCAGCCAAAAGGGAGGAAATACAAAACATTGTAGTAATCCAGTTTCCCTCACTAAAGTGTATCTCAGAGTTGCACCTTCACTTCTTAAATCTTTCAGCTGATAAGTGTTGATTATTTTACTTGTTATCTGATTGTTGCAGAATATATTCTAGCTGTGTTCTCCCTTTTTCCAAATTTTATCTTTTATGACATTGCACAATGGGGCCTAATGGGAAATATTTGAACATTTGCAATATTTACAGCTAAAGTTCTCCTGGCATTTTCATTACAAATGCCATAAATCAGTCACTTAAGAAGGAAAAATAATCACTCTAGAATTAAATTTATCCTATTCAAACTGAAAGATCTGAATAACTCACCTTATTGCCCAGCCTGGCAAGCACACTTAGCAGCTTTCCATTCCTGAGTGCAACTGCCCAACCAATTGTGCTGCCTACCATGGACAGCCTGTGAACCGCTGGATGTGGGAGGCTACCCCCAGCCCCGCCCCTTCCACCCGAGGCCCTGCCTCTTACACACACACACAAAACCCAGAGGCCCACCCCCCTCCCCACGCCCAGAACACCAGGAGGGAGAGCATGCAGCAGTGTTGCTGCAGTCTCCCCAGGTCCAGAGTGCCAAGAGGGACAGAGCGCATAATGCCACCATAGCCCTCCCAGCCTCAGGGCCGGGAGGGACAGAGTGCGGCACCGGCTCAGCTCTGGGAAGGCAAGTGGTGTGGCCCCGTCTCCTGGAGCCCAGCGGCACTGCCGAAGCCGGGCCCTGGGGAAAGACCATGGACAGGCCACCCCTAGCTGTTTGAGGAGGCCCAGCTGCTCCTACCCATCGCCCATACCACCTACACACTCCAGATGCACTCCAGCCTGGAGTAGACAGGAGATATTGGATCTTCTGGGCCCGTGGGGAGAAGAGGCTGTGCAAACACAGCTACAGACCAGCCATAGAAATGTGGCCATCTATGAGCCATTTGCACAGGGGATACAGGAGAAGGGAATATGACAGAAATCAGCAGCAGTGCTATGTGAAAGTGAAGGGACTGCAGCAGGGATATCAAAAAGCCAGAGAGACCAAGAGACAATCCAGCACCAAGAAATCTCAGGAAACTTCCATGGAGATACACTGCAATCTTATCCTGAAGGTTTCTAGGGATGGCAGCCTTATTTCTTCCACAACAATAGGACACTTTCCCACGCCAGTCAGCAATAACTTCAGTAGGCACCATGCAGTAACCAAGCTAGCAGCATATGGGCCCAGGCAGCTTTAGGATGCCAGCAGCAGCTGTGCTCTCTCAGCCTTTATTACTCTTGAGAGTGAAATATCAAATCAAATCACCACCACCTGTGAAAACGGTGCCCGTATCCAGTGCCATTGCCCCTCCACCCATAGCTTCATGCAACCAAGCAGTTCCTTCATTGTTTCCTTCACCCCTGGTGGGCCAGACTTAACGTGGCTGGAGCTGTGATTGGCGCTGTGCACAAGCACTCCCAAGCAGAAGGGTCAATAAGCATGTCTTGTTTCAAATGTTAGAGGAGTAAGGAAAGGGAGTTCTGAATCTTAACTTTTGCTTTCACTTGTGACTACACTGACAACAGTACCTCTATGCATTTTATCTGTAGCTGGTGCCATTTCAGCCCCTCCACACCCATGGACACCTGACCATGATAAGGAGAAGACAGCAAACAATACGGAAATATATTTTTAGTGAAATCCTGCACGCCAGTGCGGCATTGGACCATGAGCAGTGAGTCTGGAGAATGAATATTGCAGGCTGTATGGAGAAGGACAAAGCAGACAAAAGAAAGGCTCAGGAGTCAGAGAGAGGGGGATTGCAGCAGGATATAATGAGGCTTCTCCAGTAGCAAACAAAAATGTTGCAGACTCTTGTGGATTTACAGGTTCAACAATCCCAGGCTCACCTCCTTTTGCTGTCTGTAAAGAACTCCTGTATAGCCCCCCTTCGCTGCTCAACATTTCATGTGGCAACAAGGGCTGCATCCCCTGCCCCTACCACTCCACACTGGGGGAAATTTAGGACAACCACAACTTCACGTACACTAATTTGTGAAAGCCATGGTTGATGTATGTGTAGCTAAAATGGACATGACTGTCCCTTTTCCTTCTTTAAGCTCTGTTCCACACATTTATTAAGGTTTTAATGTATTTGCTTTTTAACTTGCACAGAATTTTTTTAGGTATTTCTATTAGTAAAAGAGTATTGTGTGGAAAATAATTAATCTTTATTAGTTCCCAACATATGCTACAGAATACCAGGCAGTAGTGAAAGCACCCCCTAGTTGTTATTGTACTCTGTGATACAGGTCATGGGACCAGTGAGAAACACAATGTAATCATCATAAATGTACAGCAATACCACAACATTAACAGGTGCATTGACAGTGCTGAACTCTTCTGATAGCCCTTGTGTCTGACTGTTCAATCTCCACCTTGGCAGGAACTTTTCCCCCTTTTCTTCCCAGATATTATGCAGCCTGTGGCAGGCTGCTATAACCATTAGGATATTCTTCTCAATGAGATCCAAACTTGTAAGTAAACACGCCTGCCCCCAGGGCCACGGGATTACACTTGCTGCTTCCAGGAGTGGCATGGGGCTGGGGCAGGCAGGGAGCCTGTCTTATGGCAGCCCCACTGTACCACCAGAGATCCCAACTCACCGGGAGATCCTCTAGGATCGACCAGTCGATCACAATCAACCGGTTGGTGACCACTGATCTAGATATACCTTTGTACAAATATGGTACCTGAGTACCTAAAACTACGTCTTTCTTCTAGGCGCCTTAGCAATAGGAAGAGGGCCAAATTTATTAATGGTCTGATCAATTTAAAAAATTCTCCAGTGAAGCAGACAGGAGATTTGTGTAAAACAGGCAGGATTTGCCACAAATAGTGACAGATCAGAGACTGTTTGTAGAAAAGCACCAAAAATAGTGAGAGGCCTGGCAGGACTGATTTATAAGGAAAGATTAAAAAAAGATAAGTTTTTTAGCTTGCTAAGTAGCAACTAAGGTTGGCCCAGATAACTATCCACAATTATTTAAAAGGTGTGTGCCAGAGGTGTGTGCCTCCTAAGGTTGTAAACAATAAATTAGACTGGTGGAAAGGTGTATAACTAGGAATAAAGGGATAAAATTAAGATTGGGAGATTTTAAGATGAATATCAGAAAAAAGCTTACAAAGGAGACCACTAATAGACTGTAAAGCAGTAAGGGAAGGGATATAGTCCCCAAAATTTGAAAAATTAAAACCAAATCAAACCAAGTACTCAAAAATATGTTGTAGATTTAGGCAATAATTCTACACCACTGTTGGTTAAACATTCTTGTCTGGCACGGATTACACAAGTAGTGAGTTGTGGTTTATTTTCTGCTAAACTGTTCTCTCCGTGGCATGGTGTTCTGCTAAACTGGTTTATTTTCTGCTACTGCCTGGTGTTCTCTCCATGGCTTGGAGCATGAGCCTTAACAAATAGGTTGAGCCTCTCCAAACACAAAAACACTGGACAGCAACACCATCTCACTGCTTCAGATTAATCTCTCGTGGCCGAGTGAAGTGAGGCACAGTACTGCTCTCATCTTGATAGTATTTCTCTGGGTGTGTATCGGGATGTAATGCAATAACTTTTGAATACCACATCCAATCAGTTCCAAAATGTGTTGTTCCTTAGCAAGTTATGAAAATGTTCCTCTTTAAATTTTCCTTTATAAATCAGTCCCTCCAGGTACCTAATTATTTTTGTTGATTTCCTTTGAATTCCTCTGATTTGTCACTACTTAGGCCAAGGGAATACTCTAGACATCAGTGAGCAAAACCCTATTCATTTTGGTGAAAATCAGAAAACTGGTGGGAGGAAATGACACACACAGAGCCCCTGGCATTTGCATAGTTGACCCAGGTCTGCAATTGTCTATAGACTAAGCACTACCACTTCTGTCAGCAAAACTTAAGTAGCTCAGGGGTGTCAATATTCCACTCTCCTGAGCAACATAAATTACACTGGCAAGAGAGATATTGTGCTCCCGCTGCTTGTTGGGAGTGGATTAATTATGTTGGCGGGAGAGCTCTCTCCCATCAGCGTAGAGTGCTTACATGAGAGATCTTACAGCGGTGCATTGGTACAACTGTGCTACTGTACACTCTCTAGTGTAGACATGGCCTAAGGATCTGGCCATTAATTAGGGCAGTAATTAACATCTTCAAACATAACAAGATCCCCACATACCAGCCCTGCCCATCATCACAACAGAGCATAACATGTTGACACCCTGAATGATTTATCTCCCAGACAGAAAGAAAAGAAATAAGAATGGTGGGGGAGAAGCTGAAAGAGGGGGCATAGGTGGAAGGGAGGTAATGAGGGAACACAGAGAACCCTACATGGAGGAAAGGGGGAAATGGGAGGGTAAAGAGAACCTGTAGTGGGTGTGGGAGAGGATGAGGGAGCCTGGTAGAGATGGAAGAGGGAATGGGGGACATGCAGAGCCTGGCATGGGGGGGAAAAATGGGGAACAATGGTATGGAGGGAGGAGGACATGGTGGACTCACAGCACCACTGGTGTGTGGAAGAGCAGGGAATGGGGGATGCACAGATCCCAAGATGTGAGGGATGGTGTTGGAGAGAGTGCCTGAAATAGAGTGGGATAGGAGGGTGGAAGGATTCAAGGAGCTCCCAGGTGTGCAATGAGCTCAGATTGCAGAAGCAACAGACTGTGAGACTTTCTAGTTACGTTCCTTAACTTTCAGTGAAATTGGCCTTTTTTTTTTTTTTTTTTTTCAAGAAATGTAGCATGGTGTAGTGGACTCAGTGCAGGATTTACAGTTAGGAACTTCAGAGCTCTAATCCCAGCTCTAGCCTTGATTTGCTGTATAATGCTAAAGCATGGGGACCCATCGAATTTCTATTAATTTCAGCGGATATTGGAGCTGGTTTCCCATCATTTAAATTCTATTTGTCACAGCTCCCCATTGTACAATGGGGATAATACCAGTGAGGGCTTGCCTACATGATGGGGTAATGCACGTGACAAGAGTGTGATTTCTAAAGTACACTAACGTGTTGTGCATTAGCTGGTCCACATATAGACCCTGCTAGTGCGCACTAAAACTCCCTAGTGTGCTTTAAAGTAAGGTTGTTTGGAACAGTACTATGTTAAAACCTACTAGAATACATTAGTGCATATCAGCAGGGGCCACATGTATCAATTAACACACACCATGTTAGTGGGCTTTAGAAATCACATAAAGTGCATGACCTCAGTGTGTAGACAAGCCCCTACTTGCCTCACAGAGGTGCTGAGGATTAATTAGTTACTAATACATGTGTGTTTACTACAGGAAACACCTTAAATACCACAAATATTTGTTTATCTAACTGTGTAAACACTTCTTTAGCAATTTTAAAAAGCCAGTAAGTTTTTAAGGGCCATGACAGTATGTGTTAATGTAAGCAGTGTCAGGAATGAGATATATTCTGACATCTGGTGGCGAACTATGGGAATTGCAGTGAGTCTTAGAAAATAATTCTGGGGCTGATCAATTTGCATAGACACACCCACTGCGCCTAGCCTGAGCCCACAGCAGCCCACATGGCCACTTTGGCTGATGAGGGAGCCCCAGTTTCTATGTTATTGGGGCAGGAATGATAAAGTGATGTTACTGTGATTATGTGAATGAAGGACTATGGACATATACTTGGCCCTTGTTATGATGGAGGGACTCGCCCTCATCTAGGTAGCACTCAGTGGGCAAGGGCCATGCGTTTCAGAACACTGTGACATTGAGAGAGGGAGTAGACAAGCACCTATACCTTTTGGTGAGGGCTCTGTCTGAAGGCCTTCCAGGCCTATTACACCCTGCCTCTCTCCGCTGTGGAATGTCAGAATTGAATTTTGCTTCCATTAGGAGCCTGGTTTCAGGCTGCTGAGCTGAAAATTGCTTTGGGCTCACTGGTGCACCTGCACTAAGGCTCCCCTACTGTGAGCTGAAATCACCTAAGAGCTAAAGAAATCACTGAGCACTGTCTTAAG
>ML677349.1:11273615-11303898 GCA_007922305.1 Dermatemys mawii
GGCGTTGGTGCTGCGGGCAGAGTGACCGGCGCGGCACAGCTGTCTGTGTGTCGGCTAGCAGAGCAGCTAGCGGATCAACGGGCAGAGCGGTTCGTGGGACAGCCAGCAGAGCGGAGCAGAGCCGATTGCGGTGAGAGCTGCAGCGGGACCTCACGGAGAGGCGGCGCAGTTGGCCTCGGACCACGTAAGGTGCCCCGTGCCCTACCCTCCAATTCCACCCAGGCTGGAGGTAAGACTCTGCCAATTGACTTTTGAACTCTGCACTGACCAAGAACAGAGACTCTTGGGCTGTTGGACTTTTGGGGCTATTGAGTGACTTTTGGGGTTGTGGAACTCAAGAGCCAAAGGGAAGGCCACGGCCTAGTTGCTGGGAGGGGGGCTTCTGGTTCATGGTTTGGTTTATTAACCTTGTTTGTGGTGTTTCCCCAATATAATGCCACATTGTTTCTCCCTGTTATTAAAAGGCTTTGGTACACTCAGACTCTGTGCTTGCGAGAGGGGAAGTATTGTCTCTTACAGACGCCCAGAGGAGTGGTATATGGTTGTCCCAGGTCACTGGGTGGGGGCTCGAGCCGGTTTTTTTGTATTGTGCTATTGGAATGGAACCCCTGGATACTGAACCCGGCCCTTGTTGCTGCCAACTCTGATGGGCAGAAGGGTTACATTAAAAAGCCTCCATTTTTTCCCTTGTGTTTGAGATGGCTTTTTCAAGAGGAAAAATTTCTTTGAGACTATACATGAATGCCTTTCAACAAAATTAAGGGGAAAGAAGCATTACACTGTAGGGGATTTAAATCCTAGGATTTGAGAAGGCAAGAGAGGTTAATATTGCCCAGGCTGCTAATATTGCTGTGCTAAGTCACAGTAAATAGCTGTCCTCCATCCTCATGCCTTGAACTCACTTCACCTCTGCTCTGTTTTTTGCTCTTTCAGGCTGCTTTTCAGTTGGCCTGTTGGCTAGCCTTTAAAACTATCCACACAATATTGAGAAAATAACACTTTGGAATGATTCTTGTACTGGCTTGGAGGGTTATCAAACACACTTCTAACCTTGGTGGTTCAGTACCATAAGTATGTCCACACTAGAAATGCTACAGCAGCACAGCTACAACACTAGAGAAGGGGTTATTTCGTGGCTGTAGTAAATCTACTTTTCCAAGAAGTGGTACGTAGGTCGACAGAAGAATTTTTCACAACCTTGAGTGATGTAGCTAGGTCCACCCACATTTTAGGTGTAGACCAGGCCCCAGTGCATAACTCAGGGTTTGTCTGCCTGATAATGAACTGAAGTAACTAGACTGGTCTGCATGGAAAAATCCATATCCCTCAGAGATGTAGTTAAGGCAACCAAACTCCCAGTGTAGATAGCACTAAGTCAACAGAAGAATTCCTCTGGTGGCCTAACTACCGCAGCCTCTCAGGGAGAAGGATTACCTACAGTGACAGGATAACGCTTCCTGTTTCAGTAGTAGGTGTCTATTACACTGAACCACCACAGCTGCTGTACTGCAGCTAGGCCGCTCCAGTATTTTAGGTGTAGACCTAACGGATGAGTTGTAATTCACCAGTTTAGCTATCTTCATGCAAGTCTGTGTGCAGACACTCTTAGGGTATAGCTACACTACTGATGCTACAGCTATGGTGCTGCATCTGTACTGCTGTACCACGGAGATACAGACACTTCCAAAAGCGACGGAAGGGGTTTCCCATCACTATAGGTAATCCACCTCTCTGGAGGCGGTAGCCATGTAATGTTGATGGAAGAATTCTTCTGTTGACCTAGCTGCATGTACAGTAGGGGCTAGGCTGACTTAATTCACGACCCATGGCATGACATTTTTCACACCCCAAGCATTTTAGGTGGAGACCAGGCCTCATTTCAGAATGAGAGCCCTATGTTTTGATGCAATTTAAATTGATTTTTTTAGTGACTTAAATTCTAATCCAAATAGGGCACTGTTAATCCAAAACAAATGTTTCTGCATATGTAGCTACACTGGCTTACTTTAAGATGTGATTTTAAACTGTTTTAGTCAAACTAATGCCAAAGACTGTGTGGACACCCATTTCAAATTAAACCAGAGTTGTTGCAGTTTAGCTTAAGTTGTTTCGGAATACGGTTAAACTAAATTGAAATAAACTGCTTTAAAAGTGAAATAAGGATGTCCACACATAGGTGGGTTGCAATGGTTTAATTAAACTGGTACACATTTATGGGTAGGTGAGGCCTTAGGCTATGTCTTCACTAGAAATCCTGCAGTGACACAGGTACAGCTGCACCTCTGTAACATTTCAGTGTAGGCACTCACTGCAGCAACAGGAGGAGTTCTCCTATCACTGTTGTTAATCCACCTCCTGGAGAGGTACCACAGCTAGGCCCATGGAAGAATTCTTCTGTTAACCTAGCACGGTCTGCACTGGGCGTGAGGTCAGCTTAATTACATTGCTCTGGGGTGTGGATTTTTCACAGCCCTGAACAACATTGCTGATTAAACCCATCTTTTTAGTGTAGACCAGGCCTTAGTCTCATGCTTAAAGCAGATGCACTTTCAAAATCATATATCCAAATGAAACCTCATGGAAGGGTTGGATACAGATCATCTTCATTCATCTCCCAGGCACCCAGCCCTCTTTGCATGTACAGATAGTTGCATTGGCTGGCACATTGTTGCTTATTTTCTTAATCTTAAAGCCAAATTTCTTCCTTTTCTTTTGCACACTTAAAGCCAAATTCTGCCCTCAGATGTGCATATGCAATTCCTGTTGGAAACAATGGAGACACAACTGTCCATCCCAGGGTGGGCTTAAATCCTTACTGCATTACAAAGTCTTTCGTGTATATGAAAATGGCACCACTGTCTAAACAGTACTATTGACTCAATGGGGATGTTGTAACTCAAGATTTCTGTTAAACTACAGTAATATGTTTTCTGAAAGCCCATTTTTAATTTTTTTTAATTAAATTTACCTCTGGGGGAAAGAAGATATACAGCTATATATGAACAGGTGTCAAGGGGCAAGGCCAAATCCATTATGTGAACCAATATCTGTATCTATTTCTCCCGCTATGTTGCAATCTGTAGGCCCCATTCTCTCCTATATGGATGGTTTCCATATAGGAAGATGAGATAACATTTACAAGATTTCATTACTGTTGCTGCATTGGGGCAGGATATGCCACTCACCCCTACTGAAGTTATTGAAATCCAGGCCATTCACCCAGCAGTTCTCAGTACTGGAGCCGTACTTCCAAAGGCTCTTCTGACCCCATCTGCCAAGTGAGGCAAGACAGGTTACTGGGGATGTGGTCAGTTGCCCGTAATATAGGTCACCTTGTTACATGGTTTGGGGAGCAAAAGCATAGCCTAGGCAGCAGCTGGTCCCTTTCCCACTACTCCTTCCCTAATCTGGAGCCATCATTGTGGGGTTTCTGTGGGATCTAGAAAGAAGGCGAAGGATGCCATAGCAGTGGCCCTCAACTCCTTAGTGCCTCCCCTGAGCAGATCTGTGGGCAAATTCTTCTCTCATAAACACAGAGAACAGCATAGCACCCAGGTTCAGACCCTGTATTGGCAGGTTAGCAGTGAGGTACATTGGCAGAGCTGTGTGAGGGAAGGTTGGCAGCCATGCTTGGCTCTAGCAAGGGCTGTCAATCTCTTCTACACCTGAGCACCACAATTTTCTCAGCCAGGTATCAGACACTAAAGGAGAGGTCTTGTGGCATCTGTTCACATTTTGCCTGTGACAACTGACTGGCTAACTACCCCTCTGATTACTTAAGCTGTCACTTTCTAGTCATACAAGAGGAGGAAAAAACGTTTCTTCCCTTCAGCTTTTTTTTTTTTCTCCAAAGATGAGGAAGGAGACCTGACTAGGTTGGTTGTTTATGAATTACAACAGGAAGGGAGACTTTTTTTATGTAGCATGAAAGAACAACATAGATTTTGCAAAACAAATCATCATTATTGTGCATAGTGGATATATCCTCACTGAAATAGCCATTTTGTACATTTTGATTTTGATTTGTGATCATGTTACAAAGTTGATGAAATGTAGAGAAAATATTGTACTGTTTGGTGTAGATTTACTATGGATAAGTTTATGGAAAGTGTGCTAGAAAAGAGTAACCTATAAAATGCCAAGGGCAAATTACCATTGTGTATCTCACATATAATATAGTTGTAGCAGTATTGGTCCCAAGATATTAGAGAGACCAAGTGAGTAAGGTAATACCTTTTATTGAACCAACTTCTGTTGGTGAGAGACACAAGCTTTCAAGCCACACAGACCTCTCTTCTTCAGGTCTGGGAAAGGTACTCCCAGTGTCACAGCTAAATGCAAGGTGGAACAGATTGTTTAGCATAAGTAGTTAGTACATATTGTAAGGGACCATTCAAAGTAGAATGACTCGTGAACACCTCTTCAGTTATAGGACAAAAAGAGAAGGTTAGTGGGTTACAGACTGTTGTAATAAGCCATAAATCCCCTGTTTCTGTTCAGTCCATGATTTTTAGTAATTTTTAGCAGAGTAATTAATTTATGCTCCCAGGGTTGTCTTTCAAAAGTTTTGTGCAAGTTTCCTTTCAGGATGAGGACTGTTGGTCAGATATACAGTATTGCCAACCCCAAAAGTTCAAAAAATCACAAGTCAGGTTCACCAAAAATCACGTGATTATAAAGCTAATCGATTTGGTGTTATTTTTTATTTGCCTTCTGCTTTTTGAGCCTTTAGCGTGCACTGGGGTCACATTTGGAGGCTCTCTCTACAGCCGTGAGGGCTAGAGAAACTTATTTTTTCTTTAAGAATGAAATCATCACACCTCCACTTGACTCCAGGAGCTGGGGCTTTAAGGAAGACAATAATTATCATGAGACTCGTAACAAAATAATGAGAGTTGGCAACACAGGATATAGAGTGATCGCTTTGTGAAAAGCATTCACCCAGAGATAGTGTTAACCACCAGAGAGTGATCAAACCAGCAGACAATGAGGATACCATTGCAATCTGATTCCTCAACTGTGATGACAACAATTAGGAAGCCAACTGACAACTCTCCAGCATCACCTACTATAAAGAATTCAAAGAAGATCCCTCACTGCTATTTACCCAGGAACTAAATGGTATCATCAATTCCTTCCCCAAACAACTCCAAGAGAAAAATCTATAAACTCCTTCCCCACCAACCTGCCCCTGGACCCTTTACATGCTTCCAAGATTCATAAACGAATGAACCCATCATATCTGGCCATAGAAACCATCCTCAAACTACTCACTACACAAATGGCCAGTATCCTCAAAACCTGCACAACACATGCATAATTCAAAAGATGGCCTGGGAGCTTAAATTCATTACTCTGCTAGACACAAAAATCATGGATTGAACAGAGATAGTAGATTTATGCCTTGTTATAACAACTTGGCTGTAACCGAATAAGCCCTCTATTTTTGTCCTATGATGGTGTAATAGAGGTGTTAATGGACCACTCTACCTTGAATGGTCCGTTACAATATGTGCTAACTACTTATGCTAAAACAATCTGTTCCACCTTGAATTTTTCTGGGAGTACCTTTCCCAGACCTGAAGAAGAACTCTGTGTGGTTCGAAAGCTTGTTTCTCTCACCAATTCAAGTTTGTCCAATAAAAGATATTACCTCACCCATCTTGTCTCTTATGGTGTACCTTGACATTAAAAGCTCTTCAGTAATGTTTAGGGTTCTAATCTACTGTACATTTTTTGGCACAAATCTTGTATTTTATAGGAATGAGCCATGTTAGATGAAAATGTCATGTGAATAACATGTAAACTGAATTTCATCCTTCCTTTTTATATATTAGGAGTCAACTCCTTTAAGTTTTAATTCATTACAGATTTAAGTTGATAGCAGACATAAGTTCCATAAACATTC
Source organism: Dermatemys mawii (assembly GCA_007922305.1). NCBI lineage: Eukaryota > Metazoa > Chordata > Testudines > Dermatemydidae > Dermatemys > Dermatemys mawii. Next base: position 11,279,524 of record ML677349.1, read on the forward strand.
AACTAAGCCACAAATTTAGATGTGAAGAAATACATAATCCCAAATATAATTAACAGTAAAAGGCCTGATCTTTCCCCAGCAGGATACAATAATCTATTTGGTTTCAATGGCTGTTGTGTATAGTCTATGGGAAGAATCTAGGTGAACAGTGCTTTGTCAGCAGGAACACCCAAATGCTGTTTGTTGTGGGTGGAAGCTTTTTGTCGGCAGGATGGCTGACAAACAGCGGTTACACTGTTTGGCATTTAAGAGCACAGTTGTAGTGACACACCCAAGCTGCTAAAAGCTGTGTAGTGTAGACAGCCTCATGCTTTGTCTACACTGGAACTTTCCTCCTTAAAACTTTTGTTGCTCAAGGATGTGAAAAAACACCACACTGAACAACAGAAGTTTTAATGAAGAAAAGTGCAGGTGTTGACAGTGCTTCATTGGCAGGAGCCACTCTCCCCTCAAAGAAGTTACCAACCCTCATTGGGGGATAATTTAATTATTTCACCGGCAGGAACAAGGAGCAATTACACCGCTTACCTTACAATGGCACAGCATAGCCTCAATTGCTCAGTGTTCAGTTCCTCATCTCATAATATTTCTAGTTCTCCAGTTGACAGAGTTTTTCAGGGCAGCCCACACCTGAATTTCTAATATAAAACATTTGTTAAAGGACAAAAACCTTTCAGGTTTCCTTCATACATTGTGCAGAATTAAAGAAGGACACAAGGCCATTTCCCCTCCACCCCCACCCCTTCCAGGTCATTTAAAGTCCCCCTGCTGTAAGCCCTTACCCATGCGAAGGGTCCTTGACATGTGAGTAAAGGCTACTTATTGAGCAAAGGTTTTTGTCACATCAGTCACTATATAATAATAAAATTCTATATGTGGCGGGATCCATGGAGTACAACCTAGAACTGTGGGAACTGCTGTGCTCCTTTAACTCTCCAGCCTGGGTTGTCTCTCACAAAACTATTAACATGTGGAGTCTCACACCCAGCTAAATTGCATGAATCCTCTCTCAGCCATTCATGATTCGTACAGAAAGAAGCACCAGCCAATCACCTCAGCCTCCAGCCTTGCGCTCAGACACATACCATCTTATACTGCTCAAGACTCCGTTGGACAGCGCAAGCTCATTAATTAGTTCACCACTCGAACATAAGGGTAGTGGACATGTAACAGCTAAAATTTACCAAGCACTTAAATCCCCTCCTCTGTTTTACATAAAATATAAAACAATTTTATTAACTACAGAAAGATAGATTTTAAGTGACTATAAGTGGTAGGCACAGAGATCAAAGTTGGTTATAAAAAATAAAAATAGAAATGCAATCTAAATTCTAACTTTATCAGACTAAGCAAGATCGGAATCAAGCATCTCTCACTGTAACAGATGTTACAGGCAGCTCACAGGTAGACTCCCTTCCAGCCTTGGACCAATCTCCCTCATTCAAAGTCTCTGTCTTCCAGACAATCTTCCAGGTGTCGACATGTGTGGGGAGAGGCCAAGTAATGATGTCACAGTCCCTCTTTTATCCATTTTTCAGCTGTTAGAAAGATTCTTGCTGGGACATCGGTTAGGCTGCCCCATTGTGAACATGCCTTCTCTGAGGCTATGTCTACACTAGAGACCTTACGAGGGCACAGCTAAACTGCTACAGCTGCACCGCTGTAAGGTTTCCTGTATAGCCGCTCTATGCTGACAGGAAAGAGCAATCCCGTTGGCATAATTAAATTACCTCCAATAAGCTGTCCACATGGGTGCTTTTGTTGGTATAACTTAGTCAGAGGTGTGTTTTTTCACACCCCTGACTGACAAAAGTGCTAGCGTAGACATAACCTGAGAAGCCTCTGCGACTGTGGATTTTTCTTGATGAGCCATCAACATCTGTCTGGCCAGTGATGACTGCTACTTTGTTGCAACTGAAAGGCTAGCTGTGGGCGTTTCCCAACATTTTTCAGTAATACAGATATGTGGCAAAGTGCCTTCTCTGGCTCACCGGCGTAAGTCCCTCTTTCTCTGGTGAGCCCAGGGTTCTCTAGGCAGGCTGCCTAGAAAGCCCAAGGGCAGGCTTTCCCTTCCCCTTCTCACCCCTTTTTGGCTGGGCTTTCTCCCTGTATCCCGGACAAAGCTGCTTCCCTCCTGAGATGCTCCCTGTCCTGCTGCCCCCAACCTACTGGCAGCCTCACTCCCTCTATCTCCTTCCTCTCTCTTTCCTAGCCGGGGTGGGTTTAAAAAGGACTGCGGCAACCTTTTAATTGGGCTCAGCTGATCCTGCTTGGGCCACTGGCAGCCTTACTCAGCTGAACCCAATTAACCTACAGTTAACTCCCTTACCACCAACCCCTCTGGCAGCAGTCTGCTCTGGGTTTACCACAATAGCAATACTTCATAATTTCACATACAATGACAGTACATACAATCCAACAGGATATTAATGTTCAGCAAATCAAGACTGCTTAAATGATACATCACAAGGCATACTGTGTACAAAACATACCATAATCACATGACAGTGGTGAATACGGAGTCCAGGGTGCTACTTTGAGGAATAGAGTGTCACACTATATATTATACTTTACACTTTATAGTCATATAATCCCTGTTATCCATGTGATTGCTGATGGTATCATTTTATGTGAATATATTGTTTTTGTGATATTTGCATGTTGTTGGAGCAGATGTTCAAGAAGAACGAGTATCATCTGATGATGTATATAATCAAATCATGCTGTGAAAGGCCAAGGATGGGGTTCTTTCCTGGGATAATATGAGGGGAAATATTTCGGTCTTGTGACAGATGTATATTTATATTAATCAAGACTTGTCTAAATTGGCAGGTGCTCCTTCCCTGTGTGTGAATGTAACAGGGTAAGTCCTGATCACTAACAAACGCAACTGAAATCACACCCAGTCCTCCTCCTCTGAGAGACAATGACTGAGCTGCAGGACCTTGAAAACAGAGAATGAGAGTTAAGAAATGGGAGCGAGGAGAAAGTGAAAACTTCAAATCTCCATAGAAGAAGCCAAAGAACTCTCTCATCCCAAAGAAAGAAGTTACCTTAATATATTACTCCTCTTGATGCTGTCATACAGCCATTCTTCTGACATAGTGAAGAGGTAGACTACAATGCAAAGTAAGATTTTTCCCACACAAAGCATATATCTCACAAAAATTAACCTGCACAGTATCTGTTAAAGATGAGGAAATATTCTTTGGAAGTTGAGCACCCATCATACACTGGAATTGCCCTTAACTGCACTGCATGGCAATTCTAATTCTTCTGCTTCATTCAAGTAGTAATTTAAGAATCGCTCTCTGGTAGAGGAAAAATCATTATATTGTTCAAGGAAAGGTAAAGCCAGCTTGAGGAATATCTGTTCCTGTACTGTATTTATGCATTAGCAACACTGGTATCAGTGTACACAGACTGTGATTATCCTTATAGATAGGGTTTATGGAGTATTAATCTAATTCTCAGCACAGCCATTTAAAGGTCCTAATCACATCATGTAAAAATGTGACTTCTTCAGTGTAAACAGAAGTAGAGCTGCTTTGGAAAGATTGTCTGTTAGTGCCAATGCCATCTAATGTGATTAAATACAACCCCCTCCCCAACACATACACTTAAATAAAATTAAGGTTGTGACAACAAACTGATGGAAGCCAGTAGACTTAAGTGGCCTGATTTCCAATAGTGCTGAGCATCCACAAATCTCATAGGAAGATGAAGGTACCTTTGAAAATCAGGACAAAAATTCACTGCCCCTCGAGGGTTCTCCCTTTCTGGAAAATATAATCTTTGTGAAAGCTGTGTTATAGCTTGTGTTCGTCATACAACAAAACTGTTTAAATGGAGAAATACATTTTGATACAAAAAGATGTATCTGTAAACTGGTCTAGTGACAGTGAAGTGCGTTAGGTAGTGTACACACAGTGCTTAATTTGCAATGAAAGAGGTGCTAAGGCTAAAGGAAATTTTTTGCATTCTTAACTGATGCAGCAAGCCTGGAGGTGCCAGGGCTATGAACTGCCAAGCCTAGAGGTGTCGGGGCTCTGCCCTGGCACAAATTAAACACTGTGTATGGATCATTCCCTTTCATGAGTGGAATGTTAGACCTGCTCAGGTGGAGTGTTCTTTAGTGGAACAGGTTTACAGAGGTTACAAGTGCTGGCCCCTTACAGAGATTCTTCATTAGCCCCTGAAGCAAGGTCATAGGTTTTTAGAGCAGAAGATCTTGAGGTGTTATCGCTACCAATGACTCCAAAGTTTTCCCAGTCACAGGATGTTATATAGCTAACAATAGTGAGGTCTTTTACCGCCAAGGAGTCATATATTGAGCTTGATATAAACAATTTTAATATACTGATTTTTGCATAATACCATGTGGTTCTTTCTCGTCATCTACTGTAATAGCCTCCCCAAAATGCACAATCCTCTTCCACTACTAAAGCTGGTAGCAGTATGTGGACCAGTTAATAGAGGAAGATATTGTCTCAAATTTTTACCCAGTGAGTTATATTACCATTTTCTTTTCTCCTTCTTTCCTTTTGTTCTTCCTCTGTCCTCTAGCTTTATCCATCCATGGATGACCTTCCATAGTATTTCCCTCTCAGGTTCTATTGGTCTGCATTTCTTTCTTGCCTGCTCCACATCAGTTCTGTTCTCCAGAAGTCCACCCAACTTGCTGTCAGCAGCAGAAGATTTTAAGATGCATTTTTACTATAAGAAAGCCACCCTGAAACAGTAACCCCCCATCAGCTGTGGGTGAACACTTCACAAAGCAATCACTCTATATCTGATCTATCAGGCATCATTCTCAAAAGGAAACCTGCACAACGCTTTCAAAAGATTGAACCTGGGAGATTAAATTTATAACTTTGCTAGACACTAAAAAGCATTGCCTGAATAGACACACCAGATTTGTTGATGCAAATTAAGCCGACAGTCAAAAAACTAGTATAGTTACATGGCTTGTGCATACTCACATAACACTTCTACTGTCTGCAGAGCACGTCCACAGCTGGTGCTCTAGCATCAGAGAGCACCGTGGATTGTGGGTACCTATCCCACTGTGCTTGCTACTTGCTGCCTTCTGTATCTAGGAGTTGTGGAAGGCGGAGTGGATCGCAGTGCATAATACATGTGGGCTCAATATCCCAGGATGCAGTTCTTTCCATCCCAGCATTCCATGGGCTTCTGACTGCCTTTTGCAGCATTTTTAAATGGTCTCTGTTCACTGTGCACCTGCCAGCTGTGGAAGGATGGATCCTGCACTGCTCTCTACTGTTGTCACTGCTATGAACACACTGCAGATGGCCATGCAATATATTATGATAACCCAATTTGAAAGGAATCAGAGGTGCCTGACGTGTTGTGTGCCATGGAAAGAAACACCACTAGATTATTTTGGCATTCATGGAGCAGTTGCACATGGTGGACTGTTGCTTTTGGTCTTGGGAAAGAAGCGCTAAGTGGTGGGATCGCATTGTTATGCGAGTCTGGGATGATGAGCGGTGGCTGCAGAACTTTCAGATGCAGAAAGCCGCTTCCCTGGATTTGTGTGCGGATCTTGCCCTAGCACTGTGGTTCAAAGACACCAAAATGAGAGCTGCCCTCTCAGTGGAGAAGCACATGGCAATTGCTGTGTGGAAGCTGGTGACTCCAGACTGCTTCCGGGTGGGCGCAAATCAGTTTGGAGTCAAGAAGTTGATTGTTGGGGCTGCGGTAATGCAAGGGTTCAGGGCCAATAATCGCATCCTGCTGCCAAGGACTGTGACTCTGGGCAATGTGCCTGAAACAGTGGATGGCTTGGTGGCAATTGCAGTGGGGAGATAGATGGCACGCATATCCCAATTTTTGGCCCCAGACCATATTGCTACAGAGTACCTCAACAGAAAGGGCTGCTTCTCGATGACATTGCATGCCCTTGTGGATTGCCATGGCCATTTCACTGACATTGATGCAGGGTCGTCCAGGAAAGTGCATGATGCACATGTCTTCAGGAGCACTGGCCTGTACAGAAAGCTCCAAGCAGGGACTTTCCTTCCAGACCAGAAGATTCCAGTGGCGGGGGTGGGGGGTGTTGAAATACCCAAAGTGATCCTGGGAGACCCTGCATACCCCTTGCTCCCATGGCTCATGAAGCCTTACACGAGAAACCTGGACAGCAGCAAGGAGTGCTTCAACAGTAGGCTGAACAGGTCCACAATTACCATAGCATGTCTCTGTTCCTACTCCTCCCCCCACAGCTCCTCCAGCATACTGCGAAGAGCTGTTCTGCAACGTTCAGGAGGCACTGGGGGAAGGAGTTGATCAGCAGGGGCCACTGGCAGGCAGGAGTTGTGGGGCAGAGAGGGAGCTGGCTGCCTGTGGGTGCTAAGCACCCAATAATCTTTTTTCTGTGGAGTGCTCCAGCCCTGGAACACCCATGGAGTCAGTGCCTACCCCCTGCCTCCCTCCCTGGCTCTGTGCACGCGAGCACACACACACACAAAAAATTCAGTGTGGGAGACAGCAGGAGCATTCCACGTTAATGATTTGCTCCTTGTTTCCCAGAGCAGAACAGCACAGCACTCTGGCTCTCAGAAGGCAGCTTGGAAAGGGAAGGGACACATGCCTGCAGGGCTTCTGAGTTCAAAACAATGAGAAGAGGGGTCACTTCAGGCATTGTAGGACACCTCCAAAAGCTAATTACAGCGATACAAGTAAGCAAGGTATTTACACTGGCATTTTGGCGACAAAACCTTTGTGCAAAAAGCCTTATCGCTATTGTCAAGATGGTTTTATTAAAGTGCTGCAACTAAGGAGTTTTGTTGCAAAACGTGGCTTTGCAGTGTGCACACCTCTGCTGTTTCAGCACCAAAAGCTGCCTTTTGGCGAAAAAACTTGGCATTTTAGACCAGCCTGAAGGCCAAGGGTAGATCCAACACACTTTAATAGCTTCTCCACTCTCTGTAAAGCCCATGGGCTTCCTGTTTTTATGCCTTCTGGGATATGAGATGAGAGGTTCATGTCCACTCCATCCCATCCCTGACTGAAAAATTAATGGGTAACAACATTGGCACTGGGATAGCTCTTCAAAGGCAACCTTCAGAGTCCACAGCCTGTTGAGATGAAAAGTGGAAGATGTGGGGAGTATGTGGTTCAGATTTCTCTTACAGATATTGATCTGATATCTCTGAGAATAGCAGAGCATAGCATCAGTTTGCATTCCGTTCACACTTGGTCAATTTTCTCTGCAAGTTTAAGTGCCAGAAACCATTTCTTTTTTAAATCAAAACTTAGATTCTGCAGCTACTAAAAAGTCTTGGATGGGGGAGAGGAGAGGCCTCTGGTACTCCACTGAATGAAATAAAACATTTGGATATCATTCTTTCATTATTAAAGATAACAGAAGGAGCGGGAGCATCAGTAGTAGCTTTTTTCTTCTTTTCTTGGTGCTCAGAAGCAATGATGTGTCCCATTTAGATCTAAGATTGTCAAATAGCAGTATCAATTTTGTGTAAAGACTAAAGTATCTGAACCACTTTGATGAGAATCAAATTCAAAATTTTACAGAGCCAGTCTCAGAGATTATTGTGTATCATGCTTCATACAATTTCTAGTTAGGAAATTGAAAAGAATATTTTTCTGGCAGCCAAATTTCTCCTCTTCCCCTTGCCCTCTTCCCCCAAAAGTGTTTCCTGTTTTAAGAATCAGTTCAGGATATAACAAGGAGTCCTTGTGGCACCTTAGAGACTAACAAATTTATTTGGGCATTTTGTGTTATTTTAAGGTAGTATACTCATTGACCATTTAAAGGAAAACCTATGAGAAAGGCTCATGCTGTGGTACCTCAGTAATGCTGATCATATTCGATCAAATGTCGTAGCTTTGCTACAGGAACCACCCTGACAAAAATCACTGCTCAGAATTCCAGTAGCCCTGCCTTTAAATAATCCCACGTGTCAATAGGAGTAGGTCCTACACTGACTATGGACTATAATGAACACTTTCATTTAACAAGAAGGTATTACATCTCATGCATGCTAGTGTAGGAGACTATTGAACTGAACTCAACCTTTGGATTATTTCACCCAATGGAAATTATTTCTTCTTTCATCTGTAGTGAAAAAGATCTTGTCATCTTTTCATATGAAAGCAGGTCAACAGTACATAAAGGATGGGTGAGTTCAGCTAGTTTCAGCATAGAACTCAGAGACAGGAACTTCTGGATAACAACTTTCTTTGTGTACTTGAGGAAGCCATTTTGTGTTGTAACAAGTTAAGTTGAGTTAACCAGTAATCAGTTAACTAACAACTATAGGTGATGGTCCAGGGCTAGGCAGAGTACAAACATGTGTTCCTGATTACAATTTAATCTGACATCTAGAGTAGCTTTTATAATGGTTGGCAATCAACTTAAATTCCAATACAACCAAAAACTGTGGTCTAGACACATCCTTATTCTCCACTGCTTTGCATATTGTATAGTCATTTCCACCTGTGCAAAATGAATGTGAAATGCTTTGCATAGGTGGAAATGACTACATAATGTACGAAGTAGTGGCAATTCATATCCTTAATGTCTGTGCCTATGTATTCCCATCAGTAATATGGGGCTCACTCGAGTACTAACCTGGAATTATACTGTGTACTCGACTGCAGTTACTCTGCATTTCCACTGGTGTAATAGAGGAGAACCGTTGAAAAGCACTCAGTGTAAAAAGTGCTAAGCATTATTGTTATAATAAATTTACCTTCTCTATGGTTAGCTAATTTTAGCCAGTGAGCCTGGCTATGTTTGTGCACCGCTATCAAATCCCCTTAGATTAGATGAAGACCCATTGTTTAACGGGTGAAAAACCACTGAGTCATCTGATGATGATGCAGACAGCCACAAAAAAAATAGCATCCAGATGTTAAGTTGTGACATTTCATCCATACAAGATGAAGCTGTGTAGTTTCAATGCACAGTTTATCGTCTTCACGTCTTGCTTTCTTCTTCCTCTTCTTCCTGGCTGCCATATGGACCTTCACCCCTCCCCGTGTCTCTAATTCCATTCAGTGGAGGTTCAGCTCTTACCTGCAAGGGGAAAAGAGCTTGGGAAACAGATTCCAGTGGTTCCCCACAGTGCTCGTTCTCAGCATGCCCAGCCCTGTCCAATACATACATACCAAAGAACTGAAGTGCACACTTGTGCCTAGAATCCAGGTGTAGCCTGTGGGACACCAACCAGGTGCATTGTCTTCATGACAGCTACATGCATATTCACATAGAATTGCATATGGTGGGACAGTCAGATGTGGAAGCTCACTGGTGTAAATATTCATATACCAAAACTAAACAAAAAAACCCCACAGTCTATAACAATAATAGGTGAACAACTTATATGACCTTGAGAAACAATGATTGAATGAAAAAAATGTGTAAAATGTGGATACATGTTTGGGCTTGTAGGCAGTACCCAGGATCAGACCAATGGCAAAGACAGGGGTTAGACTTTCAGAGATAGTAGGTATAATGGGAATATCTTTATGGGGAAGAAACTATAAATGTACTGTGTAAAATCTTAAAGAAAAAAAATGATGAAGTCAAGATCTGAAAGGAGCCAATAGAATGTCCTAGAAGGAAGGGAGTGAGGGGGGTGTGTGTGTGTGTGCGCGTGTGTGTGTGTGTTTGGATACACACAAAAAAACTATTTTAAAAACATGAAGGTTACAAAGTCAAGAAAAAATAGGAAATAAGATTGGAATTGCACCCCTTGTGTGCTTGCACTATGGAACAATCTTTAATTAGATGAGCACATCCTATTTTTTCTACAGGAGCCTGTGTATAGAACACAGAATAGATGGTGCTGTTTTTTATTTTATTGTTCAATGTGTGGCTCGATACCTTATTTTCTACATCCTATTCAAACTCTTGTTCTGAAGACAGAAATATTAATTTCCTCCTAGGCTTTGCTATGGTGTTCATCACTTTAGCAGTTGAGTGCGTCACAAACATTAACTTATTTGCAGAACACCCTTGTGAGGGTGAAGTGATATTATTCCCGTTTTTCAGACGGAGAGCCAAGGCAGAGAGAGATTAAGGTCAATCTTAATTCAGGTATTTACTAATTTACCATTACAACCTTAATGTTTTTTAACTAGTTGTGTGTGTGTAATAAAACTAACGCTTTAAGTTCAAGATGCTGACTTTGCTTCTTAAAATAATCTGTTAAGATTGTGTCTGAAGCACAGGGGATGTCACTCTATCTTGTGCTGCTATTGTGAATAATCTGCGGAAAGACATCATTAAAGTTAGGGTCAGTACAGCTATTTAAATTATTGTAAAATGACAGTCTATATTTTCTCTCTTTTACAAAGCCAGTGCCACCTTATTAATTCGCACCTACCAAGCCCTGAGTCTGCTAGCGTAACTGCCTTTTGCATGGGTCATCAGCAGGTCATGAATCTCTAAGCCTAAAGACTTATAGCTACTACTTGAGCTAAAGGAGTACTATCAGCGCCATCAGTAGGATTAGTAGGTTGTTATCCTAAATGTGGATTACACACTAGAGATGGTCAAAGACACACACTGTGCAAATGGGTTGCACCAGTTCTGTGCATACAAAGCTCCCATTGGGCATTACACACACATTTAGCATACAGGTCCAAGTCTGGCTTTCAATAGTGTTAGGGAATCAGTTTTTTAACAGACTTTACAACAAGCAATTATGTCCAATTTCATGTCATTAAACTTGCAGGATAGGTGGCAGCACCAATCTCAACTACTGTCACAAATTGACAATGAATAAGTTGTCCAGGAGTCTGTGCTCAGAACACTTGTTTTCTGTGAAGAAAGCATGATTTTTTCCTCTGTGGACTTCATTGGATCTGTACAGTAATTACTTCCTGTTATTAGGATTAATTGGCCGCTCTTTTCCTTCAAGATACTCAGTCAGGGACATAGAGAGGTAGGTAGCTAGTTTTTAGAATCTGCATGTAGCAGCATGATGACTCACTCCTGCTGCGCCTCCTGATGGCTGTCCAAAATTAGCTCTTGCAGCTCAGAACGCCTTCTGTAGGCTGGTGTTTCACTGTCTGCTGGCCCCCGTGTCCCTCCCAGTCCCCAGTGCCCTTTTCCCTGAGGTCCTGCACCCTGGCAATACCCTCACCCTCTGCCTCTGGGTCTCCCCTCCCTGGGGAACCCCCAACCCTCTAATCCCCACCTCATCTCAGTCTAGGGCTACTGTCAGTCATCAACAAGCCCCTGCTCCCTGGGGCAGACTGCACCGTAAGAGCCAGTCATCATAGGCAAGGGGACTTTGGACCCCCGCTGCCTCTGCCTAGCCCCAGTACCCTTCTTAGGCCTCTGTATCAGGCCTGCAGCCTGGGGAGTTGCTAGGCTGGAGATTCCCAGCTCCCTTGCCTATTCCCCCACCACTGCTCCACCTCAGGTACCCTGTCCCACAGGCAGCCAGGCCCTGCTCCCTCCCAACCTGGAGAGAGACTGTCTGAGAGCCTGGCCACAGCCCTCTTATAAGGGCCAGCTGGGCCCTAATTGACCCAGACATAGCTGTGGCCAGTGACACCGTCAGCTGCTTTCCCCAGCAAAAGCACTCTCCAGGACTGCTTTAACCACTTTTTAATGGAGTGGGGCAGCTGCCCCACTACACTGCACCAGAACACTTGGATTCAAAAACCTGCTTTGCTACTGAGTCATTGTATGACCTGTATACCAGAACTTAACCATTCACATAAAAAATAGATTAAAAACGTTATTCAGGTGTAACCCCTCTTTCATCCCTGGGTTATTGGGGAGCAGGGAACACTCACCTGTTGTTGCCTGATGTTGTTGACAATAAAGGAGATCCTGCGTATCCCAGTGGTGATGTTAGGTAAGTGGGAATTCTCTATTCACCCTTCTGCTGCAGTCATTTTACTGGGAGAAGAAATTAAAATAGGTGGCGCCTCCCCATGGTTGTGCCCTGTACACACTCAATTTGGGGGCCTCCAGGAATAAATCTAAACCAATCTTAGGGTCAATTGGTTTAACTTAGAAATACCAGTTATGAACAATATATACCCAATATACACTTAGATTAGAGTTAGCACACACCTTTACTTAACCATTTAAGAAAACATGATAAAACAAACTAAGATTAAATGTCAGCAGTGGGGCAGTTCAATAAATTAATTAACAAATACACTTTACAATGGTAAATGAAACTTATTTAACTGACATTTACACTGTCACCATTTAACCCAGCCCTGAGCGTGTACTCCTCTGGATTTCAGAGTTCTAAACACTTGCATGGGCGTGCTTGGAGATCTTGAAGCTGGAGAAAGCACTCTGTTGCCCCAGTGAATCAGTCCAGCCAAGGCACAAGCTACACAACCTCTCACAAGATTGGAGTTGTCTTAACCAGATGTCACCAACCACGAGTTCTGGTCTGATGAGAAGATCACTCTGCCCCTTCTTAGACTCAGACAACCCATTGAAGTCTCTTTGCTGTGCTCTTCCCTTGCAAGTACTTTCCCAGACAAGGGTGGTGATTATTCACACTGCCTTCACTGCAGGCCCAGGTCAGTCAGCTCTAGGCAGAGCAACAGTCTCTGCCCTAGCTCTAGTGAAGCCTCTAGGTCTCTTACTTTTCTCCCATGTTTTCCCCTCCTATTCACTATCTGCAGTGCGTAGTATAACTTTCACACAGTTGTATTTCTGGCACATGAGAGACCTGAGGGAACAACGGTCAGACAAGAATGGACTTTTGGAACAAGAGTGTGGAAGTGGTTTTTCTGGGCAATAACTGAGGGAAGGGAGATGAATGCAAATTCCCCACCTCTGGTGATGCAAAAGCACACCCTTTTGAAACTGTGCCCTGAGGAGCAGGACATAATTTGATGATGACCTGTTACATGAGGCCACATCAAAGGCTTGAGCTGCATAAAAAAAAAATCTGGCTGATCTGCCAATTCTGTGATCTGACTCGGAGACAGTTATGAATTTGAAGCCACAGGAAACACCCAGTTGTAAGTTTGGAAAGACTGGTACCACCAAAGCCTGAGGTTGGATTTGGGGTGACCACTAGTAAACTTTTTAGCATGCATAGAGGTTCTTTTAGTGTTTTTAATATGTTGGCTCTGTAATGCTGTCACATTATAAGGAAGCACATTTATTCATAAAGAGCTGTGTGCTAACAGGTAACTGCTGGCAATACACTGGGCACAGCCGGAGAAGAGAAAGCAAAGCGCTGATGTGTTTATTCAGTCTGACTTGCTAGGACTATCACAGGGAGCTCCAAGCCAGGAGTGAGAGAGGTGCAGGTCTGTGCCCCAAAGAGGTGAGGGCTAAGGAATCAAGATCCTAGAGAAGGGACCATGGAGAGGGATACAGGCAGGGCTGCTGCAAGGATATTTCGTGCCCTAGGCAAAACTTCTCCCTTGCACCCCCACCCACCTCGGAACCCAGTAGCAGCTCCCCACCCCAACTCACCTCCGCTCCGTCTCCTCCCCTGAGCATGCTGCCGCCGCTCCACTTCTCCCCACTCCCAGGCTTACTGCGCCAAACAGCTGATTGGCGTCACAAGTCTGGGAGGCGGGAGAAGTGGAGCAGCGGCAGCGTGCTCAGGGGAGGAGGTGGAGCAGAGGTGAGCTGGGCTGGGGAATGGTTCCCCTGTGCGCACCCCAGTTACTTGCTGCCTGTGGCCCACCCCAGCTCAACTCCACTCCACCTCCTCCTCTGAGAGCGCCACCACTCCACTTCTCTGGAGGAGGATGGAGGGGAAATATGGCACGCCTGGGGAAGGAGGCGGGGCCAGGATTTGGGGAAGGTGCTGGCATGGGCGTGGGGAAGGGGCAGGGCGAGGGACAATGGTGCCTATGCTCAGTGCGCCGAGCGCTAGACCCTCCCCTTTCCTCTCTGCTGCCGGCTGCTCCCACGGTGGGAGGAACTGGTTGTGCTGCGGGTGGCCCCTCTGGAGCTGGGGAGCAGCGGCAGCTCCTTGTGCTCCACTGTGTAAAAAAGTTTTTGGGCACCACTTTTTGATGCCCCCCAACCACTTGGCACCCTAGGCAGCCACCTAGTTTGCCTAGTGGTTGCACCAGCCCTGGATACAGGTGCAGTTGTCCTGACCTGTGACAGTATTATCTTGCTGTTTGCCAGGCTCAATCTGATTGTGTAATTTTCTGCCCATGGTTCTAGCTCTGAAAGGGCAAATACAACCCTGCTGTAATCGGGTGTATGTAACAGGGACCTTTCCTAACTGCCTCTTCGTGGCTCATCTGGGAAATTCGTTCATCACTGTCTGCGCCATCACTGACTGCAATTGCTGAGGCACTTGCTCTGTGACCCTTCTCTCACTAGTCAGGAGCTGCAGTGCCCCTCCTTTGCAGCTTAGGCCTCTGGCCAAGTCACCAGCATCCTCCCCTTCTGGGGTATTCTCAGCGCATTCCTCCCCATCCCAGGCAGTCCTTATATCTGCTGCCCTGGCTGGGCCACTCCCTCAGTGGCTAGACCACAGGGTTTTGGACAGCCTCTAAATTCACTGCCCAGACTGTGCCACTCAGTGGGTAGGAAGGAAGGGTCTGGGTTCCCCTTACTTTGGGTTCCAGTCCAGGGAAGCTATGTACTAGCACAAACCTTTCTGCCACTCCCTTCAATTATGTCCTACTGTGCCTAATCCAGGCTCACATTCTCCACCCTTCCCCTTTCCTCTGGATCACTAGACAAACTCCTCCTTTTGGGTCCAATTCCCACTCTCTCCCTCATTCCTGTTACTGCAGCCCTCTTCCCTCTCACCCCCTTTCTGCTACCAGCTCCCTGGCTTCATAGAAGCCCTGCCTTTTCCTGCACAGGTGAACATCCCTTGATTAGACCTGTCCTCTTAGTCTAAATGTCCCCCAGTTTTCAGCCTAATCGATTAATTGGCCCTTCAGGAAGAATGCGGTATGCACACCCCATCACAGTGTCATTCTATGGAAATCAGTGGTGTTGCACCCACTTATTCCAGGACTGAATCTGGCCCACATGTCCCTTAGTACTATATATATCTGTCCTCATTTGTTGGCATTATATACAAATTTAGTTAGCATCCTGAATTAATCAAGGTCCAGAGAGTATGTTCACCATAGCAGAAGTTTCCCAGTTTCTCTCTGCCAGAAGCCCACACCCAGCAATCAGCATGGCTGGAAAGTAATTCTATCTCTGCAATGATAGGAAAAGCCCTTGGCAGAGTTTTGTTTGTTTCTTGGGAGTCAATAATCAAAACATTCAGAGTCCATAGTCACTTTCCTTCTAGTTCACAAACCAGATCAAAATTAAAACCAGAGTTATAGCAGGTGAGCAAATCTGTATATGAGCCCATCATCCATCTTCCTTACTCTAAGTGGACAGATCTGTGTAGTCACCAGAGAGCCTTCCCTCATCTCCAAATAAATGTGTGAGAGAAGAACATTCAAAGGTCCCACTCCTATAAGAGCCAGCTGGGTCATGATCCGGATGATTATAAATCCTTTAGTTTCCCTGGAAACAGCCACCTCTAGTTTTCTGAGCCACAGCCTTTGGTTTACTTGGCTAACCCATTGCAGAGATGTTTACACGACTAGACCTTGGAGAAGAGTAGTTCTGGGCCAAAGGGGTTCTCAGAGAAGTTGCGCACGCCATCTCTTTCTTCAAGAGGAGCATTAGTACTTCCGCACCACTCCTTCTTAGAGAGTTATCGCTTGTCCTTGTCCTCAACCGGGAACTTCCAGACTGATGCATTTGTTTGCGAGATGGGACCAAGAAAGTATTTCTCTGTGACACATGAGGGATTGATAAAGTGAAAATATATCATAGGGCCAAAAAACCAGGTCTCTCTACCAAGGCCGTCCAAGACACCCATGTATATTGTACACAATACTGTAAGATATACCCCTGGGACAAGAAGACCAGATCTTCATAACTGTGACAGAGCTTGTTATCAAGAATATTGAATTATTTTCTTCATCTAAGATCCTTCACCTTAGAGAAGATAAATTCCCAGACACCATACTAAATATGCTAAAATTATAAGGTTGCTCTTTACAGTGGCTAGTGTCCCTTGAAGATGGATTGGGGTGGGGGAGGGGAGCTCTGTGCAGCTGAATGAAAACATCAACTCTGAGCTTAATAATTGCATGACAAACCTGCCTATGCAGATTGCAGAATTTGTGTTGCTGCTGGTGGTGTGTGGCAACAGTATTTGAAGAATAAAAGGAGACATGGGGTAGAAACGGCTGGAACAATGTAGAACAGTATCTGGGAGATGGAAAAGTGTATGAACGATAAGATGCTGGAGGAATAATTCCTGTATAAAAATGTAATTTAAATCGAGATCGGAGAAGCATACTCACAGATACGAAGCATTACACGGAATTAGCCTGGCCTCCCATTCTTACGTTACTTTGATCTCCTACAGAGTTTTGAGGCTGCAGTTTAGTCATAATTAATCTGCCCCTATGTTTAACCTTACAAAATACTGAGAACCCACTCCCTCCCTTTCATAAAATTCTAAGAAAATATTGTGTCCTCTTTTCAAAATGGAAGCAAACAGCATAAAGTCTACTATGCATGACATTCACAAGCAGATAAATAGACCGAGCCAAATCCATCCCTGATATAACTCTCCTGAAATGAATAGGCTAATTCCAAGGATGAATTTGACCCTACGACCCATCATATTCTTTTTTTTGCTAATTAGTGTGGTAGCCTGATTATGAGAGGATTATAGCTCAGTGCTGAGCTTTCTTCTCTGTATTTGTCCCTCTTACATGAACACAAGATCTTTAAGGAAGAATCAACTATAAACAGCAGTTTGCAAAACTCTGGTGCATAAATAACGGATCAAGTTGAAGTTAAGGCGCTACTGTGCATTTTATTATTTGTCTCCTAGGAAAAATTTGATTTGTAAGCCCTTTTACTCTCACAATGGTGAGCAATTACTGACACAAGCAGTCCCATGACCTCAAGTGGATTACTCTTGGGAGTAAGCACTCACCACTGTGAGCAAGAGCTGCACAGTCTTGTCCTATGTCTCGTTTTACGGTATATTAAATTAGGGATTTAACTGTGAAATGTCTGGAAGAAAAACCACGTAAGAGCCTTCGAGCTGAGGACAGAATGTGCTATGACATACTGAGCACATTTCAATGTAAGCCATTGGCAGATATACATGGCAGGAGAAGAAAAAACTATATTCCCTTTAATGTGAAAGTATTGAACATTTAACGCCAGGGAAGAGATTGTTTAGTCCTTGGCTTCCTCTGTTAGAAATAAAGTCACTGTGCTAAATTTTAAATACAACAGGCTAAAATACAACTAGGGCACAAGCCTGCAGTCCTTACTCAAGCAAACCTCACAATCAGAGTATTGCCTGAATAAAGACTGCTAGATTGGGCCCCAAAAGTGCAATGCTGCAAGGCCCCGAGTGCCTCCTGAGAGGTGCTGATGACTGCCTTCAATTCTCCTGACGTTAACAGGAATAAACGTTACTCAGCAATCCCAGGAAACCCAGGATTGGACTTAAATGAAATCACCAATAAATGGCACCCTGTATGGTCCTTTCGCCAACCCAGCTCCCAAGACTGGAGAAGACTGTCTAGTCTACTCTGCTACGATTGGCTGTTTTTCATAACAAGTCCATGAAAAGATCTTAGCGCTCACCTTCTTGTCCATGTGGTTCATATACATGACTACAGCAGGGTGCCTCTTTTAGGACGTTTTGAGGGGAAGTTTAGTTTGGGAAAAAATAGCCAGTAGAGGGAGTCTTGACTACTAAGTCAGGCTACTTTGGGTGCCAGACAGCTGTTTGACAGCTCAAGAATGGTTAGCAAGGTTGTAATAAAAGCAACATGTTATAAATGTCAGTATGTCCTAGCCCAAGGTCCAGATTCAGCTCTTGAGTGAGCAAACAGCTCCCACTCACTCTGAGGTTTGGGTTCATTCAGAGTTTGAGGATTATCAAAGCTACGTGAACCTCTTGGATGTGAAAAAAAACTGGCCTACAAGTCTCAGATGGATCCCACTTATATTGCTGTTCCTGCTCTGGGGATGTGGGGAGACACTTACAGAATGAGAGCTCCCTGTCTGCATTTCAGTCTTGTTGTTAGGTTGGACTGAACTGTGTTGTGTCACAAACTGGGCTAAAGCTCCAAAAAAAGCCTAAGACTCTAGCACAGCTCAGACACATAGTTAAAGCCACAATTCAGTCCTTGTGAACACATTTTCCCATAAAAAATGCTGATTCATTCAAATCAGAAAACAGGGTCAGGTTTGATGATTTTTATTTCATTTTATCATTTTTGAATGAAAAAAATCCAATTTTCTGGTTTGAAACAACTTTCAGTTTCAAAATGTTAGCTAATTAGCCTAACAGGTTAACATGAAAATGAAACATTCTGATTGACACAAATGTGTTGTGTGTTGCGGGGCGGGGGGGGATAACATTTTTTTCAGTTTATGGATATTTTCATAGCTTAAATGTTTCATTCCTATCTGAGATGGGTAAAAAAAAAATATCTTTAGTTCAGAAATATTCATGGGATACAAAACCTGTTTTTCACACACCTCTAATCCTCTCTGCACCTAACGCAGAACCATGTTTTATCTGTATTGGTAAAATACCATACGGTAACCACATCTCCACCAGCACAGAGCAGGTCTCCCACCAGGAAGCATGGAGTGTAGTCTGGGAGTACAGTTAAAACACAGTTTGGTCCTGCGAGGCTGACCTGTGTATTAATTATGTTTTAACCTGGCCCCTTAAATTGTAAGAACCAAGAATACAGTCGAGAATCCAGATTTGTCATGAGATTTCCTGTAATTCCTGTGACAGCTATGAGCAGCCTGCCAGACTTTAATTTTTCCTCACTCTGGAAAGGGAGATGTGACAGACACTCCATGAAACCCACAAGAGACTTTGTTATTGCTATTGATTTTCCATGGCAGGTACTCAGGTGATAGGTTGCAGTTAAGCCTGGCAGAGGATAACATTTATGATGTGTAGTTGTGTTTTGTGGTGCACAGCCCCTCACTTTCGAAGGAGGTAGCGGGTGCTCAGCTGCATCTCTCAGGATTAAATACTTTGCAGCTCCAGGACCACCCTGTTAATTAAGAGCCCGTTTATCAGAAAGACTCTCATTGATTTCAATGGGCTTTGGATCAAAACTCTAAGAAGAAACACTCACTGAGAAATGAAACCATTGAAGGGACCTTGATTGCCTGAAAAAATTATTTTGTTTGTCTTTACAGCGCATCCACACAGCAATGCTGAACAGATTTCTGACTTATCTCTGCAAATGACCCACTAGTGCAATTGAAGGAAATGTAGCTCTGTCCTCAAAGGAGGCAGAGGAAGGTGAACATGGCAAGGTGTGAATCAGAGAATGGAATGGAGAAGGCAGTATCCTTCCTCCAGAGATTCCTGTGGAGTGTCACCACAGAATGACTGGTGGGTTCCAGTGTGCTGGTGGCGGGGAGGGAGCTGTGAAATGAAATGATCTTAATATAAGGCTCCATCACTTCTGGTTGAGTGATAAATACTATACAGTTAAAAAAAAGGAGCAATTGTGGTATATCAGGTGTTCTGATTAAGTGCTGGCTGGAGCAGAGACATGCAAAATTGAAAAGTTAACTGAGGTTTTCCAACCAAAAACAGCTCCATACAAATTTTTTCTAAGGGAAGGATGGTTTAGTTGCTAAAACATGAGGCTAATATTGAATCAGTTCTTGGCTCTTTCTCAGGGTTCTGAGAGGATAGATTCATTACATTGTTGGAGGAATTCAGATTAGAATCTCAGAGTCGTGAACACCAGAATTACAAACTGACCCATCAGTCACACATCTCATTTGGTACCAGAAGTATGCAGTCAGGCAGCAGCAGAGACCGAATTAAATAAATACATAAATAAATAAATTACAAGCAAATCTAGTACAGTACTGTGTTAAATGTAAACTACTACGAAAATAAAGGGAAAGCAGGATTTTCTTCTGCATAGTAAAGTTTAAAAACTGTACTGAGTAACTGTTCAGTTGTAAGCTTTTGAAAGAACAACCATCATGTTTTGTTTAGAGTTACAATCCCTTCAGAGTTGCAAACCTCCATTTCCAAGGTGTTTGTAACTCTAAGGTTCTACTGTACAAAGATGAAAATCTTAGAAGTAGATAGATGCTTAAGAGAAAAATCTTGCTTTATCCCTGCTGGTTCAGCATGTCTTTTGCCTTCTGAAGAGCTTGCTAATATTATACTTTAAGTACACCCTTATCCCTGTACAGTGAACCTTCACAGCTTTCATCAATTTATCTGTCTTGCTTGCTTATAAAAATCACACAGCTAAGAGCAAAATAAATCATGTAAACAAACAAGATACATCCGTGCATCAAGGCATGAATAAGTTATAGGAGTCACAATCACTTCCAAGAAATGGCTCTGTTGCAGTTTGGGACTGAGGTCTCTGTAGGATGACCAGATGTCCTGATTTTATAGGGACAGTCCCAGTACTCGGGGCTTTGTCTAATATAGGTGCCTATTACTCCCCACTCCCTGTCCTGATTTTTCATACTTGCTATCTAGTCACCCTAGGTCTCTCCTATGGATGGCTGTAAAGCTGGTAGAGATTGGAGTAGGGTATGGGCTCTGATTATTCATCAAGGCCACTTCTCATTGGCTGGTTAGGTCTTTTTTCATGCTGTCACAGCCATTCACGAGCTCCCAACTATGCACAATGGCCAGATCCTCATAACTGAAACACACACAAAATCCTTACACCCATTTGTCACGTTACTGAAATTATCTGGGATCATATAGACCATTGGTGCAACCAAGATCCTGTAGGGGCACCAAATCTTATGTAAAGGGGGTCATATAAGGTGTCTACTACCCGGTTATGGTCTGCTGATTATGATTATGCTATCTGTATGTGTGTATCTTTTTTGTAGCTAAAGTTATGAATATTGGCTGTATAGTGTCTGTATTTCAAACTTATGCTTGCTTCTGTGTGAAATCCCAGACAAGTTACTGTTAGCTCGGCCTGGCCTTCCTGATGGCTCATCAAGTTCCAATCAAGCTAACAATGAACTTTGTAGATGCCCATCCACACCCGAGCTTCCCCAGGAATGTGGCCTGGCTGGTCAGGAACTGAATCTTGGAGAGTCATATGGCTGCTCCATGGGACTTTGAAACTCCATTTAAAACAGGACTCTGCATAGGAAGGAGGAGAGGATCTCCACCCACAAGAAAAAGTCTATATAAACCTGGGAAAATCCCTTCCATTTTGTCTTCAGTTTCCAGTCTGCAGTCTTGCTCTTACCTCTGGATGGGACTTTACTACACACAGAAGCTTGGAACAAAGGACTGAATGACCCATCCATGTTGTGGATGTATTCCAGAGACTTTGATTTGAACCTGCAGTTTATTCTACCTCAAATGCAAGCCTAAACCAAGTATTGTGCCATTACTGAGTGTAATTGATTTCCTTTAACCATTTCTAACTCTCACCTATATCTTTTTCCTTGTATAATAAACTGTTAGATTTTAGATTCTAAGGGATTGGCAACAGCGTGATTTGTGGGTAAGATCTGATTTGTATATTGACCTGGGTCTGGGGCCTGATTCTTTGGAATTGGGGAGAACCGTTTTCTTTTATTGGGGTATTGGTTTTCATAACCATTTGTCCCCAGGAGAGGTGCCTGCTGTTGGTGATACTGGGAAGCTGGAGTGTCTAAGGGAATTGCTTGTGTGACTTGTGGCTAGGCAATGGGGCGAAACCAAAGTCTTTTCTGTTTGGCTGGTTTGGTTTGCCTTTAGGGTGAAGAAACCCCAGTTTTGGACTGTAAATGTCCTGTTTGGAGCAATTTGTCCTGACTTTACACACTCGGATCCCACCAGAAACAGCACCGTCACACCATTACATGAATCAGACAGAGTAAAACTATGAGTGGACACAGGATAGGTATAAGAGTGAAGGGCAGGATGGGTAGAAAGTGAGGGGTTGATGGAAAAAGTATCAAGTTTAAACTCTCTTGCTCCCTTCCGCACTCCCAGAGTGTGCCCCTGTCATTTCAGCAGTAGGCTGTGTCTCTTTCAACCGCATTTACCTCTTTTAAACTCTAGTCAATATGCCAAAGTTAGTTTTCATAAAAGAAGAATTAAACTTGGCTGCTGGCAGAGAAGCCGGACTCGTATTGACAGAGGGATGGAGCAAAAAGGTGTCCTTTTCCCACAGTGTGGGGGGATATCAACAGGAAGTGACAAAGTTGGGGGAGGAGTGGGGAGTTATGTTTCCCTTATCTCCCCACCCCCTCTAGAACTTTCACATGTGCAGAAAAGCCCCCACATCTGCTGATATGTGAAAAGACATCCCTAGGGAACTCGTGTCCTCCTCTTCCTCCCTAGCTCTTACCTCCTACCTCCAGACTATAGGAATCTTTGCGTGCAAGATATGTTCACTACTGGTCTAAAAGGGGCCATTCCAGGAATGAGGAGAAGTTGGTGCCAGATGGGAATGTTTTTCCCAGTGGAAATCCCCACAGGAGTAGAAATAGCAGCAACTGCTGGAATTCTGTACTTGGAACCCCTTTCAAATACAGCATAGGATGCAGATGTGACATTATACCCCATATTCTTCATAGAAATATTATGATTATAGCACATTGAAAATGTATTTTATGCAAGATGGGTCTTGTAAGATATCAATGGAAAGGTTATGATTTACTGAATAGGATTATCCTATTTGTATGCATGTATCATTTTTGTATCTAAAGTTAGGAATATTGACTATACATCTGTACTAAAAAAGCACCTGGGGAATGCCCACCAAACAGAATGCAATCAGTCTGGCTTGCTAGCTGGGGACAAGTCAATGAACCATTAGGGAGAACAATAGGTCTTTGAAGATGCTAATCTCTAACCTTCCAGGGAGGCTACAAATAGCCTTTGACTCATGGCTGTTTTGACACTGCAGGGTCATATGATCGTGTCACCTGGTACCAGATTTCATGATAGAATACCAGTATTTTTCCACTGAGCAAGGGAGGAACCGCACTGGAAAACAAAGGATTCCCACGATATGTAAAACCTATTTAACACAGGGAAGTGACATAATAAGGGAGAGAGAGAAATTTATCAGAGAGAAACATCTAAGAAACAAAGGCAAAGCGGGGGAGAAGGACTGAGCCCAGGCTGGAAAGGTGTTTGGCCTATCAAAGAAATACTGAAGTTTTAAGCTGCAAGCAAGAGCAGCTTGCCATCAAGAACCTCTGCAATCTGCCTAAAACAACATTTAGGGTGAGAAATTGCTAGTTATAACCACTCTCTTTAGTAGATTAAGCTTATCTTGCCTATTTGTTTCATTTGCTAAATAATCTGCTTTGATCTGGTTGCTAATCCTTCTAATCACTTAAAATCTGTCTTTTGTAGTTAATAAACTTATTTTGTTTTTTCTAAAACCAGTTTGTGGAATTCATAACTGTTGGGGGAGGAGGAAGCTGTGCATATCTTCCTCCACATTGAGGGAGTGAGCGAATTTCATGAGCTTACACTGTACAGTTCTCTGTGCAGAGAAAGATGATACAATTTTGGGTTTACACACCAGAGGGGGTCTGCATTTGCAGGCTGGGAAATTACTTAGCTGAAACCTTATCATGTAGTGCTGATTTTAGTGTCTTTCTGCAGCTGGGCATGTCCCTTCCTGTATGTGTACTGGGGGAGGCTTGAGGCCTGGCTCAACAGGACAGTGTAAGGGAGACAGGTTGATGGAGCAGGCTGGCTCAGTGGTACCCCAGTACATCAGGTGGCACTCTGGGGGTGGGGGGCAACCTGTCACAGCAGGCTCAGGGACCTCGTACTTGACAGCCTGGTTTAACAGGGACTCATATTACTGGGAAGGTTAAATGGAGACTCACAGACTTGCAGAGAACAAATGGGCACCTGTGAGAATTGGTAGACTGTTATGCAGACTTCACATAGAAACCTGCTTGTTTCATTGGCCTAGCCTTCCCTCTCAAACCTAAGAGAACGTGTTGCATTGCACTGAGTGAGTCTGGATTCAGGAATGTTTAGGTGCCTCTTCTACCTTCTTGTGGATGTATGCATGTTTCCTTCCTAATTCGGAAATACACCACCTTCTTTAGTATTTTTATCCATGGTGTTGGAAGAAAATATAAAATCATCACTGATAAAGTCTGCAGCTAAGGAAAAGATTAAGGAAGTGATAAATATCTGGATCGCTTTGTATGGTTAGTCACAAGCAAAAAATAAACATTTTAATAGGGCTGACTGTAAATTTTTACATCCATGAGCAAAGAATAAAGGCCAGGGGTGGGCAAACTTTTTGGCTTGAGGGCCACATTGGGGTTCAAAATTGCATGGAGAGCTGGGTAGAGAAGGCTGTGCCTCC
>ML677349.1:11303908-11441672 GCA_007922305.1 Dermatemys mawii
GAACCCCTGACCCATCCAACTCCCACCCTCTTTGTCCACTGACCACCCCCTCCAGAGACCCCACCCCCACCCCCTAATCACCTTCCAGGACCCTACCCCCTATTTAATGCCCCTGCTCTCTGTCCCCTTTCTGCCCCGACCACTATCCACAACCCCGCCCCCATGACAGACTTCCCTGGGACTCCCATGCCCTATCCAACACCCCCATTCCCCATCCCCTGACTGCCCCACGAGACCCCCTACTCCTTAACCAACCCCCTGTCCCAGCCCCCTTATGATGTCACCAGACACGCTGCCACACTGATCCATCAGTGCGTGCAGCCCTGCCCCCACAGAGTGCTGCTCGTGCAGCGTGCTGAGGCTGCAGGGCTGGGGGTGGGGGAACAGTGGGGAAGGGGCCGGCGTAGCCTCCCCAGCTGGTGCTCAGGGACCAGTTAGGAGGAACCCACAGGCCAGATTCAGCCTGCAGGCCATAGTTTGCCCACCCCGATATAGGCCATACTTACGAAATCAAGGGCTCTAGCCTGGGAAGCTGTGACTCCAAGAAAGACTTGTGGGTCCTGGTGAATAATCAGCTCAACATGAAGTCCCTGTTGGTGCCAGAAAGGGCTAATGATCTTCTTGGATGTATAACCAGGAGAATTTCAAAAAGGAGTAGGGACATTATATTTTTATTTGGTACGGTGTGACTTCTGCTGGAAGATTGTGTCCATTTTTGGTGTCCACCACTCAAGAAGGATGTTGATAAATGGAAGAAGGTTCAGAGAAGAGTCATTAGAATGATTAAAGGATTAGAAACATGCCTTATAGTGATAGACTCCAGGAACTAAATGTATTTAGCTTAACACAGAGAAAGGAAACAGGTGACAATCATACTCTGTAAGTACCTTCCTGGGGAACAAATATTTGATAATGGGCTTCTCTAGCTGAGAAAGGTATAACAAGATCTAATGGCTGAAGTTCAAGTTAGACATGTTCAGACTGGAAGCAAGTTGCATAGTTTTAATAGTGAGTGTAAATAACCACTGGAATTATTAAATTAAGATAGGCTGTTTTTCTAAAAGACCTGCTCGAGTTCAAAGAGGAGTTTTTCAGGGGATGCTTTTAGCCTGTGCTGTTCAGGAGATATGACTAGGAGATCATAGCACTCCCCGCTGGCCTTAGAATTTATAAATATATGCTCCTTGCTATGTCTGGCTTTGTCTTTCCAGGATTTGCCATGTGTGAACAGATTTGCAGGTGAAAAGGCTCAAAGGGAATTGCTGGGAAATGGGGTGACCATCGCTTAACAGAAATCCGTAGAATAAAATTGATATACGGTAGAACCTCATTTATGAATACCTTGGGAATGGAGGTTGGTTGTAACTCTGTACAAAACGTTCTGATGGTTCTTTCAAAAGTTTACAACTGAACATTGACTTAATAGGGCTTTGAAACTTCACTATGCAGAAGAAAAAAGCTGCTTTCCCTTTATTGTTTTAGTAGTTTACATTTAACACAGGGTTGTTGTGTTTTTTTTGGTCATCTCTGCAACTGCCTGATTGCGTACTTACGGTTTCAAATGAAGTGTGGCTGACTGGTCAGTTTGTAATTCTGGTGTTCATAATTCAGGTTCTACTATAGTCTTCTGAGTCATGGAGGTCCCAGTAGGACACAGATGCTTTTCAGAAGAAATGTCAGCTTGCTGTGGAACCTTTAAAAAAATCCCAAAGCCAGTATTTTCTTTCTTCTCCCCTGTCCAATAAGGAAAATATATGCAAAATCCTACATTAATTCCAACATTATGTTTGAAATGACAACAACTAGGAGAGTCGTATTTAACTGAAGCCCTTTTCACATACGGATTAGGACAAGGACCTTCAATCTTTCAGTGCACTTTCAGACAACACTGGGCAACCCGACATACTATTCAATAAATATTGACTTTATAACTAGAGGTTGTTTATGAAATTAGATGTTATATTTTTGTATATTACGGTTCTTTTTAAAATAAGGGAATTCCATCTTAGAATTTCAATTGCATTGTAGGGTGAAAAATCTCTAATTGGAATCCAGGTTCAGTTCTCAGCTCTGTTACAGACTGTGTGTATGATGTAGGCCAAATCTCTTAGCCTCTCTGTGCCTCAATGCTCCAGGCTGTGGCTAACACCAATTCCTTTCTCCCACCTTTTATGTATCTTGACTTACAAATTCTATTTAAAAAAACCCCTACATTCAAAGTATGCTATTTAGGTTGCAAAAATAAGCATTCAGCAGTTAAAAATGCCATATTTACACTTGCCTGTGCAATCTTAAAGCTACACTTTGTGTATCCATTGTGTACACTGAATGAGGCAAGAGTCTTGTTGAAAAAAATAATGTGAGCAAGCAATTAAAGACTGCAGCATGATGCATATAAGGGGGCAGAATTAAGATAGTAATCATTAATCTGGCATTTTCCTAATCTCCCATGCTTGACTTTGCAACCTAAATAAAGTTTTTTTAAATGTATTTTGAATACAGTTCCTTAGGGTTACTTTTAATAAAAAGGTTAAAATAATTACAAGCAACTGTAAAAAAAAATCCCGTCCATCATGAACAGGGTTTAACCGTTAACCTTCAGCGCTACAGCTACTGCTATCACTTGAACTACAGGAGTAATGTCATTAACTAGTAACAGAAGGTGGTTTTCTGGGGTCTGGGTGTGTGTGTGGCAGGCAGGGGAAAGAGATCACCACGGCCTGGTACTGGGTCCCGGTAATAATCAAGAGGAGCCAGCCCCGTCTCTCCTCCCACCCCCATTGCTCTAGGTGCACCTAGGCATTCCTGGTACATCATGGGGTATTAGTGGAGCTGCTTTGATAGTGGTGCAAGCCTGGCCCTTTGGAATATCCATGTTCAGTTATTATGCTGGCAAGCTGCTAACATTTTCCAGAAAAATGCAAGAGTGGGGAAGTAGCAATTGAAAAGAAAATTATCTCAGCGAAACCTGAAGGAATTTCACGGGACAATGAAAATGCATTTCTCCAGCCCAGTGGATTGCTTCTGATGAATAGCAGAGGCTTGCTGCAAAGATGGAGGTGTTAGAACTTCTCAAAAAAAGTCACGGTCATCTTTTACAATAGAAAATACTAGACTACTTAAGGTAGGGGTTGCACCAAATTCCCTCTTGAACAAGCTGCTATAATGCATTACATGCCTATTATTTTGGATGTTGCCAGAAGGCCTGGTTGGAATTAGACTTTCTGTTCCATAATGGTTGCTTGTCTTTTACTGTGTGTGCATTATGACTATACTTGGGCAAGTCTCTTAAACTTTGTACCTCAGCTTCTCCTTTTATAAAATGAAAATAATAAAACTAACCTTTGAAAAGTGGTTTGAGATCTACTGATGAAAAGCATCAGATAAGAACTAGGTGTTAGTATTAGTATTATATTATTATTGCACAGAGATGTATGCTGAGATCTATATCTACAAATTATGTGTGTATCAGGAAGAGTCAAGTGATTTGATAAAAAGTGAAATCCAAAGCTCAGTGAAATATTTGTTGGCAAGTCACAATTACCCATGCTAAAAAGAGAAAAAACACTACAGAGCAAATGGCAGGGCATTCTAGGTTTGAGAGTGGGGGAGTGTTTTTTGTGGGGAAGGTTAGATAACACTGGTCTACAATTTTTTAGAAGTCGTCTGCTTCAGAGATAAAATGTGATATTTATTATGTATTTTGATGTGCTGAATTCAAATATGACAATTAAAACAACTGATTGGCTACTGTTTCTAAGATATTTAAGTTTTTACATTTTATGTCTATGTACATTGTGTAGATAGTAGAGTTTTAATCATTAATTGTAAACCTAGGTCTTTTCATGTGTTTATGGTTGCTTTACATGATAATATTTCACCTGTCCTGTTTATGTAA
The DNA here is from genome assembly GCA_007922305.1 of Dermatemys mawii. Taxonomy (NCBI): domain Eukaryota; kingdom Metazoa; phylum Chordata; order Testudines; family Dermatemydidae; genus Dermatemys; species Dermatemys mawii. The sequence goes on from ML677349.1 coordinate 11,307,807, forward strand.
CACTTTAAAAATCAGCAAAAGGGTTATATAAATAAAATGTATTATGAAACAAAAGGCAAAACACTATTATGTACATAGTTTAGTCCTATTCAGTGTCTACTCGGCGCTTCTTGGCTTGTCTCTTGTATTCATTAAATGGAGCATCTCTTGTCACTGTCCAGCAATAGTCTGCAAGCATTGATGGGCTCCATTTGCCCTGATAGCATTTCTCCATTGTTGCAATGTCCTGGTGAAATTGCTCGCCGTGCTCGTCGCTCACTGCTCTGCAGTTCGATGGAAAAAAATCTAGATGAGAGTGCAAAAAATGTATCTTTAGTGACATGTTGCAACCAAGGCTTTTGTACGCCTTGAGGAGGTTTTCCACCAACAACCTGTAGTTGTCTGCCTTGTTGTTTCTGAGAAAACGTATTGCCACTGACTGGAAGGCTTTCCATGCCGTCTTTTCCTTCCCACGCAGTGCATGGTCAAATGCATCATCTCGAAGAAGTTCATGAATCTGAGGACCAACAAAGACACCTTCCTTTATCTTAGCTTCACTTAACCTTGGAAATTTTCCATGGAGGAACTTGAAAGCTGCTTGTGTTTTGTCAATGGCCTTGACAAAGTTCTTCATCAGACCCATGTGTAAGGGTGGTAACAAAATCTTCCTCGATTCAACAAGTGGTGGATGCTGAACTCTTTTCCTCCCAGGCTCCAATGACTGTCGGAGTGGCCAATCTTTCTTGATGTAGTGGGAATCTCTTGCACGACTATCTCATATGCAGAGAAAACAGCAGTACTTTGTGTATCCAGTCTGCAGACCAAGCAAGAGAGCAACAACCTTCAAATCGCCACAAAGCTGCCACTGATGTTGGTCATAGTTTATGCACCTCAAAAGTTGTTTCATGTTGTCATAGGTTTCCTTCATATGGACTGCATGACCAACTGGAACTGATGGCAAAACATTGCCATTATGCAGCAAAACAGCTTTAAGACTCGTCTTCAATGAATCAATGAAGAGTCTCCACTCATCTGGATCGTGAACGATGTTGAGGGCTGCCATCACACCATCGATGTTGTTGCAGGCTACAAGATCACCTTCCATGAAGAAGAATGGGACAAGATTCTTTTGACGATCACGGAACATGGAAACCCTAACATCACCTGCCAGGAGATTCCACTACTGTAGTCTGGAGCCCAACAGCTCTGCCTTACTCTTGGGTAGTTCCAAATCCCTGACAAGGTCATTCAGTTCAGCTTGTGTTATGAGGTGTGGTTCAGAGGAGGAGGATGGGAGAAAATGTGGGTCCTGTGACATTGATGGTTCAGGACCAGAAGTTTCATCCTCTTCCTCGTCTGACTCAAGTGAGAATGATTCCGGTGCATCAGGAACCGGCAGTCCTTCTCCGTGGGGTATTGGGCGTATAGCTGATGGAATGTTTGGATAATGCACAGTCCACTTTTTCTTCTTTCACACACCTTTCCCAACTGGAGGCACCATGCAGAAGTAACAATTGCTGGTATGATCCATTGGCTCTCTCCAAATCATTGGCACTGCAAAAGGCATAGATTTCCTTTTCCTGTTCAACCACTGGCGAAGATTTGTTGCACAAGTGTTGCAGCATATGCGTGGGGCCCACCTCTTGTCCTGATCTCCAATTTTGCAGCCAAAATAAGGTGATAGGCTTTCTTAACCATAGTGGTTATACTGTGCTTTTGTGATGCAAAAGTCACTTCCCCACAAACATAGCAGAAGTTATCTGCACTGTTCACACAAGTACGAGGCATCTCTGCTCACTTTGGCTAAACAGAAATGTGTCCCTTTGCAAAATCAAACACTGACAAATAAGAGAGCACGACACTGTATGATTTCTAGAGCTGATATAGGGCAATTTGTTCAGCAGAGTGATGTAAGCTTCATTATGATTGCATCATCCATGACTTCTAGGAATAACATGATGCAATTCATATCATGTATGACGCAATACCAGCTTCAGATTGCATCATTCATTGTTTTGCCTAAAAAGCAAGTACTGTCCAAACCCAGTCAGATTTATTCATAGATCCAGTCAAAGATGTATTTTAGTCATTTCTGGTTTAAATTGAGATCCCTTCCCTTTATAACTCACTTATCCTCTGCCATTCCCATGTCAAAGGTCGTATATACTGACCCAATAGCGTATCTTGAAAACTAGAGCCAATCAACAATTTTAAGCATCATTTTCGTTCTCGGTGACCCAGAATTAGTAAAGTCTGACTACATTTATTTCAGAAGCATTTTGGCTGTAGAGCAGTGTAAGCAGTGGAAGAAAAAAAACACAAGTGCAGTAATACCTACACTGCTTGTATTGTGATTGTCTGGCAACAGTCAGAAAACATATCGCTATTAACGTAAGAATGGCCATATTGGGTCAGACCAAAGGTCCATCCAGCCCAGTATCCTGTCTACCAACAGTGGCCAATGCCAGGTGCCCCAGAGGGAGTGAATGTATCAGGTAATGGTCAAGTGATTGATCAAGCATAGAGCAAGCAGAGCTACAACGTCTGGTGGTGGGGAGTACATACCATAGCCAGACTGTCAGCGTCACTTGCACAGATCAGAATCAAATGCTGAGCTAAAATCCATGAGGTGAAACAACACACAAACCCATGCTGTGGTGTATAACAATTCAAAATGAAAGGGTTTTTGTTTGTTTGTTTATGGTAGTGGAGACAGGAGGATTCAAAACTACGTCAGGACATGAGTTTGTCTTCTTAGTGCCCAGTCCTGCCAGAATACACTCAACTACCATTGACTCAGTAGCTTGCAGGATTGTACACTAACAGAGAAAGATAATTCAATGAGGACTAAATAATAACGACCTGACAGAACAAAGTGTCGAGCAGGCACTCAGGAGGTGACAAGTGATGGTAATGTGGAAATTGAGGATGCTCAGCTCTGAAGAAGGGTCTGACAAAAAGGTCCTGGAAATAAACTGGTCTTTATTTCCTAGTCCTAGTCACATGGTCTAGGTCAGAGGCAAAGATCAAAATCTCTGACAGATGAGTGGAGGCAGAATCCATAGACTCTAGTGGCTACCTTCACAACAATCTCATAGTGAGGCCCTTAGCATCTGGCAAGATTGTGCCCAGTCCTATTGTCAATGAAGTCTATGACAAAATCCCCATTGATTCCAGCCAAGGCAGTTTCAGACCCTCGAGATAAAAGCTGAAATGGTTTTTGTTTGCTCACCATTTAATATACTCAGTAACACATTTCTGAAGTGAAAGGAAATGACACACTATCACAAAGAGAAAATATGCCATTTAGCATCATTCTGGTCTTAGCCTAACCTCGCACAACAGTTACCTCAAAGATCAAGAAACACGGAATATTGTGGCACTAATTAACAATGATTCAAGATATGAGCATTTTCACAGATACTACATCTTGCTACTCGTTTGTTCAGATGCTACTCCTCAGACTTAGAATTAAGCCATCCCAGGCTAAATTCACTACTAAAGTCAAGAAGGGATTTAGCCCTCCATGTTTTACCAGTTATTACAATCTAAATTCTCCCAGTTTGTCCACACTCATTTGATAGCTATTTCCAATAGATTGCCAGTCAATTTCCTAAGTGGTGTGAGAGAGAATTAGTAGGAAGATCCAATGATTTACCAGGTTCTAGAAAGTCTGAATCTCTCAGGAAATGGAGCAGCTCTCTCCAATGAAAGATCAAATTTGGTACCAAACCCAAAGGTATCTGAATACATTCATGGGCACAGATTTCCCATTGCCTGGCTCATTGCATAGCTATTTACCTGCAGAACTCTCCCCACTGTGAACAGCATTCTGTCAACTGGAATAAAGGGGCCTGAAATGAATCCTGAGGAATATTCTCTGAATAAAAAGATTTCTCTAGAACCCTGTGAGGGACCCACTCTCAAATATGACGGAAGGTGTCCACTGAGGACATGACCAGAACACAGTGCTCTGGCTATGGGAAATTCGAAGCAGAGCATTAATTAGAGCAGCACCAGGCTGCTCTAGTTTATGCTGGTACAGGGAGCATAAAGGAGTCGCAAAGCTATCTTTTCTCCATTCCTGTGTTCAGAGTAGGGATGGATTAAGTGGGAGTTGCAGTTAGTGAGGACAAAGTATGTGTAACTCACTATTCAGTCCCAAATCTGTCATTACACTCACTTTGCACATAATAGCCATCTGTATTACAGTAATACCATTGAACTCAGTGAATGGTTGGGGCCCCATTGTACCAAGCACTGTACAGACAAGAGAAAAAGTTCAGTCTTTGCCCCAGAGGGCTCAATATCTAAAATGATGATAGGACCCAAGAGCTGAAAGAAAGATAGGTGAGATGGAATGACAAGGTAACAGTAAAATGAGTATATTTTGCATAAAAATCAGCAGTCCCAGCTCACTATCTACTTTATCAATTATCAGTGTCTTTCAGGCATCTTACCTGGCCCTGGTGAGTCTCTAGTAGAGATCTGAAGGAGGGAAAAGTGGGTGTATGACCCAAGAACCTCTTAATGTGATCTGGCAAGAGGGTAACAGAAATAGCCTGATTCTGGTATGTGCATTCTGGATCACCAAAGAATGTCATGTGAGATGCCCACTGAAAGCCAATGTCATATTGATTATTCATATAACTGTGAACCCTAGGTACATGTACTATGTAAGGAGCTATGTATATATACACTGAAAATATGTTCTTAGAGTCTGTACCATGGTATTAGTCCCTAACAAAGGTGAAAAACAGGTGTTCTCTCAGACAAGAGATGCTTATTCACCTCTTTCTCTCTGTTGAGATGTAAATTAAGCACTGTAAGCTAATGCAATGGGCGCTCATTTACATACAAAGTTGGATATTAATGAAGAGATGTGAAATTGCAGGAAGGGAGCACACAGGATAAAACAAGCCACAGGAGGTTATCCTGTCTATGATTAAAGACAATGAACTCTCAGGGTAGTTCTAGAAGGCAAAGAAGAAATTCTAAGAAATAAATGCATTGTCCATTTATGTTCATGAAAACAGGTTCTCAGTCCGTCTTGGTTGAAAATGCTGGAAGACTTTGGGTGAGATAAACTTCTTTAGACAGGAAGATAATCTATTAGTTAAGTTTAGTCTCTAGAAAGCATTTTTTAATATGTAATCATTTATTTCCAGTATCTTTACTCACCATCTTCTGAACCTCTGTTCTTTGATGATAAACTTATGCTTGTTTTCACTATAAATATATCTAAGTGCTGTGATGGTAAGCAAAGTGCTGGGCCTGAGTTGACTCTTACAAACTGGCAGATGCTGCCCTCTTGGCAGTAAGAGGGCTGGTATTTCTGTGCATGTTCAGCAAGTCAGGGGCTGGACACTGTAGGAGAGGGTGGGTGGGGGGGTTGGTGTATGCCATTTGCTAACCTACACGGAAGGAGTGAGGCCTGCAAGGTACAGATTGTTCTGACAGAGACTGTGAGTTTCAAGGAACTGATACACAATAAGCATAGACAAAAAACTCTTTCATGCTAAGGGCAGTACACCCTGGGATTGTCACGGGGTAGGGGTGGTGAGCTGTATGGGCCAGTGGTGCCCAGGCTCCAGCAAATTCAGGGCCTGGGGAGCCTAGCTCTACCAATGTTTGGGGTCAGGTCTCTCCTTTGGCCCTGCCTGCTGCCCCCATGTGCCTCCTTCCCCAAGCATCCTTGCCTACCCTGGGCAGTGGGTGGTTGTGCTCCACCCTGTGCTCCCTCGCCAGCCATTGCCAGCTACAAGGGAGCGGCACCAGGGACAGGCTGAGGCGGCTGCTATGCCTGTGAATGAAGGAGATGCATGGAACCCCTGTCTCCCACTGGTGACTCTGAAGAGGCGGGGGCTTATCCTGACTGGACCTCCTGAGCAACAACCGGGGGGGGGCCTTGGAGGAGTGCCAGGGGGCAGGGAGGGGCACCTCCCCTCCCCTGGAGCTTGCTGCTGCTGCTGACTGCACTCAGCCTCCAAACTCCATCCCAAGCCCACATCCAAACTCCCTCCCAGAGCTTTAGGCAGCAGTGCTGGGGAAGCGGGGGGGGGGGACAGAACTTGGAACTGTTTTAGGCATCATCAAAAATTATACAAACTAGTCACCCCTGTGAAAGGGGGCTTCATGGCTTTTGTGATGAGATTTCCCACATGTACAGGCAATGTCATAAAAAGCAGGGGGTGGGGGAGGGGAAGAAGCAGAGAGGAACCAAACCTGAGAATGAAATTTTCTTCCAATATTCTTTTGGGGTTTGGAATCCACATATTGGGCCGTTCCCTCACTTTACACCAGGAGTCACTCCCGACTGATACCGGTGTAAAGTGAGAGGAGACTCAGGATCACCAAGGCTATTGCTGACAAAAGAGCTACCCCTTGATAAGAGAAGGCCGTTGCATTAGGAGCACTTGTGCCTGTGCTGTTTTGGAGGGAAGGTGCAGAGAGAGGAAACCTAGTTAAAAATTGAATTATGAGAAGCAGTGAGCCACGCACACCCAGGGCTGCTCCACTGGAGGCAGTGAGGGTCTTCTAAATGTTAGTCATCTGTGCAGTTAGTGTTTCTCTGTTAGCTGCATGGGAGGATGGGGGTTGCAAAGGAGGCATGCAGGGTGACCTCAACTCCTGTGCGTGGCAGAGACGGGCTCTGCACCAGCTCCAGATATGGAGGAAGACTGGAGGTGGGTTTAGGGTGAAAATGGTGCTTTCATATTTGTGCAAGTCCAATAGCACCTAACCCTCACGTAAGACAACTCCAGAGGTCAAAGTAGAAGCTGTAAACTGGGAGGGGTGTTGGTGGATTCTGGTCCCTGCCTCAAGGGGCTTTGATTTTTAAAAAAATCCTGGGCTCACTGACGTCAATGTGAGTTTTACCATGGATTTGAGTAAGGTTAGTATTTCATGCTTAGGGAATTGTTGACTATGGTTTTAGCAAAGGACATAGTAAACTCATATACTGGATTAGTTGCAAATTAGCTGCAGTAAAACCAGTCTCACTCTTCAGCAGCTCTGTTAAGTGATATTATTATTAGCTGCTCTTCAGAGGATGGTAGGCAGGCAGCCAGTAAAGCACTTGAAGTTGACCATCCATCCATCTGCTCCCCTATAGGTTTGAACACTGGCAATATTTTCCTTTTTAGGACTTGCTTTGAATGTGATTAGTGGGCTACTTGCCATTTTGTTACACAAGTGATTCCTTGTGCATTAAGGCAAAAGGTATATGACAGGTATTTCGTCAATGGGAAACTCTCGCACAATATTTCCATTCATTCATCTGCTGATTTATTCATATAGTGAAACTATTCCTGGTGTTCTCTCTCTGAACTAAGACATTTTACATTGAATTGAAGGATTTATGTACAGGCCCCTCTGCAGCTGTCAACAAGATGAAAAGTGGAAGGCCTTATTTTTAAAATGTTGGGGTGTATTTGTGCATAGGTGCCAACTCTGTGTGTATTCTGGGGCTGGAGCACCCATGGGGAAAAATTAGTGGGTGCTTTGCACCCTCCCCTAGCCAAGCTCCCTGCCCCACCCCCACCTCACCTCTTCCTCCTCCCGAGTGTGCCGTCTTCTCGCTCTTCTGCGTACCTCCCAGCACTTGCCACTGCAATACAGCAGGAACGTGGTACACTCAGGAGAGGAGGCAGGGAAGAGATGGGGATTTGGGGAAGGAGTTGAATAGAAGCAGGGAGGGTGCAGAGACTTTGGGGAAGGGGTTGGAATAGGGATGGGCAGGGCTGGGGGCAGAAGCAGGTCAAGCACCCACTGGCACCAGCAGAAGTCGGCACCTATGATTGTATATGTTTATCTTCAAATTCATGCATATTAATATTTGTATTGCCATAGTGCCTGTTAGCCTCACTGATGGACCGGGATTCCACTGGGCTAGGTGCTGTACAAATGCAAAACGAAAAGACAGTCCCTGTCCTAACAGATTATAATCCAAGTAATAATCTGATGTTGAATTTTAAATGAATTTCCCAGTTGTAACTTGCTTGATGTTCAGTGCTACAGCACTCACTGCAGGATCGGGGCATTAGGGATCAAAATTAATGAAGGGGCTTGAACAGCTCAGATAACTGCAATCCTGTCATTTAAAATACTGAACATTTAGAACAGTGATCAGCAGCAGTCACTAGTAGACGGGGTAAGTTCATTCAGAATCATGTCCTGGTCGATTTCTTTCAATGCGTTAAAATCATGTATTATATTAAAAAAAAAAAAATCAACAAGCTCAAAGCCATAAAAGAACCATAAATGCAGGGGCCACTGTGAAAGGGAAGCTTTACTCTCAGTTTTTGATCCAACAACTGAATTCATGGGATATGGTGAATTCCAGAAGAGAAGGGACAAGATTTTCTAAAGGGCCCAGCTCCTTTTAGGGACCTAACTGATGTGACCAGGATTTCAACAACCACAGAGAACAACAGAGACTCTCACCCACACTTTGAGAACAATGGGAGCTGTTGGCTGCTGAACACTTCTGCAAATCTGGCCATTTCCTTTAGGGGCCTAAACGGGAACTAAGCTCCTTAGGAAACCTGGCCCACTCTAAGGGTTGCAGTGCTACATTTATCCATGCAAAGAGAAGGTAAGTGAATGGGAATGCTCTGGTGATGCAGAAGGAAACTATGACCAGCTGCTCTGTTTTGCTAGCACCATGGCAGAGAATAATAAGCGTCTCTCTGGTTTCCCCAACAGGATGAGGTTGGAAGAGGTGGCACCTGAGCTGGCACCACAGTCTGGGACAACATGAAAGGAATTACTGTTGGGTAAACACACAAGTGGAGGGTGTTATTTTTACTTGCACTCCCCTTGATAAGTCAGAGATGGGGGAGAATCCAATGCCACCCCCTTTTAGTCTACAATTTTCCCAGGAGTTTCAGTGAAATCTCAGTGCAGAAAACCAGAACTTCCATGTGTAAGTGCAGTCTCCAAGAAAGCACCTGGGCAATGGGGAAGGGGAGAGAGACATATTTCCTCTATCCTCAGTCCAGCCTGCTGCAGCTACTAAAAATGAACCCCCTCCCCCCCTCTAGGTTGGCAGATGCTCCAAGGTACCCAAATCTGAAGACCATACATACAATGTTTTTACCACAAAGAAGACAGACAGGACAAAAAGATGCAGGGCATACCTAATGTTGAAGCTTGTTTCTGCCTTATGTACTGTTCGAGAATAGTTAATGCTTTGAGAATGTAACCTCTGGGAATGCTGGCAAGATCAGCCTTTGCATGGGATTTCTTGTCAAACAAGAGGTGGCTGCTCACATCAGACTTGCCCAGGGGTTAGACTAACTAAGCACTTGGCTTTTCAAAACATTTTCCGCATATCCGCTCTCTGTTCAATTTGCTGGAGCCCTTTCCACCCTTATTCTTTCAGTTTCTCCCTGAGCCTGTGACCTTTCCCAAACTCATACTGAATGAGTGTTTGGTTAGTTAATGTACCACAAAACTCTCCAAGGAGAGCCTTTCTGGGCACCTCACACAGGCAAAGTGTATTGCATAATATTTCCCTGCCACTTTCATGACATTTGAGTTTGCACAGGACACAAGTCTTACATAAACAGGGTATTAAGATCTAAGGCTCTCTTTTGAGAGCCTATGAACTTGTGTGGGGTTTGTGGGTGTTGCTTCTCTAACTGCAGGGAACAGTTTGCACAGAATACAGTAAAACAAATCAAAATCAAAGCTTATGGCTTTGATTCAGCAGAGCAATTGAGCATTGATTTCAGTGGGAAAAGTACATACTGAATACTGCCTTGAATAGGGTGTATGACTATGTATGCACAAATTAAAGATGGGCAAGGAAGTAACATAGCATTTCAACCCCAAAAATACATAGTGTGACTTATTACAAAACTGGAATTTACAGGAGGGCTGTGAATAGCTCTGCTCCATCCCCCCCTCAACGACATAAGCTCAATTCAGTCTGAACGTTCTCCCCTCTCCTGGGGTCTGCCTCTTATTTAAAAAAATCTGAAATAAAGCCAGTGGCAGAACAGTACATTGTCACAGAAAGGGTTTTCTCAGGTGGTCTTCCTGTACCTTCCTCTAGCTGTTTCCTCATCCAAGACCCTCATAAGCCTTTTGAATTTTTGGGCACGAACTAAAGAGACCCTCTTGATCTAGCTTCCAGGATGAGTCAGAAGAACAGCTTTATAGCTCCTTACAGGTTTCTGAAGTCTGCCACTCAGTCATCGTATCCTGTGGTCCAGATACTACTGTCACGTATGTATTACAAATAGATTAGAAGTAATCATAATTTGCTGCATTAGATCTCAACTGCATATGGTGGCATGGGTGAGAACAACTAGCCTAAGTCTTTAGAAGTGACTAAGGATTTTGCATGCCATATTTGGCACACCTTAAAAGGAACCTCCTTTTTCAAAAAGTGGTGAGTAACCACCATCAGAAAATCAAGCCCTTTTAAGGCATCTTAAGTTAAGCATCCAGAATCTCCAGTCACTTTGAAGTCTCAAAACAACTTGTTCCTTCTTTGCATAAAGATGTAAGAGCATTATGAAAAAAATGAAAGCTATTTTGCATAAAAATGCCAATTAACATACTAACTGTTTATAACTGCCAGTTTATAACAAGCAATAGTAATTCATAATGATTATTTTATTTACAAAGCAAAGCACCTTTACCCCACCTGCTGAGGCACTCACGGGGCTTCACAAGCAATTTAAAATTCAACACATTAACAAAAAAAGCTTTTCTTTAAACTGATGTCATTTAAAAAAACAATGAAGTTTGTAGCATCACTAAACAGCAGCAGCAGCGGGTCAAGAGAAGCTTATCAAAGGGACATCAGGGATTCAAAGCTAGGACAAACTTTGATAAAGCAGTTCTCGGATGGTATTTCTAGAGCGGGCTGGGATGAGCCTTTTCAGATAGGGAGGGAATGCGGAGCTCTAACACATATAAAAGGGTTCTTTTCTTAAATTATTTAGTGCTCATGAAAGGTGCCAGATGAAAAGTTACCTGATGTTCTCTCTTTATGTGCAGCACTGCCACAGAATGAGAAGAGGCAAAAGTTAACAGGCATCCTTACAGATCTCTGCTGAGGCCTGAACCCTGATCTGGAAATATTACCGTTGAGGATGACAGGTCTGCTTAGTCTCCTTGCTGACTCAGCCCTTGGTCACTGCTCCAACAGGTTACGAGGGTGGCAAGTAATAAACACACCAAGCTGGGCAGAATGGCATCATTAGACTCTGGCTCCTGATGAGTGAGAAGAGCATAGTATGGTTTTTCCAGTTTGATCTGTATAAACAAAAGGCAACATGAAATAAGCACGTTGAAATGGCAGGAACTCTCTCACCATCTTTCCCTCCCCCTCCCCCCTCTGCGCCCCATTTCTCTCTCTCTCTCGCTCTAGTGAGTTTAGGGTGATCAGATGTCCTGATTTTATAGGGACAGTCCCGAGTCTTTTTCTTATATAGGCTCCTGTTACCCCCACACGGTGTCCACATTTTTCACACTTTCTGTCTGGGACTCCCCTTACCACCATGCTGCTGGGTAAATATGGATGGATAGTAACTGCCCTCCAGCTGCCGCGCTGCCCAGCTCCTGGGGCCGGGGCCACTGTGGCCCCCAGTGGGTGGTCTTGTGTACCCCCTGAGGTGCGTGCACCCCACTTTGGAGACCACTGACTTAAGTAATATATAATGCAAGGAATCCAGGATTAGTACTACAGTAGAACCTCAAGAGTTCTGAACTCCGGAGTTATGAACTGATTGGTCAACCACACATCTCATCTGGAAACAGGAATACACAGTCAGGCAGCAGAGACCAATCCCCATCCCCCAAATCCCCCAAACCCCACTGCTATACAATACAGTACTGCAGTGGTTCTCAGCCAGGGGTGCATATACCTCTGGGGGTAGGCAGAGGTCTTCCGGGGGTACAGCAACTCATCTAGATATTTGCCTAGTTTTATAACAGACTACATAAAAAGCACTGGCAAAGTTAGTACAAACTAAAATTTCATGCAGACAAAATGAGAATATAAGCAATTTTTCAGTAATAGTGCGCCGTGGCACTTTTGAATTTTTATGTCTGATTTTGTAAGCAAGTAGTTTAAGTGAGGTGAAACTTGGGGTAAGACAGACTAATCAGACTTCTGAAAGAGTACAGTAGCCTGGAAGGTTGAGAGTGGTGTTAAATGTAAATTACTAAAAAAATATAAAGTGAAAGTTTAAAAAGATTGGACAAGGTAAGCAAATTTCTATACTTGTATCATTTAAATTAAGATAGCTAAAAGCAGTATTTTTCATCTACATAGTAAAGTTTCAAAGCTGTATTAAGTCAGTGTTCAGTAGTAAACTTGAAAGAATCACCATGTTTTATTCAGAGTTATGAACCTCCTCCTCTCCAGAGATATTCATAATGGAGGTTCTATTATAATTGATTATACAGCACATTAGAAATAAAGCCTGTCTTAACTTACTAGAAGAACTGTATTTATAGCTACAGTAAACATTGAGGGCTTTCACTTTAAGTGCCATGGGTCAGAACCTCAGCTGAAGTAAATAAGCATAGCCAAGTCAAAAGAGTGGGCGGTCAGGGGACAGGGGTTGGATAGGTGTGGAACTCCCAGGGGGCCTGTCAGGGAGCAGGGGTCAGGGCAGTCAGGGGACAGGGAGCAGGTGGGGTTGTGGTGGTGGTGTTAGGGACAGGGGTCCTGGGAGGGGGTGGTCAGGAGTCAGGGGGAGTTGGGGGTTCTGAGGGTGGCAGTTGGGGGGCAGGAAGTGGGTAGGAGTTGGATAGGGGGCAGGGCCAGGCTGTTTGAGGAGGCATAGGCTTCCCTACCCAGCCCTCCATACAGTTTTGGAACCCCAATGTGGCCCTCAGACCAAAAAGTTTGCCCACCACTGATTTAGAGAATGAAGAGTCTGGGATTTTGTTTTAAAGCGGGGGGCTGGTAAACAGTTTTTTTTCTGGACAAAAGAAAGACCAACACCTCAGCCCAGGTGTGGCCAAAATCAATGGGCTATTCATTTTTGTTCGCAGTTGCTGGAAGAGATCATCTGGCATAAAAATCACCAGCAGCGTAGGGATCAACATGGAGTCTACACCACATAGCATGGCATTTACACCCAGCAAGGGAAAGGAACTTTGTCTGCAATGACCCTTCAACAGAATACATTTTAATGGTTTGCTAGAGCCAGGTGTTCTCAGGACAAATTTTTGGGTGGCCTCAGGGTGCATCCACCAACTCTGACTGGTGGCACTTTCACACTTGTTTTCTAAAATACTTTAGCTTTAGGAAAACAAATAAATACACACATATACATGCCCAAATCAATGCAATTTATTTATTGGTAGCTAGTAAGTCTGTTGTAAAAAGTGATATTAACAACCAATCACTTTTCACAGAAGACTTACTCAGCCCCAGAAAGACTGGGGACAAATTAAGCCCTAGATGGGGGTTGGGGTAGGTAGTAGGTGCCAAGAGCAGCAGAGTTGTGGGGTCCTGGGGAGAAAGTAGGAGGCCAGAGCCCAAAGCCCCATGGCTGGGGGATGGGAATGGAGCCTAAAGCCATGTGATTGCAGCCTGCGGTTTAGGTTTGCTAATCCTCCTGGACTGGCCAGGAGTCTCCCAGAATCGGCCTCAATCTCCCAGTTGCTATTGAAAGCAATCTGGGAGATTTTAATAGGTCAAAAGTCTGGTCAGCGGCACAGCAGGGCTAAGTAGGCTCCTTACCTACCCTGGCTCCACGTGGCTCATGGAAGTGACCAGCACAGCTGGCTCCAAGGTGTAGGGATGGGGGGTCTCTGTGCCCTGCCCCTACCCTGAGTGCTGACTCCACAGCTCCCATTGGCCAGGAACCGTGCCCAATGAGAGCTGCTGGGACAGTGCCTGCAGGCAGGGGAAACGCGTGGAACTGCCTGGCCGCCCCGGAGCTTAGAAGCCAGAAGGACATGCTTAGGGTTGGATTAACTCTCCTGTGGTCCTGGGCGTATTAGATTTTGTGTGGCTCCTGGGGGTTTGGAGTGGGGGAGTGGATTCAGGGCTGAGACAGAGGATTGGGGTGTGGGAGGGAGTGCAGCTCCAGCTGGAGAGGGCTCTGGGGGGGGGCAGGGAGGTTTGGGGTGTGGAATTTAGGTGCAGGAGGGGGCTCTGGGTGGAGGTAGGTGGTTGGGGTGCAGGATCCAGCCAGGTGATCCTGTGGTCCAGCCTAGTGAAAGCGAGTGAGGGTGGGGGAGAGCAAGTCGTGGGGGAGGGAGGATGGAGTTAGTGGGGGCAGGATCCTGAGAAGGGGCCAAACATGGCACGGCCTGTGGAAAGGAGGGGGGCAAGGGTGTTTGGGTTTGTACAGTTAGACAGTTGGTAACCGTACCGGGGCTAGATCCCAAAGTCCTATGGTCAGAGTCGTCTGCCCCACCACGCCAGGGTGAAGCCCAAAGTCTGAGCCCCACCACCCCATGAAGGTGGGGAAACTCGCCAGCTGACTGCTCCTCCAATGTTGTGCCCCAGCTGTCTCCAGAGTGGGGCAGAGCCCAAACCCTGCTTGCAGCCCCCGCAGACACCACCAAGGCGATGCATCCGGGAGCAACAGGCGGGGGAAGGGCTGCTGATTTGCCCCAGTCATAGCCCAGGGCTGAGGCTACAAGAAAAGACACAGGTGGCTGCATTTGAGAAACGCTGTGGTAGACTATAGTGAGAAGGGGAGTGAACCTCTAAGTCCTTCACCTCTTAAGGAAATAAAGAAACCAGCCCTTAGATTCTGTAATGGATAGTCTGTCACATGGGAGAAGTTGTGGCTAGTAGAGAAACCATCTTGAACAAGAACTCTAGCAGATTAAGTTAACATTTAGTCTTAGCAGTGGGTTTTATTTTTGATTGTTTGTAACTACTTTTATATTCATTCTTTCTATCCCGTATCATGGAAACGTGCCCTTTTCTTAAAAAAAACTTGTTTCACTTTTACCACAAACCAGCTCAGTGCTATGTTTGAAGTGCAGGGTTTGTCACTCCAGTTAATAAGCTGCTGTGTATTGCCTCTTTAAAGGCACTGCCAACATAACCTCTGTGAGTGTTTAGTGATAGGGCTAGACGGTGCATAGAGACATCTCAGAAGAACTTGAGAGCTGGGGCTCACTGACTTACTTGCTAGGTTTGGAGTGGCAGATCTCTGAGGCATTTTCTGGCAGCACAGACTGGCTGGCATGTCAGGGGACTGATACATAGTTTTGCTATTGCGACGGTCTCACGTGCTGAGGCTGACGGGGTAACACAGAGGGAACTATTCTGGGAACTCAGCAGGTGGTCGTGTCTATGTAGCTAAGCCTGGCATGCTTGTGTATAGTTAGTAAACATGGGTATTTGGGACCCAGAGGTGCCCTAAGGAACAAAAGACAACAAACGGGCTCCTATTCCCGCTGCTGGAAAGGCATGAAGGGATGAGCATCCATTTATTTCCTCACCTTTCTCTCCCACTCCCGGAATAAAAGAAATAGGACTAGGGCCATGAGGGGCAGAGCTGGCGGCATAGAATGCAGGGCTCTCAAAAGGACAGCCCTACAAGAGGCTACATGCTTAGCTCATGCTTAAAAGGCAGCCCTGCAAGGAGACAAAAGACAGCAGCACTCAGGAACGAAGAGAGTCTGCTTTTAGGGACACTGATACAGAGCAGCAAAGGACTCTGCATTATGGAATTTGGCTCCAGAACCCAACATTCCCCAAATTTCTACCCAGGCTTCAACTTCAAGTCCATTATTTATAAAGGAGACAAGTCACACACTTGGGATCTGAATGAACTTTCTCAGAGCAGGAAGGCACTCAGAATTGAGGTTCAACTTCGATCTCACTTCTAACTTACAGAAAAAGGCAGGCTAATTTGCCTTTAACAGCCTCACCCTCTCTGCTATTTTGTAGCAAACTAGGCTGGCTTCCTCCCACTCCAGAAGTGGCTGCATTCCACTGGTGCTCTGGTATATAGGCTGTGAATCATTTGGGATACTTTGTCTTGAAAGATACCATGTGTTAGTAAGAATGAAAAAAATTAAACTTTCAGAAACACACACGTAACCAAAAAGGGAGTAGGGGAGGGAAGAGGAAAACAAAGACTAGAATTGTTTGAAAATTTTCATTTTATCAAAAATTTCCAATTTCTGTTGAACATTGTTTCTTTCAAAAGTTTCCCACAGAAAATACATACTATTTTTTAACCAGCTCTGGCATTGACCAAAAGATCAACAAACTTCTTGAAAACCCACCCATACTAATTAAGAATTTAAAAACTTACATTTTTCTTTAATACAGTTAAATGGTGGGACACAAGTCTAAAGTGATGTTAGAAACATGAATTGTGTTTGTTGCACGGAAGAGTGAACTGTTGGCAGCTGCTGCAGGAATAGGGAGCTTTGATTGCAAAAATGTGCAGAAAACTGAAGCATGGCTCTATCTCCCTGGCTGAAAAATACCAGGTACGTTTTATTTTGCAACATGCTACAAAAATGCCCCCGCGCTATTTTGGTCTTCAGCTGGAAACATGAGAAAACAATGACCTCAGCCAAAAAAAAAGTTTTCACCTTCCCTCTTTTTGACGCCATGTTTTCAAATCTTGTCTAAGGCCTTCTGCATTGCAGACTGTTGCTTGAGGTCACTGTTTCTAGCATTCTAGTGCTCTCAACAATGCATCATTGAGATCTGTGCACTTACTCTGGATCCACTATCAATTCCCCAGCAATGCAAGCTAATGGGATTCACTCTTCTCTACATGCACTCTACCCGCAGTCCTTGGAACGGCCAAATTCTCTCTCAGTTACAGCCCTGAAAGTCCCTTGAATCCAATCTAGTTGCTCCACATTTCCACTGATGTAACTGAAGTCAGATTTTGGCCCTGTTTTGTTGGTGTAGTTGTATATTAACTTAATGTAGGCTATTTTCTGAGGTTGGTTCCTCCTTGCAATGTATATCAATTTACTGAAAGCTAGAGTGTTCCTCGAAGCTTCCTGTATCACAAATGTACCATTTGGAGCATGGCTAGGGAGAGAGTTTTCACTTAGTCAATTAGGGCTGCGGTTCCAGGAGCGGGTGAAATTGACTTGCACTTACGTCCATTACTACTGTTGTTAATTTTGCTCTGTGTGAAGTATTTTATATGATGGGTTCCTTCTGTATCATTTGGAATTCAAGCCTTACTACGTTACAGTTTTTTCCCTTATTGAACTGCTTTTCTTCGTGGTGGAATGTGTTTGTACTTTGGTTTGGAATAGAATGAAATCTCAGTTTAGTAAACAGGCGCATTGCAGGGATTTTTTGGTGAAGTATTTCATTGTCTTCATTTCCAGCCTGCTATTTCCTCTAGTATTTACTTAGCTGATTAATTTTAACAAGCACCTAAAAGGGTAATTCTACAACACAAGGGAATTCATAGCCCAAGAACCAGAGGAAAAAAGGTAGCTAGTACTAGAAAATGAGCATATTCAGGAGGACATCTCCAGGAAATGCACCTGAACATGCGCATCTGAAAGGGGAATAAGTGGAGGAAAGGGATGTGTAATATTCTACCTGCATCTCACACTGGGAGAAAACCACATTTTAAAACAGTTTCCAATTAAAGAAACTCAGATCCAAATAAAGAGATGGATACCAGGGACACACTGGGAAGATGAAAGTATATCCCAAATTATCAGATCTCAGAGCATGCTAGAAGCCTGAAAAAAAATTCCATGGAACTTTGTGCAAGATCAGAGGTGGAGACCTTGCTATCCTGGCCCAATTCCAATGTGCACAAATAATTGCTGCTTCTTAACTCTGTGGCGGTTGCAACTGGATCCAGTGTTTTTGTTCTCTTCCTGACCCGATCTGTCACATGGCAAAGCAAACAGATGGCATGTTGCATCTGAGCTGACTGAACTTCAACAGTGTGGAAGGTGATTCTGGAAGAGGCAAGACTCAGTCTGTACAGCACTTGGAGAAACCTGTGGAGGAAAAGTCCTATAGAAAGATACAGATAATAGAATCTGGCATTTTAAGTGCTCTCTTCAGATTTGATTTCAATGTATTTAAAGTAATCTTGGTCCAGACTTTGGAGTTTTTTCTTCAATAGTGACAGGTCTAACAATTCAGAGCCATACATCAACTCAAGAGTCGTCTTCTGGTCCAGAACTTGTGAAGACTTTAGAAAGTTTTATGCCTCTGTTATGATGTAACTAAGCACTTCTATACCAGGTTTTTCCCCATAGATCTCAGTGCACGCTACATTAGTTGATAAACATTATCATCCCATTTTACAGATAGGGAAATTAAGGTACAGAAAGGTTAGTGGACTTGCCAAGGGTCATACCAAGTGAGAGGCAGATCTTCTGTTCTCAGCATTGTCTTCTTACTCCCAGACTGGTATCCTACCCACTAGGTCTCTTGTAGAGCTTAAGTGGTGATTGGGATAGAGCCTGAAGATAAGTGTCCTACTGTTACAGAGAAACTTATGGCTGGTCTAGAAAAGCTACAGTGATATAGCTATAATGGGTGGGGCAAGTGAGAACTCTTGCATGGATGCAGTTATACTGCTATAAAGGTGCCTCACACTGGTATAATTTATTCCCAACCAGGAATAAACTGTGCTGGTATAAGCACCTTTACACTAGTGTAATTATGTCCATTTTGAGGGGTTGTACTGCTATAATTACACTGGTATTCTTAAAGTGGCAAAGTTTTCCATTGTAATCAAGCCCTTAGATAATTGTGCTGAAGAGAGGGGGCTGGTTGTGGGGGTGTTATTAGGGACCATTTCCCTACTGCTAGAAGCAAATCAAGTGCAGGGAACTCCATCTCTGTTTATTCCCTTGCACATGTGCCCTTAGTAGGAAATCTCAGCCAAGCTAAGGTGCTTCCTCTCTCATATAATCTGGCAGCAGGGGTCTCTCTCTCTCTCTCTCTCTCTCTCTCTCTCTCTCTCTCTCTCTCTCACACACACACACACAGCCCAAGCATATTACACCTTTGTGAGGTACTGCATCTGCACTCTAACAGGTTTGGTAAGAAAGAGACTGGAGGCTGTTCCTGAGTGAGCCAGGGTCTCCCACCGCACAGGGCTGCTGCCAGGCAACAGGACTTAAAGCAGACATCCTACTCCTGCTGCTGCACTGGTTAGTACAGGGGCTGAAGTAAACAAGATCATTCCCACTTTCCCTTCCTAGATTTTGCCATGACCAGAGGTGTAGTGACAGGGACTTTCTGGAGCTGGTCATATTTGCAAGAGAGAGTCAATACAATAAAGGGAATTATTATTGCCTTGATCTCACTAAATTCCCATTTGATGTTCACACTGTAAAGATGGCTCAGGGTGGGAGCAGACTACTGAAATATCCATCACAGCACTTCTATCACTTCCTGAAAGAGAGGAGTAGACAAAAGATCCATGTCGTGGGTGGTCAGATCACACTGCACCCTAGATGTAGTACTCTATCTTTAGCCTCTATAAAAATAAACTATGATGGTTGCCCTGGGAAACAGGTTCTTACACCCTCATCCCCTGCAGCTTTGCACAAACACAATGTCCCCCCGCCCCTCCCCGTATAAAAGCAACATATTATATTTTACAAAGCAACCAGCCCTCCAGAATCCAGCTAGCCAAGAAGTGAGACTCTCTCTGAGAAGAGAGAGAAGGTGATAAACAACGGGAGATTTTTCTCATTGCTTTTGCAGGCATAATGTGATTGAGTCTAATTTGCCATCGCAGTAAGAGAGAAATCATCTTCCCCCAGTGGAAAAGCACTGGAACAACATATATACAGGGCTTGTACCATTCAGAGAGAAACAGGATGAATCCACTGTTATCATGTCATTTTTCCTTTCCTAGACGAACATGTAATATCTATTCAGGTTGCCCTTTTATAGCTGTCTCATGCACGCTGCTGCAGAATATCCTATGGTGCTGAGTTTCATATTCCACAGATGATAAAACACACACAGGGTAAGGTTAGTTCAAGCTCAAAGAGCCAAGGCAAAATTCATCCCTAGGGTGATTCCACTGAAATACTTGAGCTACATCAGGAACAAAGGTTCTTATTTAGATAAAAGACCCATCTTGGCTGCACTCACTTTTTTACATTTTATCAGCTGTCAGTGAGCAGCTACTAGGTCCTGCTCGGCTCAACTGGGAATGCAGGAGGAAAACTTCAGCTGTGGGATAACAAAAGCAAAGATCATAGAAAATGCAGCCTGTGAATACATGTGCCTCAACAACTCCGTCTCTACTGACTGAGCTGGGCATCCCAGGATTGATTCTAAAACCAGGTCTCCCTGTCAATTGTTACTTTTTGAAGTGCCAGTGATGTTGGTGCTGTACAAGTCGCTAAAACAGTAGAGGTCTCTGCCCTCAAGAGCTCCCAACTCAAGGGAAGGGAGCCGGTTGAATACTACAAAATTATTTTCATGAAAAAAGTGTGGCAAGCCCACTTTGCTGTAATCCAGAAGCAGTTTGTGACTAGAGATCCACCTTTTATCCAGGAAGGAGGCAGTGAATTTTACAGTGAGCATTTGCCTCAAAATATGATATCAGGGGCAAGTCACTCAATTATTTGCTGTTCTCCTGTATGTTGGTGTGCATTTAATAAAACACGCCACCATCTGAAGCCTCAACTTTGAGCCTGCATATGAACAACCCATCCCCCTAATGTGTGTTTATGTAAAAATAAGTCTCCTATGTAAACAAATCAGCCAATGAAAAAAATCCAAACAACAAAGAATATTCCAAGCAAAAAACTTTTACTTCATAAAAGAAAGGGAAACCAGAGGCTCTACTAGTCTTCACTGTTGCTATTGACTATACATGGAAAGTGTTCAGATACTATGGTACTACAATAGTATAAAACCCTAAGACAGATGTAACATTTTGGGACCGCATGGTTTCTCATGTTCCATGCATGATGGAGCATATCTACTATGTAGGTAAAGGGAAAAGCAAATTTTTAGTGCACAACTAATAGCTTGTGTTTAATGCAAACTGTGACCAAACCAGCATCTGCTGCCTGGAGTGAGTTACTCTCACTGCAGGGGGAATATTAAGATAAATCTGATGCCTTAACCTCCTCCCACATCAAGATATATGAGCAAGGTTAATGTAGAATAGTTATACGCCTATTTTACTTGGGTTCTTATGCTCCCACCGTTGCTTTGACACCCAAGTACCTTTCGGAGCAATACAACAGAGTAATGTCCACCACTGCTTGAATGCTTTCTGCTCGGTGATCAAAGTTGCGCTGAGTCCTGAAGGGTGGATGCATATTGCACACATGTGGTTTAATTACTCATTTTTTTCCCCATTTTTTTCTTTTTGCACATTTTTTGATAATGGATTCCTATTTTTACCAGTAGTAATTTAGAGTCCATGCAAATCAGTTTCAGCCTATGGGCTGTTTGTTTACCAGAAAATTCATACCCCAAAATGTGTCTTATTCATTATTTGCCATTCTATTTAAAGCAGCCTGTGTCATCCCTTTGGAACAGGAATGCCATGTGACTTAAGTGACCAATCACCAGTGGTAAATATACAGACAAATAAGGTCAACCAATCTGCTAGCAAAGTCAAATCCAGCAGCCAGTCCTTACTGCGGAATAAGACCCAAACACAAACCCTCTTCCCTGGCTACTAACCATCGAGTAATCCCCTCTATCTCTAGAGCTAGTGACAAGAGATGGACTGTGCATTGGGCCCTGAAGATCAATAATGAGATCTTTTTATGCCCAACGAGTTAGAGTGAAGGAAGCACATATTAGCTACAAGGCTGAGCTCCCTGGTTAGATTCTGGATCCTGACTACCATATTCAGAAATGTTTGATTATATGCTCCTTGGGGCAGGGACCATCTTTTTGTTCAGTGCCCAGAGTGGTGGAAGGGAGGTCAGGGAGGTTCCTGGTCCCTGAGTGGGGCTCCTAGACACTATAACAAGTGGTTTGTTCCATTAGAAATACAGATCAGATACAGAACTCATTTCTGGATCCAACCTTTCCCAGCATTTTGATGTAGGGATTGGTTTTCATTCAGGCCTCTCTCTACTATATCCTGTGTTATATCATACATCCCTACTAACACACACTTAAAATAACCCTCTAAAATGACAGGAAAATAATTCCATCAGAGTGAGCTGCAGGTAGCAGCTGCTAGAGGTAACACTGTGCAGTTTAAGTGTCAATGATCAAACATGGTATTTTCAGTCTTCTATGGCAGACAAATCACTACCAGTTTTCTGTCTGTACATGCTAGTCACATAAAACATTGCAAAATCAGAGGAAATCTTAACCAGCTAAAAAAGGGCGTGGGCATAAGAGAGTCCAGTAAATATCCCAAGAGTTAAGCAAACTTGATAAATCACAGCTAGGATTTAGAAAGACAACTACCCAATGAGTTCACGCAGCTACTTAGTCTCTTCCTTGGGTGATGGTCTAACAGAAAATTTAGATCAGGTTCTTTTTCCATTTCACCCTGTAAGCTTCCCTAGACGTAAAGTGGAGTGAAGTTCTGGAACAGCCTTCCAAGCAGAGTAGTGGTGGCAAAAATCCTAACTGGCTTCAAGACCGAGTTTGATAGGTTTATGGAGGGGATAGGATGAGGGACTGTCTACAATGGCATGTAGCCGATCTGTGACTGCTAACAGCAAATATCTCCAATGGCTGCTGATGGGACACTAGATGGGGAGGGCTCTGAGTCACTACAGAAAATTCTTTCCCAGGTGTCTAGCTGTTGGGTCTTGCCTAAATGCTCAGGGTCTAACTGATGGCCATAGTTGGGGTTAGGAAGGAATTTCTCCCCATGTCAGATTGGAAGAGACCCTGGGTTTTTTTGTTTTCCTTCCTCTGCAGCATGGGACATGGGTCACTTGCAAGTCTAAGCTAGTGTAAACAACAGAGTCTCTGTATCTTGAAGTCTTCCCGAACTGTTTCTATCATGCCTTCCTTACCCTAATGGAATCTTTCTGCACTCCCAGGAACCATGGTTGGGAGCGAGGGGCTGCGGCCGTGGCTGGGAGCAGAGCCGTGGTGGGGGCCGGGAGCCGAGGCCAGGAATTGGGGTCAGGGCTGGAGCTGCAGCCGGAGCCGAGCCGTAGCTGGGAGCAGAACTGCGTCTGGCATCAGGGGATGAGGCTGGGGCCAGAAGTACAGCGGGGCCGTGGCTGGGGCCAGAAGTGGAGTTGCAGCTGGGGGAAAGGCTGCCTCCGAGACCATCATACTGCATTCTCAGGCAAATTGTCCTTGTTTCTGTCAAGTACAAACTATTGCTCTAAAACACACTCCGCAAAAGGCAAACTCCTGCACTCCTGACAGGGCTATCACAGGATGCAAGAATCCCCTGCTAAGGTGGCGGCTAGGTGGCAATATGTGGAGGTGTGATGGGATGGGACTCACCATGCTAGCGCCTCCTGCTAGTATCTTGCAAATTAACTCCCCAGGTTGGTACTCTGACTCTCAGGAGTGTCACAGCCACCGTCACTTCTGCTCCTGGACTTGTGTTGCTCCAACGACCACAGTGACCTCTTCAGGACACAGCGCTCCAAGTGTGTTCCACTCTGTGTTCCTTGCTTCTGGTGGACATTACCACAGTCCAACAGTCCTGCCACTTCGTCAGTTGCAAGTAGGGGAGGACCCGGACCCCATCCAATACTCTGAATCCTGGCCCAGTGACCTTGTAGATGGAAGCCACTTGCTCTGTCCCCTCTAGCCTCTATTTCCCTAGGCTATGCCCCCACAGCCCCAGAACCTTCTTTGCCCTTGCCCCAGGACCTCAGCCTGAAACTCCCAGCCACTATCCAGGAGCTCTTCCCCGGCTTTCCTGGTCACTGCTAGCAGCACTGGTCTGTCCAGGTTTCTTCAACCTGCAAGGTAGCCAGTCCTCCCGCCTGGAGATCCAAGGAGCACCTGAACCTGTTCTGCCCTGCAGCTCTTCTTTTATGGGCCTGTCAGACCCTGATTGGCTGCTACTCCCAGTCCCTCTTCTATTGGCTGCTTTCTGCACAGCCTTCCTAGGGCTCCTTTACAGGCCAGTGTGGGGCAGTCATCCCAATCACAGGTGGCTAAAGCAAAGAATCAGGAGTCAGGATTTCTCTGTTCTGATCATGGCTTAGTCACAGACTTGGGAAAATCACAATCTTTGTGCCTCTATTTATCTAGTCCGTATAATATAGTTTGCGAAAAGCACATCTACTTCCCAACGTGCTGTACTGCTCCTTGATCTCTTATTAGTCTACTGTATTCTGAGGACAGGAAAGGTTAAAAAAATAAAAAGGATGTTGGCTTGACAGATTTGACACAGTGAAAATTAATTTCTTATTGCTTATGTTGGCTCCAGAAACCTCCATACTACAAAGCTGCACATCATCGTTACCACAGAGAGGTCCAGGATTTTTCAGTCTTGCACACATTTCCTCAAGAATTGCACAATGTAGCTGCTGTGTATTGTATTGCAGCTGAAATATAACATTTTAAATATTGAAATAATGCAGAAATGGCTGGATCTGGAGACTTTGCTGTATGTCTGTAATGGACACAAGCAGTTGCCTTTAGGGCCAGATTTATTTCTACAAATTTACAGATTACTGCTTAAAGAGTGAGGTTCTAGATTACAATGCACCAAGTTCCTTTCTTCTGCCCTCTAATGCTAGTTAGAAGGCTACATTAAAAAAGGAACATCTCACTTTTTGTTTTGTGGTAATACCAATTGCACTAAAAGCACTAATACATGTTGGTAGAAGGGAGAGAACACACTGCCAACACCTAAATTCTTTTATTCAGATGTAGTTTAGCATCATATGGCTTAGTTCATTAAGGTCAGAAACAGATGTGGCCAGAATGGATCTAGACAATTCATGGATCTGTAGCTTCAGGCTTTGCATTAGGATGGGCCCTGTGGATGCAGAAAAGTTGGATTCAAGAATCTATGAGAGGTGGGGCCATGGCTATACACTGCTGGTGACTTCCATGGAGTCTAGGCACAGGCATGATTTAAGGACTTCAGTAACACAGCTGGAGGTTATGGGTTTATTACAGGAGTGGGTGGGCAAGGTTCAGTAGCTTGTCATGTGCGAGAGGACAGACTAGATGATCATGATGGTCCCTTCTAATCTTAAAGTCTCTGAGTCAGTCTATGAGAGAGCATAGGCAGGGCAGAGAGCTAGAGGGCTAGGAGCACTTTTACAGGGGGCTCTTTGGCTGCTGGGGCATGGGCCTGTGATTTGTTGGTCCTTGAAGGGTGAATTTAGTCCTTGTTACCAATCAAAACAGCAGGCATGGTAAATCCACTGAGCAACACAGGCTTTCTACCATTTCCCCATCAGCAATGCTCTCTTGCAAGCTGTGATAAATAGATTAGCTTGTTTCATCCTCATGAGGATGAAACCATTCCACTCTTACTGCCTTAGTCAGATTACAACACAAAGTTCTTTGACACAGTATTTAAAGTAGAGAAGAGTTCTCGGTTTAACACTTTGCACCTCATTTAATTTGCACTTGTTCTTAAACTCGGTCTCTGAGCGATCTCTCATCCCTCCCTGTCAAATCTGTTAGCTAGATGAGAAATCTCTCTACAGCAATGCACCAGAAAAGTTTAGTTGGTCTATATGGGGAAAGTTGAGCTCTACAAAGATTTTCTTCAGAGCTTCAAGGGAGTTAATTTAAATTATGTAAGTTTTCTTCTAGCAAGTTCAGGTTCAACAAAAGAAAGATGCCTTTGACTCCCCTTTAAAATCCCTCTTAGACAAGACAATTACACCCCAATTTGGTAAAGCATGGAAGTCACATTTCAGGCTCTTGATCTCTCTCAACCTCATTTTCCTCATCTGTGTAACGTGTACCTTCACATGAAGAGGTTACATGAATGTTTGCAAAAAAGACTTTAGGTCTTTGAATAGAAAGTATTAAATTCTGTTAATCTAACGGGCTTTGGTTTGTGGCTGATTTTGGCATTTGAGATTTCATGCTTACTAAAGGTGCAAGATTAAAGCCACAGTTACAGTGCAGGCAGCTTCTCCAAATCCCCCTGCAAATGGGATTCAAGACTGACCAGGAGAAAGCAATGAAATGAGTATGATCTTGAGAGGTGCTGAGGACCTATAATCCCCAATGAAGTCAACGTAAATTGTGAATGGTTGGGGCCTCTTAGCATCAGGTCTTTAATCCTGCTCCACCTTTTTCTCCCCACTACCTTCCTGGCCGCTTAAGATCCAAGTTTGATTCCAAGTGCGGCGGAAAAAATCCAGTCATGCAGCCAGTGATTTACTGTGGCATGCACTGCTATGTGCATGCAAAGCAGGGCTGATTAGTACAAGCTGACCAATGCCTGCAAATGCAGGGATACAGGAGGCATAACCATATCTGTGCTGTTCTCTCACTGACACTAGCACTGAAGCATTTTCAGAGGCAGCCTAGGTATTAAGTCTCATTGCGTGAGCTGTGGTGGTATTAAGTCAAGAGTACCTGCAAAGACTTTCAGTACCACAGGTCTGGTGTTTGGCTGCCCCAGGTGCAAAGGCACATCTGTGGTGGTTCTGTGCTACTCTTAGTTCATCATCCTGTTAGTACTGCCTGAATTTTAGTCCACTTCATGTAATGATGCAGGAGAACTTATCGTACAGCAGGAACTCCAAATTGCCTGTGTGGCTTCCAGGAAGAGCCAACTTTCCACACCGGCCCTCCTCGCTCATTAGTCCCCTCCAGACATTCATCTGCCTATCAATCACCAAGTGACAAAAAGCTCCATGGCATAGATGGATGGCTTGCTGCCAGAAGCCTGAAACCCCTCTTCCCCTCAGGGACCTCCAGCAAGCTGACATCTTTCAGTGCCGCTGCAGCCTGTAATAATCTTAACTCCATTACTAGTTAAAAAAAATTCTGGTCAGTCCCTGCCCACAAAAGTCTATATTTTTTTAAATAAAAAAAAATTACTTGCCATTATTGAGGGCTGGGAGATAGGGTGGCTGGGAGGGGGAATGAACCTAGGATAGCAGCATCAGAGCAGAGAAATGAAGGAAATAATCCAAAAGACGTAAACATTGAAAGTTTTCCCTTGCTGTCATGCAGAAAGTTAGAGGAGAAATTCCCCCTCCCCCACACACCTGAACAGAAAAGTAACAAGCTGTTTCATTCAGTGGAGGTGAGGTACCATGAGGGCACTGACTGTCAGACTTTCCGGGGAAAAGAACGAAGGCCAGGAATGACCTGCTGCAGGAGATACACAGAAAGACTTTGCCAACAGGTCAGAGCAGCTCCTGGAAATGCAGGAGATGCTGGAGCAGGACTGGCAGAGCCAGGCTGCAGCACTAGCCATGTTGGAGAGAGAGAAAAAGATGGTAGCTCACTACCTCCAGCACAGCTGGGAGACCTCCAGCAGCAGAGGAAACTGTCTGAATGGCTGCTAGACATGATGGCCAGCAGGCAGTAGAATATGCCAGCCCAGACCCCACATCTTGCTCCGGCCTGAGTCCAATTGCTCCACTCTCATTCCCTCCATGCTACCACGTGCTGCAGCCACTGGACAAGTGTAGGCGTGGAATGAGCCAGTCACTGCAGTCCATGAATGGACGTGCACATGGGCAGATGTACCCAAGGCTCTCCACTCCTTGCGTCTATGGGGGAAGAAGAACAGCTGCTCTGACATGTGAAATTCCATTCCATGGGACACTGCACTCCTGGGTTTTGTGTTTTGTTTACTTTGCACTTCATTTTGTTTGCCCTCTATCAAGTGTCAGCTGATCTACCTGTGTTGACAATTATTTTGCTGTTCAATCTCAGTGCGTGAGTGCTTAGAGAAAGACAGGAAGTTCAAAGCAAAGCTTTTCCCGAAATCTCAGATTAACCAAATGTATATTGATAAGGGTAATACACAGTGCACTAGTGTTGTGCTCACATTATCCCCTCCCTCATTTCCCCCTCCAAACCAAAGAGGTGAGTGCACAAGGTCTCCATTACTTCCCTGGCTCTCCTAGACCTAGCCCCAGAGATCAGAGGAACATTGACTGATTACTTGTACGAGCACAGGCATCGACCCACTCCTGGCCAAAGCACTCTGCCTTCTCCTCATCTCTGTTGTTAGGGCCTCTGGGCATCACACAACACAAATGGCCTTGTACACACGGGCACCCAAATGGTTTTATAGGCAGCACAATCTTGCCTTCAGTGTGCAGAAAGCACATTCTATCACCATCCTGCACCTGGTCAGGGTGCAATTAAACCTCCTTCTGCCAGGTACACTCACATCAAAGCAGGGCTTCATGAGCCAGGACAGGGAGATCTTGAGATCCAGCCTAACACTGGGCGGAGACACCCTGTTGATGTCCATATCATCGGTCAGGAACTAAGCCCTATTTTGTCAATATTTGATCTCTGGGGCACCTTGGCATTATGAGGGGGCACTCTTGGAAGTTTGTTTCTATGGCACACATGGTTAACCCCTGTGGAGCCATCCCCGCTGCCATCACTGGCCCAGCGACTCACCTACCAACTTAATGCTTTGCTCGACCCCCACCTTCCAGCCTGCCCCATCCAGGTGCAGGGTCACACCCCTGCAAGGAGTGGTGACACAAGGAGCTCTGGGGCAAGAGATGACCCTAGAGCAGCTGTAGCATTGTAGCTCTTAAAAACACTACTAAGTTTTTTAAAATACACTCTTGAGTTTCTCCAACACACACCCCTACCTGCAATATTTAATTACCAAAACTCCAGAGGCCTTACTAGCCATATTTTACAAGCTCTCTTACTGAACCTAATAGATCGGAAAAATAAACTGCATAATGAGCCTATATTTTTCTATATTATCTTTATAAAGTGATTCTAAATTCCACATGGAACGGTTCTCCTCTTACTTCTATGTCTGAAGCATCATGCACCCTACATAAATACTTGCCTTTAAAACCTAGTAGCGCAGAGGTAATGACTAGGGATCATGGATCAAGACTCCTATTATGCTTAGCATTGTACATAAATTATAATCCAGGCAAGGACTGTCATCTTATGTGACTGTAAGAAGACAAGTGGATACAAGACGACTGGGGAGCACAAGACAACACTGGAACAACACTAATTAGTGTAATCTGCAACAGACAACTCACCAGCTAGCTAACTAGTGTCACATGCTCTGATAGATCAATGATATTTTCATCCTTTGGACAGATGCCCTAAACCCTCTCAGATTTGCACGACAACTTCAAGAACCAGCAGCTACTCATCAAACTCTCTGAAGACTTTCACACCAGCACTAACTTGCTGGACACTACCATCCGTGGCAGCAATGAAGCCCTATAGACAAGAAACCCATGGATCACACTTATCTTCACAGACCCAGCAACCACCACAGACACACCGACTCATCTATCTCCTGCAGCCTCTCTCAAACTGGGGTCCATGGACCCCTGGGGGTCTCCAAGGGTACTCCTGAGGCTCTGCATGCCCTGCTGATCAACTCCTCCCTTTCCAGAAGCGTAGTGGGGCTAAGGCAGTCTTCCCACCTGCCCTGGCTCCACAGCGCCCCCGGAAGCGGCCGGCACATCCCTGCAGCCCCTGAGAGGACAGGGGGTTTCTGAATGCTGCCCTCAACCTGAACACAGACTCCATAGCTACCTTTGGCCGCGAACTGTGAGCCGGGGCAGTGTACACATCCCCGTCTCACCCTCCCGCAGCCAAGAATCTGCATCCAGAGAAATGCTCTGGTTGCTTTTGGGAGCCGCCTGAGCTGATTCTGTCTCTATCAACAGCACAGAGACAGCTCTGGGCTTCTAATATAGAGTGAATCAACTGCAGTTTTGCTCGGGAATTGCCAGTTTTGCTCTTAAGTTTCAACACTGGCTCATGGGAGTCTCCTGTAATTAGCAACTTTTGCCGCACTTCAGCGGAGCACCTCATGCAGGAAGAAGGTACTTAAAAGGCTGATTTTCAGGGCACAAAAAAGCAGCATCTCTGAGGAGTTCAGCTTGAATCAACCCTGTACTGAGGAGGGATTTGACTATATGGTTTTCACACAGCAGTTAGTCGACTCCTAAATTCCACCTTGCAACTAGAGCAGCCAAAGCAGGTCAGCCTCCCTTCCCGACAGCGGTTAGGCCAGGTCATTGCCAACTAGGAAGATAAAATGTCAGTGTTCTACAGGCCCAAGTCAGCAATATAATGAATATTTCAGACCCTAACTCCCTCACACTCATGAGGAAATCAATGGGCCCCACTAAGTGCTAAAGGCAGCAGTTAAATTACTTGAAATAAAAGCTTCAAGTAATCAGCCATTCCAGACTGCAGTTGCCATCTGAACCACCTAGGGAAATTCACAGTGTTGACCTAGAATCTACAACATACTACACGCTGTCAATGTATGAGCCCTTCTCTGAAGAGCTTACAAGCTAAAGACAAGAGGAAGGACGGAGACCGCTAAAAAGAAATAGAAGCCAACCAGTGCACATCTTGTCAACTCCCTTGGTTATATTTCAGTTTACCTCCATTCTTCTCAGCCAGGATGTCACATCTCTCCTCAGGGTCCACAATTCCATCAGTGTTAAGCCAGCTGGTACAAATCAGGAGCACACAGGTGGCATTTGTGCCCTGGTGAAACCTATGTCCCACTTCTTAAATCTCTAGAAGTCATGAATAAAGCAGGCCACAAATGCCTTTCTGGGTGTTATCCTTAAAAAATGAATCTATTTGAACTGAGCTCCCTAAAGAGGTGAAGGGCCACTGTGCAACTCCATTCAAATCTCCAATCCCTGTAAATTTATATCCTGAAAAATGTGTGTTCCCCAACACTTACGAAGAGCAATTTATAGCCCACACAAGCAGAAGTCCTTTCATTGAGTCAGCCCATCCCCTCTTTAAGTAGAGAAATGCTAGCAATCTGAGGGGCATAATTGATTCTCTTCATCCTCCATTTAGTTTTTCTTTACTTCACTAGAGTCAGAGCAGTAATATGGTCCAGTAGTCAGGGTACAACCCAGGAGGGCCAGGTTCTATTTCCTGCTCTATAACATTCTTCTAGTGTGAGGCTTAATCTCTCTGTGGTTCCATTCCTATCTGTAAAATCAGGCTACTAGTACATCTCCCCCTTACATTGGGGCTGAGTGTATAAATACTAGGAAGACTGAGGCAGATATCATGGAGTCCACACCAGTCCCTAAAAGTAGACATATAGGTTACCACACCAGATGGAGAAAAATCAGTTTTTGATTATTTAAATTGTAATCAGTTTCTTTTTATATCCTTTAAAATAATTCTGAATTTAATACAAAATGTTTTAAGGCCTAATCTATTTATAATCCCTAAATATATTAAAATTAAACAATATGATGAATCCATGAGCCTCTATCAAAAACTTTGCGTCCAGGACTGCTTTTCTATATAAAGAATGAATCGGGGAAAATATCTAACTTATGAAGTCAAGCGTTACAAATATGGCACAGTAGGTCATGTACTGTACTAAGCTTGTTTTGTTCAATAAATGTTATATGCTGTTTTGTGTGCTTAAATTCTAGTTAGCATCCTAATGCAGTTTGATACAGATCTTGAGCAAAAAATTAGTTCTCCTAAATAAGCAATATATCATTCACCATTTTCTAACACACTAAAATGTGCAATTAGTCAATAAATATTGGAAAATATTAAGATATATAGCTGCTTAAATAAAATGTATTTTGTTATAGCGTACTCCCTTAGGCAGCAAGGATGTACCAAAACTACTATGAAATCTCTCTCTAGTAAATCAACATGTTTTAATGGCTACATAAATTAAATGAGAATGAACTTTTCTTTAGAAAACAATTAAAATGGAAAAGTTGATTAAAAATCAATGACTGGTGAATTTTCCATGCGGTGATTTAATCACCTTGATTTACAAAAAACACAAAAACAAAAACAAAAACCCAATCCATCCTGCTACCAAATCCCCATAAAAGAAAAACTAGTGAGGAAAGGATTATTCCCCCAGAAAATTGAGCTTTGGGCTAAAAACTCAAATTTTTGACTCTGAAATGCTGCTGATATTCACCATGGAAGACTAAGCATGTCTGGGGAACCTGTCCCAGAGATGAGAATTAGAGCATGAGGCACTGCAGCAGAAACATTTTGGTTTTCTGATGTTTTCTAAAAAACAAAAAATTGTCTGCAGGAGCCAGACATTTTTGGCAAATAAATTTCATTTAATCAAACTTAATTTTCCATCCAAAAGCCAATTTTAATAGAAAATGTTCAACCTGACCTGGCTCCTCAGGTACCCAGGAAAATTGAAGAATCTCTAAAAGTTCAAAGCAATGAAAATATAATGCTTTCTTCTCCACTAACAGCATTTCTTCACCTTGCAATGTCAATTCCTGATTCCAGGCCTAAGAGATTCAGCAAACAATACACATGGCAGATTGTTTTCCCTTAAATATTTTAGCATCCCATACAAGAGTTCAGCCTCCTAGACATTTAGTCTCAGAAAGATGCTAGCAAACCCAAGATATCAGAGTAAAAACTGAAAACTTTTGCAGAGAAATATGCAACAGATCTAGTTAAGATAAGATAAAAAACCAACAAGGAGTACTTGTGGCATCTTATTGGCTAAAATTTATTTGGGCATCAGCTTTCGTGGGCTAAAACTACTTCATCAGATGCACGGAGTGGAAAATACAGCAGGAAATATATATATTAGTAGTACATGAAAAGATGGGAGGGGATGAGTTACTATAAGAACTAAAGAAAAAACTAATTTCCCCCATGCTAATTTGCCCCTACTCTTACTCACACCTTGTTAACTGTTTGAAATAAGCCACCCTGATTGCCACTACAAACGTGATTTTTCATCCTGTTGATAATAGCACACTAATTGATTTGTCTTGACCTCGCACTGCATAAGGCAACTCCCATCTTTTCATGTTCTGATATATTATCTATCTTCCTACTGTATTTTCCACTCCATGCATCTGATGAAGTGGGCTTTAGCCCACAAAAGCTTATGCCCAAATAAATTTGTTAGACTATAAGGTACTCCTCGCTGTTTTTGCTGATACAGACTAACATGTCTATCACTCTGAAATCTGTTAAGAAAAAGATAGTCTACAGACTGAAGTCCACAACCCAAGTCTAGGCCCAAGGTGCCAGAGATGTTCAAGGACAGCAGGTTCACAGACAGTAGGACAACCTCAAACACATAGGGCAAAGTTTCTTTCACAGATTTACCTTCTAGTAAATTCTCTGTAGACCACTAAAAGGTCATTTTAAAAACAGAAGGTTAACACACTTTCATTGAGACATCAAACCTAAAGGGAATAATTTTGCTTCCCATACGTCTTTTGCACGACCAATAAAATTTAAGACTAATAAATTGAGGTTGCTTACTTGTAGCTGAAGGTTCTTCAGGACAGATGATCCCTACCTGTATTCCACAAATGCATACCATGTATCTGAGATCAGAGATGTCTAGCAGTATCTTTTGGTCTGTGCCTGCACAGTTGCACTTCTGATAGACGCCTCTGTTACCATGAATCATAAGGATTCGAATAAGAGGAGATGGATGGTGGATAGTGACTTGCAAATATGGATCTCACATCTTGAAGACCTTCCACTTGCAGGCAAATAATCTCCATTTCTTCTTCAAATCCTGGTCCCTGAGTATTCCCCACAGTAATTGGTAAGCAGTACTTAAAGAGGAGGGTACAAGTACTGATAGTATGAGGTTGAGGTTCCATTGTGGTGCAGATTTCACCACTGGCAGAAAGGTCCTAGTTAGACCTTTCACAAATCTAACTGTTGTTAGGTGAGTAAAAATAGAGTAGTGTCCTAACAGAGGATAAAAGGCACTGATTGCTGCTAGATAGACCTACAGGAAACCAATAGAAAGCCCCGAAGTCTTCAGGGACAGAAGAGTCTCAAATAAAGATATCTACAGGTTCTGGAGATGACGGATTTCTTTACCTGGACATAAGGTAATGCCTCCATATAGACATTTTCTGGTGGAGTCTTTTCTACTTTCATTGAGAATAGACTGAACAGCCTGCACATTTTAGATCTGATACCTATCTAAATAGTAGGTGGGGAGGTGACGGGGGCCTGGGTTGGGGTAACTGGTCTTGCTGTTTGTGATTTAAAAGATTCAGGAAAGATCAGATGCTGAGGAGAAAATGAGATGACATTTGAAGAAGGTCCAGAAATCACAATGGCCTGGGCTAAAACAATGACCTGAGTTTTGTCACAGCAAGTCTTCAGCAGAACTTGTGGTTGTCAGGTAGGCATGGCAAATATGAGGCTATTGCCTCACCTGGTGAGGATGATGAAACATCTGATACCACCGTTGCTCGGAGATCCAGCTCAGTTTCCTGTCCCTCATACTCTGACAGAGCCAGTTGGTGTCGTGTAAGAGATGGTCAATGGGACTCATGGACAGATCCGGCGCATCTAACGCGGGGATTCCATGGACCTCAATAGGGTCCCAATGAAGGACTGACCAGTCAGGGGGATCCCACGGCATCAGACACCATCGTTCCCTCGGATAGTCATATCAGGGTGGAAGATGGACTCCAGATCAAGTCCTTGTCTGTACTCGCCTCCCAGTGCGAGTGTGGGGTGGGGGTTCATCGAGAGCTTCTGATTTGTTCAGAGACAAGGCTTGTTCCGGTTGGACTGGTGGAGCTGTCAACACCTGTGGGTGAAAGCTCCTGCCTATGGGTGGGAGAGGGAAGCACCCCATCTCATCTTTTCCTTTTCTGGGGCCCAAGTGTGTCTCAGGAGGATTGGTCCTGAGAAGGGAAGAGATTGAGGATAGAGAAGGGTGAAGATATTCTTCAGGGAACTATAGGTTTCAGTTAGTCCCAGAGCATAGGGTGTTCTAGTAGTTAGAATTTACAGATACAGCACAACCATGCTCAAGCTGGATGACTAGTCCTTCCAGGTATGGGTGAGTACTGTCAAAGTGTCTAACTGGGTACTCTTAGATGGTTGTGGTGCCGATTCTTAGGCTTGAGTCAGAGCTGTCGCTGGTACTGGTGGATCTTTTCTGCTTTGTGACTTCCCCTCTTGTTCAGTGTCTAAATGGACTGAAATCCTTAGGACTCATGTGCCAGGGCGACACTGACACTCAGAGAAGGATCCTTTCTTTTGGAAGCAGACCTGGAAAGAGATCTAGCCTTGTGTTTATGAGTGGCTCTTAGTCTCATGATAAGCCCCAGTTGATTCCTTGGGCTTGCTTAGCTCTGGCTTTCACTCCTGCTGCTCGTTGATTGAGGCCGGTGTGTGCAAGGGAGGTCTCCCTGGACCAGATCCGACTGAGGGCTCCTGGCCACAAAATGTTTCCTTAGATAGAGCTTTTACTCCTCCTGGGTTAGTGGAGGGAAGGCGTGGCAGACACTGCACTTAGCTGAGATATGAAACTTCTCCTAGGCTATAGAGGCAGTGCCTGTGTTAATCAGTCATGGAAAAGGAGCCCGGGGCAGGAGAGTCAGTTCTTAAGCCTGGGACTCTGGGCCTTGTCTTTGTCCACAGGGAGAGACTCTCCAAGGAAGGGAATAGCTAAGCTGTACTAATTAGTGTTTTAGTTGTACAGTATAAACATATTACTATAAGCTATGTACAATATATTTACAGCTTCTGAAGAGGAAAATGGAGGTATCTATGGCCACAGAGGATTCCGACTCGGGCCATTTGGTGGTAACAGGGAACTAGAGAGGCATCTCTCCATACTGATCTTTATACCCTTGGTTTGAAGCAAGAGTGGAACTGCGCAGACAATAGATACTACTTGCTAGATCTCTGATCTCAGGCATATAGGGACCAGTTCTTGAACATTAGCATGCTCCTGTGGTTTTACTAGTAACTTCTCTTTTCCATGGGTGGAAAGATGGCAACAAACCCCACTTCTCCCACCACGACTTAATTGGGCAAACTGCAGATGCTGAAATATGAAAAAAAGTTTCCAGCAGAAAAAGTTGAGTGCTGCTCAACCTTCCAGTTATGTCAGAAAGCACTGAAATAATGGTATGCGCAGTAGCGCAGTCAAGCTAGGTAATATGCTGGGTGCACACACTGCTAAATTCAAGTTGTGTACTTCCACTTCCCATAGCTGATATGTAAAACAGTGCCCCCCCCACATGCCAGAATTTTAACTGGAAAGGAATCGCTATTTCCAAGTTCACATAAGCAAGCCTCAACTGTTCCATTCTGGCTTAGCTTCCAATCTCAAAACACTCACATACAAGATGTCACCATCCTCCAAAGGTTTCAATACCTTCCCCCACTAAATTTTGCCAGTCATAGTGGAAGGGACATGTCCACTATATGCAGGATCCTGGCCAGGATCCTCAGCACATCCAGAACATTAATCTCAGTAACAGCTGCTTAACACAATTAGAGAAAGCCTTTGCATTTTCTCAAGATTCACTACCAGGGAAGCAGCCAGTTCAGTGAATGAGAACACACTTCACAGAAAAAAAAAATGTCAATATGGTGCCATCACTTGGAGCAGCACCTCTAACCAGCACTTTTCACTTGCCATAGTGTTCATAAACAAAGTTTCCTTCAGCGCAGCCCAGACTTGTTCCACACAACATGGGACATAGGAAGCACACAGTTTTTCAGTTCTATCATGCTAAAAAATCTATCAGACACTCACTTGAAAGCTAACAAAAACTAAATATTCAGAGACAGAGCACACTTGTTTAATTTGCACTAAACACTAGTTTCTGGGATCCCAAAAACCTAAAAAACCAAAATCAGACACATTTAATTTAAAACTGACTTTAATCCATGGACTTTCAAACATCTCACATCAACAATGTGAGTGTGCGTGCATAGGGGGGAAAGGGAAAAATTAAGTTCAACATACATTAAAAGTGTTATAAAACACAGAGCACATTGAGTTATGAAAACACCTTGCTATTCATGTGTGAGGCTCAGCAAACATCAAAATCAGATTGTGTCATGGGTGACTTTATAGCAAAAGAATTACAAGATTAAACTGCCAGAGCAGGTGGGGAAAGTGGTGGAGCTTGAGGGAAGGACATTAGTACTACAGGAAAAGGGCAGAGACTTCTAGAAGTAGTGATAAGCTTGTAAGAGCTGTTAGAGTGGAGAGGCAGATGTGGGGTAGGTAGGGCAGAAATCCTCCTCGGATCTGAAAAGCAGGTCACCACAGGACCCCTTCCTTTGCAGGAAGGAGTGGGAGTTTGTGCATGGCACGTATCCAGAACTGGAGGCATAATAGCATAAAAAGTTGAGAGGTATTTTTATTAGGCACCTATAATTCCATCTGTTTTGATGATGACAATCTATTGAGCCTCGCTATCATGTTTTATGATAGCAAGTTTATCCATCTAGCCTATCTTCCCTCAGAGTGCTCTTCACCATAACAGATTTACTGCTCCTCAGACAACTGTCTACCCACAGTAAATGTGAACATAAAGCTACTGAAATCGTGGGAAGTGTTAGTATTCAAATGAACTTAAGACCACACAAGCACACACATCTCCTCTAATTGAAGTTTTTCCATAAACTGTGGTCTTACATTTTTTTGGGGAAAACAAAGTTAGCAAGCTTCTCCCAACACAGTACTGATAAAATTATGACCCAAAGTAAGTAACCTGGAGCCCACAGATTTTTGTTTTATCACAAAAAATATTTCCAAACTATGGCACTTTAGGGAGTGTCTCAAAGTTGTACTGCTTTAAACTATGCTACAATCCCGCTAATGCAGTGGTTCTCAAACTTTTGTACTGGTGACCCCTTTTCATGTAGCAAGCCACTGAGTGCAACCCCTTATAAAACAAAACACACTTTTTATATATTTAACACCATTATAAACGCTGGAGGGTTTGGGGTGCAGGCTGACGGATCATGACCCTCCCCTCCATGTAATAACCTTGTGACCCCCTCGGGAGTCCCAACCCAGTTTGAGAACACCCGCTCAAGGGTGGATGCAGCTATATTGGTACAGCTTATTCATATACAGAAGAGAAAACAAGTATCCACACTAGGGCTTATACCAGTATAGCTATTTTAGTTAAAAAAAGGCTCACTCCTAACTGAACTGGTAAAGCTTTTCAGCGTAGTCCAAATGTTCTGGTAGTCAATAGGTAAGACGTTTAATGTTAAAGATTCTACAGCTATTATACATTAAAAAACCCCTATACAAGATAGGCCGTAAAATAAGACTTTTAGGGTAGGTTTACATTGCAAATAAAAACCTGCAGTTAGCCTGTGCTAGCTGACTCTGGCTCCTGGAGCTTGGGCTACGGGGTGTTGCATTGCGGTGTAGACTCGCAGGTTTTGGCTACAGCCCAAGCTCTGGGACCCTCCCACCTTGCAGTATCTTGGAGCCCACGCTCCAGCCCATGCCTGGAATTCTACACTGTAATGAGACAGCCCCACATCCCAGTCTAGCCACAGGTTTTATTTGCAGTGTAGACATACCCTTAAATGGACCCTAGGATTAGAGTCTGAGAATAACCCAGCCAGCAGGTTTTGTACCAGAAACTTGCAGAATACTCCCTTGATTATCCTTCTCATCTTTGCTTTTTCCTCTATTTCTAGTGGAATAAAGCTGAACAGTTTGTGTTTATTCAATATCAGTGTATCACTGGCAGAACTACTGCTGCCTCAACAGAGGAGGCATTTACTCATTTTGGCTATACGCATGCTACTGAAGCCTTGGTCACTTCAGAATCCAAATCCCATCTCCAGTGCAACTTCACCAATTGTAGCTCTAGTCTAGTGTAAGCCACCTTCTGATATTTCAGGGTACGTCTACCCAGAAAAAATTTTCTCCGTAGCAGGAAGTCCCTCAGCTTGGGGCAACCAGCTTAGGCTCAAGCTAGGGAACTAAAAACTTCGTAAATATGACACTTGGTCTCAGGCTGAAGCCCAGGCTCTGGGACCTTCCCCCCCGGCCAGGTTTCAGAGGCTAGTGTCCAGCATTAGCCAGAATGTCTACACTCTTATTTTTAGCCCTATAGGACAAGTCTGAGTCAGTTAAGCCAGGCTCTGAGACATGCTGCTGTGGGGGATTTTTTGCTGGGTACACGAACTTAGTCACCCTGTTTTTTAAATATGCTCTCAGCAGCTTAGATCAGTGTTTCTCAAACTGGGGGTCCTAACCCAAAAGGGGGTCATAAGACTATTGTGGGGGGCTCATGAGATGGTACAGTATTGCCACCCTTACTTCATCACTGCTGCTTGCAACAACACTGCCTTCAGAACTGGGTAGCAAGACAGTGATGGCTACCCAGCTCCAAAAGCAGCGCTGCCACCACAAGCAGCCCACAGGTAAGGGTGGCATAATATGGTACGGCTGTACCCCTCCTTCCCCTGGGCAATGTCCTCTCTTTGGGAATATGGTAAGCCTATTCACACTTTTTGAAAGGATTCAGCATCTTTGGCTGCAGGGATAATGACATGTTCATTTAATGCTCTTATGAGTATGTACAGTGAATTGCTATCAGTTTTTTTTCGGGAGGGGGGAGATTTGTTGTCAGGCTGAAATATTTTCAAAGGGGGGGCCCAACAAAAAAAGATCTGAGAACCCCCTAGGTTAGATGGCCTTGTTTGCACTACAAAGTTATTGTGTTTGAACACATTAACGAAGGACTTGTCTACATGAGACAATGAACTGCTGGCTTGCTGTGCAGTACCATCCACCGCTGTACACTAGCACCATTCACTAAAAGTACCAGAGTGCACTCTGGCTCTTACGATTTGTAAAGTACAGTAAGTCAGTGCACTTTGGTACTTTCCGAGCACTATAGCAGTGTCCACATGGGATGTTACTAGTCAGCAAGCTAACTCATTCCAGATGCACATCCTGCTTTGCTGTGCTGTAACGTCCTGTGCGGACAATCCTTCTAACACGACACTATGCGCACAAACAGAAAAAAAGGTTGTGCCATGTTTAACACTGTCAGCCAGTCACAGTTAACCATAACAGCCCTTGTCAGCAGAGTGTAAATTCATAGATACTAACACAAAAATGGACCATTGTGATGATCTGCTCTAACCTCCTGCACAGCACAGGCTAGAGAACCTCCTCCAAAAATAATATCTAGAGCCAACACTATAAGGCATGTTTTCTTAACCTTTGATCATTCTTGTGGATCTTACTTTATCAACCGCCTTCCTGAACTGTGGGCACCAGAACTGGACACAGTATTCCAGCAGCGGTTAGACCAGGGCCAATCTAGAAATAAAATAACCTCTCTACTACTCAAGATTACCATTTATGCATCCCTAGTTTTTTGGTGACAGCGTCACACTGGAGTTCATGTTTAGCGGATTATCTACCATGGCCTCCAAATCTTTTTCTGGATCACTGGTTTCGAGGCTAGAGTCCTCCACAGCGTAAATATGGCCTGCATTCTTCAATCCCAGATGAATACATTTAGCTATATTAAAATACATAGTTTGCTTGTGTCCAGCTTACCAAGCAACCTAGATTGCTCTGAAGCAGTGATCTATTCTCTTCAGTATTTACCACTCCAATAATTATTTAGCTAACACAATAAGTTTTTTTAGCGTGAAGAAGCCTATGGTGTTTAAAATACCAGAAGCTGGTCTACAATGGCACCCCAAATGTTTCTCCCTCGGTGAGAAATGCCATTAGTGGTGGCAATAGTGGAAAAGGAAAGAAAAAAAGATAGACTTTCAAGTGTCAGCCTAGCAAACAGCATCCAATGACATTAGTTAGAAAATACTATTCTACCATTTACAGATATCATTGGGAGTTCAGTGCTCTAAAGGCTCTTTAATATACAACACATGCTAAAATACTAAGCTTTGCTGGGTAACCCAGTATCTACTTTTCTAACATTAAACTTGTTCCTTGTAGCCAGTAAATACTAAATACAGCCAATTCATATGCTGGATTAAAAAGAAATAAAAAAGGACTTCAATTATTTAAGTTGTTTTTTTTTAAACCTGGAGTGCAGAGTATCCAAAACACTTTTTTCCATCTAATAAAATAGTCAATGTAACAGATAGTGTTACAAACAGTTTTCTAGACTGAAAAAAGTCATACACCAGGACTCTAAATTTCAGTCCAAAATTGGAGTCCAAAATATTGAAACAGTCGCGAATCCCCAAAAGGGGCTACAATTGGAGCATTCATAAAAAGATCAATGTACATTGCAACAAGCATCACTCCTACATTAACTGTTTCCTAAAGAAGGCGTGCAATTGTTTGCTTGTCTTTTCAAATTGTGAAGACATTTTTATGAGGCTTAATCTTTACAGTTTATAAACTCACTTCAAATCTGTTCACAGAAGAGAAACATCCATAACATAAAGCAATGTTGAAGCAACACACCTTCCACAAAAGTGAGCAAAAATAAAGGTAGCGACGGATACTGTTGAACTGTTTAATTAAAAAAATAAATCAAGAATTCAACAGTGCCTAAATCTTTATTTTTCATAACCTACATATTTTTCAAATTAGACAGTTTTACATTTTATGACACAAAAGGAAACTTAAATTACCAATAGT
This sequence comes from Dermatemys mawii, assembly GCA_007922305.1. Taxonomy (NCBI): domain Eukaryota; kingdom Metazoa; phylum Chordata; order Testudines; family Dermatemydidae; genus Dermatemys; species Dermatemys mawii. Next base: position 11,349,209 of record ML677349.1, read on the forward strand.
TTACATGTAAGCTTGATTCCAGTCTTAATGGAAGAAGTAGAACAAAAACAAAAACCCTCAAAAAAGCTTCCATATTACACTTCTGTGTCATGAATTGGCAGCTGTTAGCTCTCCTTGAAAGTCTTCGATTGTCTGCTGCTATTAGTGTAATAGGTTACAAAGCACATAAAAATCCCTAACCGTCACTAGCTGAAAGAGATATAGAGATAGGTATGCACCATTACAGTCAGCTGTTGCTTGTGATACACTGCATCGCACCCACAAACAAGGGCCTTTCCACATGAACTGCTGAATCTTCAGAAGATAATGCAGAAACATAAAAGTTTGCCACTTTCCACTGATTTCTAAGTGGCAAATTCTGATGTCAGGGTGGGGACTGATCTGAAATGAAATTCACATTAAGTCTCAAAAGCAACCTTTGTTTCAAATACATTCCTGGAACAAGAGTCTCAGATCCTGTGTTAACTTGTTTTAAACTTCCAAATGAAAAGCATCACCATACAATCCTACAAGTTAAAATGCCAATTTTAATTACTTTATCTCTGAACCTGTAACTCAGATACTGCTTTCTGGGAGGATTTTTTCCTTTTAACTTTTTAAAAGCCACATGTTAATAGCTATAGAAACCATAGCAACAGTCTGCATGCAACATCACAACTTTCTACTCTGAAAGTCCATTTAATTCATTGAGTGGAAAAATCTCAAAGTAAATGCAGCAAAGATAAGGTTTTGTATATTATATACAGCTACTTGGCAGGTCACTTTCGCTTATTTTTAAAAAGCTATAAAACCACATCAGAGCAAGGTTTAAACTCCTGTTGCAATAGACTGTTGCTGGGTAAGCAGTAATTACAGTGTATTGACCTAGTACAAATGGCAGCAGAATACATTAGAACAGTACAACACAATCCGCTGGTCTCAATATATTACCTTATGTCCCAGTTGGCTATTATGATTAGCTGTACACTGTTGCAGTAAGTGACCATTTTGTGTTGTTTGCAGCTGTTGAGGCTTACACTTTCAGCAGGCAAACAACAAATCACACAGCTGGCCTAAACCATATACAAGTCTAGCTGCCATTTTCACTGCCCACTGGGGAAAGGATAAGAATATTAAAATCTAATGACAGAACTGGCTTCTAAATGTTGGTGATGTTCACTAGTTGTCAGAGTCCTATCTCCTCCAACTGAATTCAAAGTGAGCTTTTTAACCAAACAAATCTCATCTTGCCCATTTTAACCAACTCTGCAATACAAAGCAGGCTGGATTTAAAAGGTCAATTCATTACCATCGGATATCTGCAGTATAAAAATTGCTAGGAAATTAACTGCTATTTTTTTTTAACAGCCATATTGAGGTTCATTATCCATCTATGTAAGCATGGATACTCTCCCTGGACAAGGTGGAGAAATAAGCTTCAGGGTGTTTTTTCCTTGGCGATTTGAACTATTATCCCAATGAATTTATTTGATTTTATAACTGGGATTTTTAAAATTTCAGTTGAACTGCAGACAGCCGGAGTTTACTATTTACATTATGTTACGGAACACCTATTGGTTAAAATACACACTTTTAGAGAGACTATTATGAAAACATTTGAGGGCTTTGAAATAAGACTCTCTTCCCATTTCCCTTTTGCAGTGAAGAGGCAGGGTCAGTTCAGCACACCAGAATAAAATAAAAGAAACAAAAACAACAAATTAAAGTAATATTCAAAACCACAACATTTAGTTTATCTACATCCAGCTCAACAGCAACATTTATAATATATCAATAATTTTTATCAGATTTTTTTTCTTTAGGGTACCTTTTTATATGTTCTGATTATTTACAACTGTACAAGCAAAGCACACACTTCCAAGTGCACATATTTAATACAGTATTGACTATTTGCATTTACAGATTTTTCAACAATCTGAAAAAGATCAACTGTTTAAGATCTTTAAGGTATATTACAAAAACTGCTGCTAGTTCCTGTACTACAGTATGTTTACCCAGTAAGACCAGTGACAATAGATACATACTGTAACTGAGTAATTCTGTAATTAACTCATGCTAACCCTTAAGGGGGTCAGACTTCATTAACTCTAAGCTGTCTTATACAAAAGTTAAGGCAAAGTCATTTTCAAGTTTAAATAAAATTCAAGTCTTTAAATATTGGATGGAAATAATTCTTTAAAAAAATCAGCTGTTTAAACAAACATTTTTGTGGAATAAACTGTACTGTTATATTCAGCAGGAAAGAGGTTTATCTGAACTGCCTGCTATTTAAACACTCAAAAAAATTTTTTAGGCATTTTAAAACAAAAATAATTTATATTCAACTTTATTAGAAGCTTGCTAATTTAGTGCATCCTTGTCCTTCAGAAATCGCATTACTTCTAAAGTAAATATAAGTGTGAGAAACCTCATCCCAGAGGTAAATAGCCAGGATCTCTTCCTCCACCACAAAACAACAAATACCATTATCTCAAGGTTTGAAAAATTTAAATCCACATGCCAATGCTTGTAGTTACAGGAAGACGTCAACACTAGGCTGACTAAGATATGAACTCTTTCAAAGAGCACTTGGGGCCAAGTTAAAAAAAGTCTATGTGAGCACAGGGATAAACTAGAAAGTACAGTAATGACTCTAATTAACTCCATCCTGGTGAGGGAGAAGTTTAGATCATCACAAGAAAACTACTGTGCTTTCTTGTGATAACAGCCATTAGCAGGCTTCACCACTATATAAGCTCATAACCTCACCATTTTTTTCTATTCACAATGTGCTTTGTATTTGGAAATTCTAGAATTCATTTTATTCTGGAGTGAGAAGCTGGTTACTTGCTTGTAGTACATCAGAACACAAATATTTCAGAAAATTTCTACTGGTGCTCTCTGGAGGACTATTTTTTTTTTTGCAAAAGACATCAAAAAAGGTTAGTTTTAAAAAAATGCTATAATCAACTATTAGTTTAACCTAAAAGTGCAAGTTTATTAACTGATACTTGGAACAGAAGCCCAATAAAAAAAACCCTTAAGGTCATATTCATACCATATACTTCTTTTCATGCTCTACGCTAGCTGCCATTATCAGTGTCTTGGACATTTTAGAGATATAGTTACTTGCAGACCAGTTTGTTAAAAAATTGCAGCAGCACAGTGCTGCTTAATAGTTCAGGAATACTCACTATACTGAGCTTGTATTCACATTGCCGCAAGGAGGCTTGATAAAAAAAATTGATTTTTTAAGATAACACATTTTCCGTCTTGAAACTAATCAGACTAAGCATCACCTCCAGTTAAGCACCAACCTAAATATACGATTTAGATCAATTAAATCCTGGAAAAATAGAATGTTTGCTCAAGAGGGTAAAAAATTATTTCAAAGAAGAAAAAACTTGCAGGCATTTTATATGCCTAGCAGCACTGCAAGCTCCCTAACCAGCAACTCATTCTCTGTACTCCGAGTGGGAACATGGGTTTTAATTTGTGGGAAGTAGAACTCTTTTCAACCCCTTCCCAAGCATTAGTTTCACTGAGGAGATTTTGGGGGGGTGTTCTGTTCTTTATTTAAACGTTTCCCAATGGCTGGAGGGGGCGATCTGCGCCCTGACTGTCTCCTCTGGTCTTTGGGCTGTCCTGGATTTGACTTTGTGGGAGGGGGTTCTCTGTTTTTCTCTATTGTTTCGGTGGGCTTTCTTTCATCTTTCCCACAAGCTACAGTGTTTGGCTTCTGTTCTTTCTGGGGCTGCAACGTAGGCGGATCCTTAGTTGTTCTCTGGCAAATCTCTGCATAACTAGGTTTTCGTAGTTCCTGTGAAATGGAAAGTAAACAGAAGACACTGAAATGAAAACAGTATTAGTTTTTCATTGTGACTATGTAGCACAGCAATTGTGCATGGTAATATATGCAACTATAGGGAAGATTTAGCACAATCATCTGAAGTTAAAGGAAGTAGCGTTACAGCCAAGAGTGGCTATAAGCAAGAGACAAATCTTCGAGTAACAGGTGTATCTCGGAACAGCAGAGCACAACCTTGCATCTGAATCTGAACAAGATGGTGGGAACAGGGATAATTATCTCCTTTTAAAGTTCAATAGATATATTTGCTAATACTAAGACTGCCTACTTTGGAAAAATGGTTACCTACCTTTTGTAACTGTTATTCTTTGAGATGTGTTGCTCGTGTCCATTCCATGTTAAGTACTCTGGCAGTAGAATACACTTTTCTACCAAAAAGGTCAAGTTTCTTAGGATCTTTATTTTTAGACGTTGCCCTAGATTGCCCATTTGTCCTGTTTGTTTGCAGGTGAGACCACCAGTGACCAAGGGGGTGTGTGAGTGTGAGTACGTGTATTCAAAGCCTTGGGCAAGGACATTTTATTTTCCCTGCCCTTTTAGATGTTGGGGGCAAAAAGGATCAAGTTTAAAATTTGTCAAAGCATGGTGGCAAACTATGTACAAGGAAAAAAACTCAGAATCCAAGAACAAATATCACTAGGGAATTCGCAAGAGCAAGGAGCATTCCAACAACCATCACAGGTGGTTAGAAGGAACTGAGAGGGTGTGGGACTGGCAGTGTCCAATATACTGGTGCATGAGCATGAGATTCCAGGAGGCACCAAAACCGTTCCTCTGGATACCACTAAGGGAAAAATTTCCAGCCGTCATGCACCTAACATGGAATCGACACAGGCAAGCACTCTAAGAAAAACTTTCCATTTAACCATTTCTCCCCCCTCCTCTCAGATTATGACAGAAAAGGGCAGCAGTACCAAGAAAGAAGGGAGTTTGGAAAAAAATGTTATTAATTAAAAAAATAAATTGCCAAATCAGATATCTAAATATGGAGGAGGAAAAGGTCACAACAGTGAGGTTAACTTAGCGTATTGCCCAAAGCAGAAAGGACAAATTGATGAATCAAAAGAAAACATGGATATTTGCATACAGCACCACAGACATAGCAAAAAAGCAGTTAAATATTTGAAGCTAACCATACTGTAAATCATTGACATGCCATCCAATTGTTGACAAGGCTCAAAAATCATCAGATGATACTTGGAGTTCTGGATAAAATAAGTAAGTTTGGGACTGGAACAGTGCCTCAAGCAACATTGCCTCTAAGGGTTTGTCTACACTGCAATGTAAACCCAGGGTTTAAACTCAGGCTCAAACCTAACCCCCACTTCCATCTACACATAAATCCTGCTGATCCAGCACTTAGACCCAAGTTTCCAGTACCCTGGGGTAGAGGGTTCAAGCCTGAATCAAGCCAGGACCCAAACCCTACTGCTTTGCAATGTAGATGCAGCCCCACCAAATTCATGCTCTGGGAGACTGGCAAAAATATCCCACAATCCCATGGGCTGACCTTTTATCCTTTGGACTGTCAAGTTTGGTGGACAGTCAAGTTTACACACACACTGCACCACCACCAAAGAACCAGAGTTGTCTCTTTTTGGGAGGGTGCTAGGAAGTCTGACATATGGGTGGTTGGACACAGGCCCGCATAATGCAATGTAGATGCCAGTGCTCCGGGTGGGGATCCAGGTTTCAATAATTTGTAACCTCAGATTACTAAGGAGTGGAGATGCTCTATCCCTAGGTTAACAAATCCAGGGTCTGCTAACTTGAGTTCTACTAACCCTGGGCTTTCATTGCAGTGTAGACGTTATTTACACATATGCTTAAGGGTTTTAGTACACAGGTTCTGCCAACACATACAAACATTCCCTTTTGTGATCATTAAAGTTCACCATTACACACCTTGCTGTGCCTGGAATACATAGAAAGTGCAGTGCAGGTTTCAGACTACCTGATAGACTTATTAAGGTCTGAGCAACCTCCAAAAACTCCACAAAGGTTTGGTGGGATAATGGATAGAGATAGTGTTGGGGGATCTGGGGAAGTAACAGAGAGGAAGGAGAGGCAGGAGGGAGGGGATGGAGTGAAACCAAACTATGGGGAAGTGGGTTAGCAAATCATGAGAAGAGGAAATGTGCTAGTTAAATACTGCTCCCATATCAAAACTCTCCACTATGAATATAGAATGAGAATTGAATAAATAGATGTTTCCTTCCTTCTCAACTCCAAAATTGCACTTATTGGGCTCAGGAAAAAAAAAAAAGTCACTCCATCTAAGACTGTTTCTTCTAATTCTTCAGTGAACTGAATTTTAATAGAAATGCAAAATACTCTTGCCATTTTTCTCAAAATGTAATACAGTTATATTATTGCAAGTAATCAGAAGAGACCTGAGGCAAGAGCAAAGATGCTGGGTTCACAACTGTAAGTACCAATGGACAAACAATGGAAACGGTGTACTGTTAATAAAATACATCAAGTTATAAAACACTTCTAAAGACAGCTAGTATGATCACTTACTATGGCAGCCCCATTGACTTGTACTGATTTACATGCAGTACTGAGTGTGGAAGAAAGTCTTTCCATAGTTTGTGTCTCTCTCTGCTGCTTATCGACAACCTTGGAGTCACTGCAAGCACATATCAGAAATAAATCACATGAAAAGCTATCTTCATGTTTGGAACTTGAAAAGTCAACATGTGTGCAGTTTACGCATCTAAGAGTACTTTTAAATCAGATTAAGTTAGACTGCAAGAAAGTTACAACTGTATGTGACCTGACAACTGTAACAGACTTCTAAAAAGTTAATTCGCTACATATTTTTAACCCTATCTTTTTAAAAAGTATATTACACTTAATACATAACGTAAAATAAGGAACATTACAAATTCTAATTACACTGGTATTTGTCTGAAAATGGAGATAGACCAGCACAAAGCTCAATTTATTTTGCTATAATCCTAATTTCTGATTCTGAAGTCTCAAGTAAAACAGATTGTGGTACACAGTATTTGGAAACTATTCTTTTATTGTATGCACAATGTGATATTGAATACTCCTTTGGGAGTTAGTCTATACACTACTTTGTTCTACAACCTAATGCAAGTCCAGGGTTTCAACTCAGAGATTTAAGCTTAATCCCCTTCTGTCTACACACAAATTGCACTAACGTGGGGCTCAGAACCAGGGTCCCAGGATCCCATGGGAGCGGAAGGTTCAAGCCTGAGTGAAGCCAAGACTCAGCAGTTCAAACCCTACTGCTTTGCAGTGTAGACACAGCCTCACTGAACTCCTTGTTCTGGGAGTCTGACAAAAGCAACCCACAACTCCATGGGACGACTTTTTGTCCTCAACAGTCAAACTTGATGAAAAATGGTTACCTACCTTCCATAACATGTTCTTTGAGATGTGTTGCTCATGTCCATTCCATTTTAGGTGTGCACGTGCCCACATGCACAGTTGTTGGAGATTTCTGCCTTAGCAGTATCCCTAGGTCAGCTGTGGCACCCCCTGGAGTGGAGCTCCCATGCAGAGGTATATCAGGCCCTGCACCCTCTCAGTTCCTTTTGCCATCAACTCTGACAGAAGGGTAGGAGAGAAAGTAACAGAATGGACATGAGCAACATCTCGAAGAACAAGTTACGAAAGGTAGGTAACCATTTTTCCTTCGAGTGCTTACTCAAGTCAATTCCATGTTAGGTGAATCACAAGCAGTATCCGTGGAGGTGGTCTCAAAGTTCACAGCTTCATGGCTTGCAGTACTGTCCTACTGAAGCCAGCATCGTCCCAGCCCTGTTGGGAAAGAGCATAGTGGGATGTAAAAGTGTGGATGTACGACCAGGTAGCTGTCCTACAGATGCCCTGGATAGGCACACGGGCCACAAAGGCTACCAAGGAGGCCTGTGCTCTGGTAGAGTCAGTGGTGACTATCACCAGGTGCGGCACCTTCGCTTGGTTGTAGCAGAAGCAAATGCAGGCAGTGATCCAAGAAGAAATTCTTTGAGTGGAAACCAGGTGATCTTTCATCCTGTCTGCCACAGTGATGAACAATTGCATCGACTTACAGAATGACTTGGTCCTATCCACATACAAGGCAGGAGCCTTCCCTGATGTCCAAGGTGTGTAGCCTGTACTCCTCTTCTGACTTACGCGGCTTTGGAAAGGAGACCAGTAAGTAAATGTTCTAGCTCAAATGAAACCGACTACTTTAGGAAGAAAAGCCCAGTTCGGCCTTAGCTAGATCTTGTCCTTTTAGAAGATCATGTACAGTAGCTTCGAGATTAGCACCTGAATCTCAGATAGTGGGCAGGCTAACGTCACCACAACCAAGAACACAACCTTCCAGGAGAGGAGAAAATAGGAAGCCAGGGGCTCAAACGGAGGACCCATGATCTGCGACCACACCAGATTCAAGTCCCCTGGAAGGACCGGGTCTCTGACTTGCAGGTAGATGCCACTCAAGGCCCTAAAGGAATCTGGCTGTGATATCCTCAGCAAAAACAGACCTACCCCGCAACAGCAGGTGAAAGACTGAGATAGCTGCTAGATGGACCTTGATCGATGAGAGGAACAAGTCCTGGAGCTTAAGATGCAGGAGGGAGTCCAGAATAAGCTGCAGTGAAAGCCACGCAGGACAAACATCTTTGTCCATAATCCAACAGGTGAATAGTCTCTACTTGGCCATGTAGGTTGCTCTGGTGGAGAGTTTCCTGCTTCCAAACAGAACACACTGAACCTCCACTGAGCACTGCTGCTCCTGTGTGTTTTTACAATGCAGCCGCCAGCCATCAGACATAGCACCTCCAGGTTGGGTGCAGAAGCCATGAGCGGTAGCTGGAACAGGGTTGCTACCAAGAGGTCCAGCAGAGTGCTGAACCAGTGTTGGCGTGGCCATGCCAGCGCTATGAGGATGACCTTCGCCCTGTCCTGTCTGATCTTCACGAGGACTCTGGGCAGCAATGGTATCGGAAGATGTATATTAGTGCCTCTGATCACAGGAGCAAAAAGGCATTGGACAGGACTTCACCTCCTATCAAGCAAGAGATGTGGCACTTTGCATTCTGCTTGGACACGAACAAGTACACCTGGGGAGTTCCCCACCAGCAGAAGATGGAGCTGACCATCTCCCGATGAAGGAACCACTCAGGGTGAGAGAAGAACATCCTGCTGAGCTGATCTGCCAATATGTTTTTGGACCCTGGAAGGTGTGCATCTACGAGATGGATATTGTACTATAGACCAGCGTCTGTCAAACATTTTTCACCGCAGCCCCTTTCCTCTTCCCCAATGCCTCTCGTGGCCCAGGGGTGTGTCCACTGAAATGCTGCCAACCGCAAAGCATCCCTGGTCAGCGGCATTTTGGCGGGACACAAATAGAACTTCCTATTTCGGTGGCGTTCCGCCCAATCCTGCGGAGGCCCGGGCATGTCTACCGAAATGCCGTAGCCTTGCGCACCCCACTTTGAAGACCACAGCTGTAGACAGAAGTCCCAGAGACAGGCAGCTTCTGGGCAGAGGGCCCACGACCTGAATCTGCCCTGCCTGTTGATACAGAAAACCTTAGCTGTGTTGTCCATCAGGATCTGGACCACCCTGTCTCATATACAGGATAGGGAGGCCTTGCATTCTAGTTGAATGGCCCTGAGCTCTCTGATGTTGATATGAAGGGAACAATTGTGACTGGATCAATGGCTTTGAGTGCTGAGACCTTCCAAATTGTCCCCAGTCAGGTCTGAGGCATCGGAGACAAGGTTCACCAATGAAGACAGGGTCATGAAGCAAACACCTTCCAACACAGATGTGGGATCCTGCCACCAGGTGAGGGACACAGACTGACACCAGCCATGCTTGGAGAGCTCTGCCATGCACTACTCTGCCTCAGACCACGTAAGTACATGCTACCATGTGACCCAGCAGCCTCAGGCACATGAGTGGTGGTGAGCAGGTGGGCTCACAGGCCCGCCATGGCTTGGAAGAGAGAGACTCTGGGAGGAAGACCCTGGCATGAGTGGAGTCGAGGACCGTTCCGATGAACTCCATGTGTTGTTCCAGGGTTAAGGTTGATTTTTTTCTTATCAACCCCAGGTCTCGACAAGCGGAACAGACCAGGTTGAGGTCCTTCCACACCTGATCTGCAGACTATCAACCAGTCATAGATGTACAGGTATATTTGGACTCCCCGATATCTCGGGTAAGCAGCCACTGGAGCTATACATTTTATGAATACCCTCGGGGCTGATGAAAGATCAAAGAGCATCAAGATAAACTGAAAATGGTGCTGTCCCCAACCTGAAGCGGAGGAAGCGCTGGTACCCTAGAAAGATGCATCCTGTAAACAGAGGGCAGTGAACTAGTTTCCTGGATCCAGGGAGGGGATTATGGAGGCCAGGGAGACCATGCAAAACTTCAGCTTCTGGAGTAACTTTGAGGCAACGCAGGTCTGGGCTGGATCTGAAGCCCCCTTTTGCCTTTGGAGTTAGGGAGTAGTGGGATTAGAATCCCCTGCCTTCCAGGTTGTGGGGAACCTTTTCCATTGCTCCCAGGTGCAGGAGGGTTTTGACCTCCTGAATGAAGAGCTGCTCATAAGACGGGTCCCTAAAGAGGGACAGGGAAGAAGGTGGTTGGCTGTAAACTGCAGGGTGTAGACCTAAGAAACTATATGTAGCACCCAGCAGTCTGAGGTGATGGGACCAGGCCAACCAGAAAGGGCGGAGGCAATTGAGAAAAGGGAGGGTTGGATCCAGTACATTGGCTGGGGCTCTGTCCTCGAATGCACCCTCAAAATGACTGCTGCCTCCCGCACTTCTGGGAGGGGCAGGGTGAGCAGCCAGGTGGGAAGAGGATGGGTAGCGCCTCTTAAGTCCTTTGTCCTTTCTCCTATAGGAGCCAGACCTGGGAGCCCTCCAGGATCTAGACTGTGTTGGAGGAGATGGCAGTGGAGTGTGGAACAGTTTCCTGAACCGCTGAGGGGGTGTGCAAGCCCAGGGATTTGAAAGTAGCTCAGCAGCCCTTGGGCCCATGGAGCCCAGAGTCAGTTAACTCAGAGAAGAGCCTCCAACCCCCAAATGGCAGATCCTGTATTGTGGTCTGCATCTCCTGGGACAGCCCAGCAGCCAGGAGCTACATTGCATAGCACCGCTGATGCAACCAGCATGGTAGCTGAGTCCATCACATTCCAGACCATTTGAAGGACTCCCCGGGCCACCGCCATGCCTTTGCTGCTCACCAATGCAGTGAACTCTTGGGCACGATCTTGTGGGAGGGCTTCCATGAATGTACTGAGGAAGTCCCACAGGTTAAAACTATAACATCCCAGCAGGGCCTGGTGCTTAAAGACCCTAAACCAGTGGTGAGAAACCTGGGGCCCGCAGCCTATCAGGGTAATCCGTCAGAGGAGGGCTCCCTCACCGCTGGAGTACGGGGCAGGAGTTCCACCTCTGCCGTGTCTCCCACCCACTGGGAGCATCAGGGGATGTGCCTGTGGATGGTCAATGTAAACAAACTGTCTCACGGCCCGCCAGCAGATTACCCTGATGGACTGTGGACAATCTGCGGGCCAGAGTTTGCCCACTACTGTTCTAAACTGTAAACTGGCTGTCTAATAAATTTTTCTCCTGAATAAGTCACATCTCTTGGCCTCCTTAGTTCTGGGCCTTCCACTGGGATGGCCTGGTCTGTCCCTTTCATTTGCTGCTGGGGGATGAATATACAGATACTCAAAGCCCTTTTCAGGGACATAGGGCATGGCTACACTTGCAGATGTAGCGCATCGGGAGTTAAACCGGCCCTCAGACCGCACCATGGAAAGCGCTGTGGTGTGTTCACGCTGTCAGCTGCAAGCACAGTGGTGGGACCACATTAGCAGCTCTTGCAATGCCACAGAGAGCAGTGTATTGTGGTAGCTATCCCAGTGTGCAAGTGGCTGCAGTGGGCTTTTCAAATCAGGGAAGGGGGTGGTGGAGTGTGACAGGGAGTGTGGTGTTTGTATGTGGGGGCAGAAACTTTTTTTGGGGGGGGAAGAGTGTGTCAGCATGCTGTCTTGTAAGTTCAGACAGTGGCAGAGGGAACGGGGAACCCCGACTTTAGCCTCCACCCCTGCCTCTTACACGCATGCGCGCGCGCACACACACACACGCCTGTGCAGCAGGAGCATTCCACAGCAATGGTTTGCTTTGTTCTGCAGCAGAAAAGCATGCCAGGTGTCAGAAACGTAGCTTTCAAAGAGGATGTCTGCGGCTGAATTCAAAACAATGAGAAGAGTGACTATTTGATTTCAGGGGATTATGGGATGTTTCCAAAGGCCAATCGCGGTGCAATAATGCAACACATCATCCACACTGACACCCGGGTGTTTCAGCCAGCGCGCAGTAAGCTTTATGCTCCTGTGGATTACCAGCAGCGCTCTAGCTGCAGAGTCCAGGCGCTCTATGTGCCTTGCCAGGAGTTAGAGTGCATTAAATCAGCCCTCGGTGCCCTAACTTGCAAGTGTAGCTATGGCAATAGTATTTTGTTTCTGCTTTCTTGGCTGTTGGTGGAATAGACGAGGACATTTGTCACACCAGCTTGGCTATTTTGATCACTCCTGGGTTCACGGGCTATGCAATTTTTGCCCATGTGGTGGCTGAGATGACATTGAAGAGGTCCTCTGCCTCTTCAGTAACCTCTCCTATTTCCAAGCCCAGATTCTCTGCCACTTGTTTAAGGAGGGCCTGGTGCTCTTTCAAATCGTCTGGGGGAGATTTCTGGTGTGGGAGGGTCCGGCCACCACCACCTCTGAGGACGATTATGACAACTGAGTGGCCTGAGAGATGGTGCCACCCCATTCTTTGTCGGGCTCCCTCAGCGCTGGAGTACAGGGCACGAGTTCTGCCTTTGCCGCAATATCATGCTTGAATTGTGGCATGGGCAGCACCTCGGCCGGCTTGTCCGATGTGGCCAGGTGGGGCTGCAAGTACTGGATCAGCATCACTGGCATCCCTAACGGATTCCAGTACTGCCCCTGGGGGAGCCACAGACACTGCTACGTCAGCACTGCAGTTGGTGCCCCCTCAATTTCCAACACAGGAGGGGAGTCATCCCACCTTGGGGCTGAAGTCGCAGTCCAATCCTGACTGCTGCCTCTCTGGAGGCCGGAGTGGGGCTGGTGAGGCCAGAGTCTGTTTACTGACCCTAGTAAGTAAAGGATGAGGAGTAGTGCTACTTACTGGAGCAGCGGTACTGGGGCGAGCAAAGTTACAAATGATTTTGATGCTGAAGCCCTACGTTAACAGAGCCCGAGTGTGCCAACTTGGGTTCTACTAATGTAGGGCATACATTGCAGGGTAGATATTCCCTGCAAGACTGTTAAAAGCAGAAGTAGGGATCCTTTTTCTCCTCCTATCAGGGGGTACTAACCCACAGGAAAAAGAAAAAAAAATCAGTTGCAGGTGACAGCCACTCAGGGTGGTGTGCGCAGGCTCGGGGCTTCCCCTAGACTCTGGGATGGCGCCAGAAATGAGGGGTTCAGGGTTTGGGAAGAAGCTCTGGGCTTGGGATAAGGAGGTTGGAGTGTGGGAGTGGGCTCAAGGCTGGGGCAGGAGATTGTGGTGTGGGCTCTGGGATGAGAATGAGGGGTTTGGAGTCTGACAGCAGGCTCAAGGCTGGGGCAGGGGTGCAGGAGGGGGCTCAGGTCTGGGGAAGGAGTCTGGAGTGCAGGGTCCAGCCAGAAGGCACTTACCTCAGGTGGTTCCCGGTCGGCGGCGCAGCAGGACTAAGGCAGGCTCCCTGCCTCCCCTGAGCAGAGGGGTCAGGTGGCTCTGCACAGTGCACGTTGCCCACAGGTGCTGTTCCCGCAGCTCCCACTGGCTGAAGTTCACAGCCAAAGGGAGCTGCAGAGCTGGTGCTAGGGGTGGGGGCAGCGTGAGGCACGTTCCTGATCACCCTTGCGCCTATAGGCTGCCGGGACATGCTGGTCGCTTCCAGGAGCTGCACAGAGCTGACTGCACTTTTAACAACCTGGCTGGCAACTCTAGCTTTCCTCTGCAGTAGGGAGGGCCAGCGTTCAGGGCTCAGCCCTACAGGTGTGGGGGGAAAGAGGGCAGGTGCCAAGGCTCAGGACTTCTGGCCCACAGCACAGAAACTTGCCACAGGTCAGGTGAAATGCAGCAGCAGGCAGTATTCGGCCCACAGGCTGTAGGTTCCCCACTCCTGGCTTAAAGTATTCTTTATGCCATTTTATTGAACTTTCACAGGTATTAAGAATCAAGACTAAGCAATTTGTTAACAACTATAAAGTATGCACATTTATTACATAACAAGCTAATGCCTTCTGCTTTATATATTGTTCACAACATGAGATATCGTTACTCCATTCCTTGATTAAGGATTCAATAGCTAGTTACACAGTGTACCTAACCTTTTGAAAATGCAAACTCTTGATTCAGAAAAGAATAATTATAGGCATGTAATTAAATCCTTACTCAGGAGACTGGGATGGGGAAGGAGACCTTTCAGACGTCCCAGACAGAGCAGGAGATGCTGGCAACAATGGCTCTCGGGGAATTCCTGATGGAATAGTGTTTGTACTTGCATCCACATTTAGGTTCTAAAAAACCAAAAACAGTAAGTTTAAGCAGAGGTGTTAGGGCTGCCCTTGTTCTTGTAGGTTATTTACTTGCAAAGGAACAAAAAACTACATGATTTACATATCAATTTATAGTGAACAGCCACAGATCCATAGGCTAACACTAAAAATAAAGGGAGCTAAGTTAACTCTATGGGGGGGGTGGGAGGGGAAGCAGCCACAGTTTGACAACAAAGATGGTTCAGAGTCTCCCAATATCCTTTTCATCTTCAAAAAAATCTGTTTACTCCTGGGACTTTAGTCAGACAGATCCAATGGGCACATCAATAGTTGGGATCCAACAGTAGGTTCCTTACTGAAGTACCTTCTTGTGTAGCCATTTGGAACCAACACCACCATGAAAAGGTGCTGTTCTTGGGCTCTGTCCCAAAAGCCTAACTTTTTAGCTGGAGAAGCTTGTTTCAATGTCTTTTAATAGAGCACCTTGACAACAGGATCACTTCTTTCAACTTGCTATTTTACAAAGGTAAGTTGTCGTTAAGTGTCTCAGGGGCTTCGGTACCTTTTTGTGAAGAACGTGTAGTCATGAGAGGAGTGCTCTTACTCAAAGCCTAAAGTACCCTTTCCATGCCCATCTAAAGTGGGATTGATCACTGTATAAAAAACCCCTTAAAATTTCCCACTGTACAAGAGACTGATCCTTCCTCCTGGGCAAGGCCTAAAAGGATCTAGACCAGCGGTTCTCAAACTTTGTAGAGCCGCGACCCATTTTTACATACTCCTATGACAGCGCAACCTTCATATGTCCGCCAAAATGCCGCCGAATTGCTTACTTCCGCATTCGGCGGCTTTTCGGCGGACATGCCGCACGCTTAACAGTGTTCGCCAAAAGCAGAAACAATCACTTCAGCAGCTTTCGGCATACACTGTCATCCAAGCAGCATATCCACCTAAAAGCTGCCAAATGCGGAAGTAATCGATTTGGCGGCATATCAGCGTCACTGGGAGCTTGCGACCCCCCTGGAAGCGGCCAGTGACCCCCAGTTTGATAACCGCTGATCTAAACATACCAAAAACTAAATAGCTGCAAAATTAAGAGAGAAATTTTACCCATGCTAAAACCAGCTCTAACATCACAATCAATTAAAACTATTAGATTTGTCCATCAAGTAAGACAGAAGGGAGAAGTTGGCTCTGTAAGTAAGGGAAGAAAGGGGAACAAAGTGTGTGTACAGGAGAATTTTTTTTCCTCCAATTACCATTCAACATTGGTTCCATGTTCACGTGGCTAGGCATGAGATCCCTACAGTGGGGTTTGTCGATAGGCAATTCCATGACTTGGAACAGTAATCCATGAAGCAGTTATGATTCAGACCCCAAACTGACTAATTTTGTTCAGGTGAAAACGAAATCACGAGCAGTTGCATGCAGCACGTACATAACTGGTGTTTAGAAATTAACTAGAAAAGAGTAACACACTGCACCTACAATTATGTAGGTAAAGGCTTGACCCTGCAAGGTATGAACATCCTGTCCCAAATCCAGCACAGCACTTATGCACATACTTAATTATAACTATATGAGTAGTCTCAATAGAAGCATATGATGGATTTGGGCCTGAGTGCTCAACTTCTTGCAGGATTGAGCCCTAAAATTTCATGGTTAGAGATGAGAGGCAATGTGGGCGAGGTAACATTTTTTATCGAACCAACTTCTGGTGATGTGACAGACAAGCTTTCAGGAATATGCAGCACTCTTCTGAAACAGTTTCCAAGCTATATTTAGAGGGGGAGTATGGTACATGATGAGCAAAGGACTGGATATCTAGGGTCTGTTCCTGTCTTTTACATAAGAGTGGCCATACGGGGTCAGACCAAAGGTCCATCTAAGCCCAGTATCCGGTCTCTTGACAGTGGCCAACACCAGGTGCCCCAGAAGGAATGAACAAAACAGGCAATCAAATGATACATCCCCTGTTGCCCATTCCCATCTTCTGGCAATCAGAGACTAGGGACACCATCATCCCTGCCCATCCTGGCTAACAGCCATTAATGGACTTAGCCCTCCACAAACTTGCCTAGTTCTTTTTTGAACCCTGTTATAGTCTTGGCCTTCACATTCTCTGGCAAGAAGTTCCACAGATTGACTGTGCTGTGTGTGAAAAAATTCCTTCCTTTTCTTAGTTTTAAACTTGCTGCCTATTAATTTCATATGGTGACCCCTAGTTCTTGTGTTATGAGAAGGAGTAAACATTTCCTTATTTACTTTCTCCACACTAGCCATGATTTTATAGACTTGAATCATATCCCCCACTTAGTCGTCTCTTTTCAAGCTGAAGAGTCCTAGACTTATTAATCTCTCCTCATACTAAAGCCATTCCATACCCCTAATCATTTTTATTGTCCTTTTCTGAACCTTTTCAGTGGAGACTTGCTATATTTGAGTAGAGAAGATATGAATCTTTAAGAGTTGAAACAGGTAAAATTTTCAAGAGACTGTGGGCCTGATGCTTAAATATGGCCAAAATGCAAAGACTACAAGTTGGTTGGAAAGTGTGTGTGGGATGGTGGGGAGGAGAAGGATGAAGAAAATGGGTGAAGGTGGCTTAGAAATCACTTTTACACTGCTCTGGCACTATTCTGTAACTGGCTATACCCCTCGTTAGTTAAAGAAGCCCTAAGGTTGTTCTGACACCATTACCAGCATCAGTGGGCAGAAAACATAGCCAGGGATTGCTATGACATAGGGTTCTTCCACTATATCCTCTTTACTACCACCATATCAGGGTGGGTGGGAAAGGAGCTGAGGTTGGGGAAGAGAAGGAATAATGTGTAAACCCCTTTATGATGCGTTTTACCACAAGTGGGTCACGCTTACACTGAGGAAGGTGATCACCCCTGAGGCAGTTAAACCAATTTTGTAAATAGTCCACAACAACCCTCTTGCACTGGAGGATCTGGTTATATTATAACTGGGAATCAACACACATGATGTCGAAGTTGCGACTGAACTAAAATTAAAGTAACCGAATTTAAACTGAAGGGATGGTGGAACAGACTTCCACAGCCCAGACTGTTTGATTATCACTATGAAATTAATCTTTCTTGGAGGGTACTCTGGGCCCACAGATTGCATTCTTTAGGACTCTGTCCTCTGTACTATGTATGAGCAGCTAGAGAGAGCATGAACTCTGAATTACATCTTTAGCTGCATCCTGAAAGCACAGTCTCCCAGGTCATTTTGGTGTATTTTTACATTTTCTAAGTAAGTATCCTCACACCTTTTCTTGTCAACTACCTGATGTAGATCTTGATTATCACTTCAAAAGGTTTTTGTTTTTTTTTTCCTCCTGCTGATAATAGACCATCTAAATTAAATAGCCTCTTAGGACTGGTATGGCAACTTCCACCTTTACAGACAGAGTGAGAGGATATCTATATAGATATCTTACCTACCATGTGTTCCATTCTATGGATCTGATGCAGTGGGCTATAGCCTATGAAAGCTTATGCTGAAATAAATGTGTTCGTCTCTAAGGTGCCACAAGTACTCTTGTTCTTAATTAGATATAGTTACTCTGGGCACCAATACTTCACCACCTCAGTTATCCTTGAACAAGGAGGGTGCTCTCTTGCCAACCAACTGCTAGGATGAGAATTGAGATAACAGCAAAGGAGTTGCACACAACAACTACAGTTTTCCCATGACCTACATAAAAGCATGGTTAAGTTCTACCTGAATTATGTTTTTACTGCATAAACCACTGCATGTGAAACAAGAAGGTATGTAAAGCAGTAAACTCAAACTACTCACTCTTTCCTTTGATGTTCCCACTATGACACTGGACAGTCTGTTTTCAAACAAGTCTTCAGTCTTCAAATTGCCTGCAGCCCCAGGTAATGGAGGGAAGCTGGACAATCCCAATTCAAAACTAGGAGATGGAGGCTTTGGAGGTGGCGGAGACTGCGTTTGACCTCTCTGTAACAACAGAAATGTGATATTATGAAATCAGACTACAGTTAAGGAAGATTATGGGACTCTGATACAAAACTACTAAGCATCAAAAATAGGAAAGACCAGGGCCTCAATGTTACTCACCATCAGATCCCTAACAAGATTTAATTCTGACTAAAACGTACAACGGGAAGTGAAGAACATAAGCCCATTTAACATACACAAGTTGTACCGCTTTAACTATACTTGAATAGTTTATGAGTTACAAGTGTGGCTATAGTTATTCCAGTAAAACTGAAGCCTGTGGAGAAGGGGAATAAGTGCATCAGTATAGAGCACCTTTATCTGGAGAACTGTCTCTTCACTAGTGGTTATACTGGTGCAACTGTTTTGATAAATAAAAATAACCATCCCTATCCAAAATAGTTATACAGATACAAAGTCTACTGATACACCAGGCCATTTGCTGAACAGTATTTGGTAGCTTACTTACGCATGGTCTGTCAGAATGCACTGTAGAAATAGTAGCTTATTTCACCCCCGTGAGTCACCATTTTAGTAATTATAGGATTTAATACAAACAAGTAAAAGTTACACAGCAAAACTCCTCACTGTTTGTCCAAGTCATTTCAGTAAAAAACACAAACCACAAGAATAACTGAAGTTTGGATTATACACAAGTAGAGGTTACCATTATGCACAAGTTCAGAAATAGAAAAAGTAACAAAAGAAATCTTCACATTTTTGTGTGGGGTGATTTTTATGAGTTTATAAATTGTGTAAAGAGAAACAACAATTGTTTTACACTATGTTGTACTTTTTCTCCTTGAATTCTGGTATATATCTTGTAGGCAAGGAAATCATTGTTCTGTGACTGCTCAGGCCTGTTTCAGGACAGAGGACAGGAACTGAGACATGCCCATAATGGTTACCTATTCTGACAGGAGAGTTGATTAAGCAGTAACAATTTAAGAGTCACATCTGCACAGACACACTCATGGAACTGGCATCTCCTGGTATTGAACTGTGGAGTATTCCAGAGAGCAGTGAAGGGTGGGCCCCTCACTTCACCATCTTTGAGGAGGATTCCAGGTATATAATAGAAGAAATGGCCCCATCTGCCCTGGAGTTCCTTCCATTATCAGCAGCCTAACTTCTGGACTCAAGTGGATATTCTTACTCCCAACCTAAAGACAATGATCTAATAATTTGGAAAAGGGGGGCTAAGACATTTGTATTGTTCTATAAAAACTGTTCAACGAATTTGCCTAGTCAGCTTCTCTTTGGCAGATGAGTCTTTGGTCTTGATCAAAGAGAGAAAGTGTCTCAGGCTAGAGAAATAGCTTTTAACTCCAGAATGCCACTGTGGAACTTTCATCTTCTACAGCAGGCCTACACAACATGCGGCCCGCATGGGCTCACTGTGCAGCCCACGGGGGGTGAGTAGGGGTGGGGCAAGCCAAGTGGTGGCGTGGGGGGACGCGGATGGGGGCGGGGCAAGGACAGGGCTTTTCGGCCCACAGCTGGTTTTTTTGCTGTACTATGACCCTCGCTGCTTTCCGAGTTGTGCAGGCCTGTTCTACAGAGTTCACAAACCTTGAAGGGGCTGGATAAAAAGGCGAACAACCAAGTTGACCATCTAGAAATATTACTGCGGATCAGACCAAAACATTTTCTGATGAGCATTTTACCTTCATTTTATGCATCTGGAATGACCCGAGTGACTCTGCAGTAAGTATCAAGAAGGGGTGGCCTCTTTATGATCAAGGAGCATCCTGGCTCCAATGCAGTCTGGATAAAAGTACCAGGTGCCTAGCTAAGGAACCTGTCTGTGGACTATTTAAGTACAGACACTGAATGATTGATGTCTGAGACCGATCGAGTCAGGACAGCAGAGTACACCTCCTTGACTTAAAAAGAAATATCCCATGGATACTTGTTTTTAGTTGGGTGAATATAACAGGGCTGAAATTTGTCCTCTGAAAATATGCACAATATATGGCAACATGGCCTTACAGGTGGCAATGTCCATGTGCTGTATGGCTGAAGTACAGCACTACACATCAGTAATTCTAAGGAACTGATGTTCTTAATCTCAACTGGGAATCCCAGATTTACACATTAAGTGCTTTCCCACTGGATACAAACTACCTGAGCACTCAGGTTCTGGTAAACTTAACATGACAGTATGATACTGCCGCTGTGCTCATATACCACGTATCATGTAAAGGTCTCACTAGTGTCTGAAATCAGGTTTGGTTTTTTTGGTGTCATGTTCCCTCTGAAATCCATCTCATTTCACTCCGGCCAACTTTAGACATACCTAGAGGCTTTTTCTCTTCAAAGATGTTTTTAGAGCTGAAACAAATTACAATTAGAGTTCTGACTCATTTGAATAGGTGTTCCAGTTATTCCACTGATACTGCATGTGTACGTGAAATAGATTGCCTGCTATACTTTAACAGATGAAGGCAGTCCAAGGTTTTCCTGGAACTGCAGCAACAGACATTCCAGGACTAAAGCACTGGCAATGCAGCACTCAAGACTCCAGTCAGAATCAAGTCTTTTGATGCCAAAGCAATGGGATCTGAAGAGCAGCTGCCAACTTTTTTTTAAAAAAATGATTGTGTGTGTGTGTATTGTATAAAAAATAAAAAAATTGCCTTCTTCTAGAAGCTTGCAGGATTGTCACTGTGCGGCTGACTGCATATAAGCAGGACAAACATACAGCTCACATGACCCAGCACTGGCTGATGATAGCAAAGACTACTTCAGAAAAGGTCTGAAGTTTTGATGCTTTGTTTTTGAGACAGGCTATAGTGTTCGTAAACTAGATGTCTCCAAGCAATAATGGTCTTGGACAGTTTCAAAGTCACAGCACCAGCACATTATCAGAAATCCAGAGTCATTAAGTGGTGCAGGATTGAATGAGACTTAATAGGTACAAGAGCCACGTCAAATCTGGGTCCAGAAACAGCTTACAAAGTTTCAGTCGTGTCATCCAGATGTGTTGGTTAGGGAACTCGGCTGAACAGTTTCAGAGTGGAAAAAGGCTCAGGTCCTACTGGGGAGCTGGTGTCAGAATCACCACCTTAGCTAGTAAAGCTGATACTGGACATCTGATGCCAGAATTGGTCAACTGGGCCTGAAGAGTCACTACCATGAGCGGGATGAATGAGGTGGCTCTCCTGAGGTCACATCCAGACAGGACCTGTGCCTGTACCATTTCTTCTTTTAACTAAACAAACCTGGATTAACCTGTCAATTTAAAATGTAAGTGGCAACTGAAAGGACAGAAGAAAAAGAAAAAGACGCACCAAGGATGACATGTGCAATCCAAGCCTGTTTCATATTTGGCTACTAAAAACCAACTGAAGGGCAGCTGGGCCCATTCTCCCTTTTATATCATCTGAATCTCTGGAAGAGGTTCTAACAGAACAGACCCTGCTGTCTGGAAGATTCCACAGCTCAGTGCCACAAGGCACCAATCCCACAAGTGGGACTATGCCGAGGCCACCTCCTTCAGTGAAGATATGCAGTAATAATGTCATGAAGGGAAAAATGACTCCATGAAACTTCACCATCATCAAGAAACTGTTATAACAGTGGTCAAATGGGGTATGGCAATGAAGTTTTAAACAAGTGAATTGAAGGAAAGGCTGTGGGTATAAAGTTAAATCAAATCTCAGGTCCCACAATAGAGTTAGAAATATTGACTGCAAACTTTTTTTTTTGGTGTAAGCCCAAGTTTTTCAAACTTCAAGTCCAATGTTTTTATTTATTCATACAACTTTAATTTTGGATTTAAGTTACAGATTAACAGCATTCTTTGGTAACTTGCAATACTGTTAGTGCAGGCTACATTCAAGACCCACTCCTTGAGTTTCATGTAGATGGTAACTGTGCTCATACACCACCCATCATAAAAGGAGCTCACTAGGGTCTGAAATCAGGTGTTTTGCGTTGTGTTCCTTCTGAAATCCATTTCAATTCACCCCTTGCCAACTTCAAAAGCAATTTAACAGCTTCTTATCTACAAAGATGTTTTTAGAGCTGCAACACCATACAACTATCAGCATTCTGCCTCATTTTAATACGTGTTCCGGTTATACTATTGATATCAAAAAGAAGTACTTGTGGCATCTTAGAGATAAATTTATTTCAGTATAAGTTTTCGTACGCCCCTCTGCCATATACATTGGCCAAATCGGACAGTCTCTATGCAAAAGAATAAATGGACACAAATCTGACACCAGAAATCATAACATTCAAAAACCAGAAGAAGAACACGTCAATCTCCCTGGTCACTCAACAACAGACCTGAAGGTGACAATTTTAAAACAGAAAAACCTCAAACACAGACTCCAGTGAGAAGCTGCTGAACTGCAATTCATTTGCAAATTGGACACTATCACATTAGGGTTAAACAGAGACTGGGAATGGCTGGGTCATTACACTAATTGAATCTATTTCCCTATGTTAAGTATCCTCACATCTTCTTGTCAGCTATCTGATATGGATCATCTTGATTATCACTACAAAAGGGTTTTTTTCCCTCCTGCTAATAACAGCCCATCTAAATTAAATAGCCTCTTAGAATTGGTATGGCAACTTCCACCGTTACAGAGTGTGTGCGCGCGCATGTGTGTGTGCACATATACATATATCTATCTTACCTACTGTGTGTTCCATTCTATGCATCCAGTGAAGTGAGCTATAGCCTATGAAAGCTTATGCTGAAATAAATTTGTTAGTCTCTAAGGTGCCACAAGTACTCCTGCTCTTTTTACGGATATAGACTAACATGGCTGCTACTCTGAAACCTGTCACTATTGATACTGCATATGAATTAATCACTGTAAGATACCTAATTCTTTAACTCTTAATACTATAGCACACTCATTATTTTCAATTTCCAAGTGAGGCATGCCTGAACTTCGAGGAATCCTTGTACTTACTCTGTCAACTTTCACTGCAAGTTTAAAACACACAGGCGTTCAGCCGAAGTATCACCACAAGTAGTAAGAATAGGGATAACATAAAAAAAACTGGCATTTCAAATTTTCTCTCCAATCTTCTGTATTAATAATCAGATGACCCCCGATATTTAGTGTTCATTATGTGGTGTATTGTAATGTGGAATTTGATCTATTTTCCTTAACAAGTAATTTAGTTGTTTGTGTGTTATCCAGATTTCACTTATAGATTAATTATGATCCAACACTCACTGTAAACTTGTCCTCCCTCTTCTTTCGATAGCCATATGAATTTTTCCTAGAAAAGAGAACATACAATTAACATTAGAACTTTGCTTAGATGGGATATAAAAATAATTTCTGATTTTCCATATTACAGTCCCCTCATCTTAGAGGCTTATTATACAAGTCATTATTTTAGAGACTAGTAAGGATTAAAGAAACATGACAGAAGAAAAGCTCATACTAGAAGAAAGGCACGAAGTTTACACAAGGCAAAACTACTCCTTTTTAAATGAAACTATTCCCCTGTTCAAAGTACAACTCTATCTAAAACTATCAGGAAGTCTCAGGGATACTCCAAACCATTCAATAAACAAGAGCTGAATAATTTTTACCCTATATTTAGAAAGTGATTTAGTACTGAGTGAAATGTTAACACAGCTTATTTGCAGGAAAGAACAGTTACCTATCTTTCGTAACTGTTGTTCTTCAAAAGGTATTGCTCATGTGCATTCCAAGACTCATCAGTCCACCCCTCTGTTGGTGCAAAGCCAGCAAGAAGGAACTGAAGTGGCAACAGGTCAGCAGGGTCCTATACACAGCACCACTGAGGTGTCTGAGCCGACCCGATGGGCAAAGGAAAAACCTTTGCTGGGGGAAAAATCCTTCTGGCTATTGTGCATGAGGCATGCACATACCTAATTGGAATGGACATGAGCAAGCGCTTGAAGAACGTGCATTTTATCTTTAGCTTTTTGTTACATCTTTCCAAAAAGACAAAGGTAATAGCCTTTGTGATACTTTGTTAATAGAACATCTATGTTTTAAGAAAAAAATAGAAACTCACTAGGAAATATGCTAGAGCAGGGGTCGGCAATCTTTCAGAGGTGGTGTGCCAAGTCTTCATTTAGTCAGATTAGTCGTGTGCCAGTCCAAAAGGGGAGGGGGTTTGGGTGGAAAGGGGAGGGGCTGAGGAGGACAGTCTGCTCCCTTTGGGGTTTTCCCTGCAGGCTACTGCCAGCCTGGGTGAAGGCACTGAGTGGGGCAGGCGGGGACCCCAGCTGGCAAGGGGCCAGCAGGGGGATCCCCAGAGCAGGGGCAGGCTGAGTGGCTCAGCCTACCGCTGCTTTGGGGTTTCCCGCACAGGCTCCTGCCAGCTGGGGTCCCACTGCCTGCCCCACTCAGCTCCCGCTACCAGCCTGGGTACAGGGACCCCAGGCTGACAGCAGGCTGGCAGGAGCCTGTGGGGGAAACCCCAAAGCAGCAGCTCAGCCCGCCACGGCTTTGGCATTTCCCCTGCAGGCTCCTGCCAGTCAGGGTCTCAGCTCCTGCTGCCAGCCTGGGCTCCCTGCACCCAGGCTAGCAGCGGGAGCTGATGGGAGCAGGTGGTGGGACCCCCGCCTGGCAAAGTGCCAGCAGGGGAACCCCAAAGCCACAGCGGGCTGAGCTCTCCCCGCATGCCAGCTGAAATTGGCTCATGTGCCACAGGTTGCCAACCCCTGTCCTAGAGTTCTATTCAATGCCAAAAGCATCAGAATGTAAATTCTAATAATAAACACTGGTTAATTCTTTCATCTACATTATATCTATATCTATCTCTATATCTCGTTCACAACTTTAGCCTGTTTTAGAAAAAGAAAAACGACATGTCCACATATAGGTCTTTTGCATACAACACTAAAATGATTCAATACAGGAGTTCTTACTTTTACATTTAAAATACTCTTTTTTATGTAGTGAAAAGGCGAGGTAAAATTTGACTTGTGACTTTAGCTTTCTGAAAGAACTTGATACATCATAATTAAGGCTACGATTTAGTCATGGGTATTTTTAGTAAAATTCACAGACAGGTCTAGGGCAATAAACTAAAATTCATAGCCTTTGACCTGTCCATGACTTTTACTAAAAATACTTGTGATTAAATTTGGAGGGGATGTACTCAACTGGTGGTGTGTTATTATAATAATAACCAGTATTATTATTATAATTATATAATTATATAATTATTATTATAATAACTGGTTATTAATAAGGAAAAAGCGATAGCTTCCTTTTGCCCCCAAAATTACTTTAAAATACAATCGTAAAAGTGTGAAAAAATGGCAGCATGGTCTTATGTTTATATCTCAGTGACTTCCATATCAAATTTACTAAATTTGCAAATTAAAAATTGCTTCTCTAACTCCCAGCCCTGCCAGCTTCACCTTGGAACTTAAGTCTAAGCTAGATTTTTTCTTAACAGCACAATAGATCTCACAGTGCAAACTGTGCCCTCAGTTACTCTCATGTAACTCCATTTTCTTTGTGTCATATAGGTATAAGAGAAACTATGATTTGGTCCTGCCACTGAAAGTTAGTAACCGTACTGTGTATTAGCTGGGATACAATCCTGCTCTCATACTCCAAGGTAAAATATCTACATTATTAGACTGAGTGCAAAGTGTTAAGTGTTTCACTAAATCTAGCAGTTATGACTGAACTCACAATAAGCAGGACCAACTGAAATTGCCATATTTAAATAGTCACTTAAGAAAACCAATGCACTTAATCTGGGCCCCCATTTAAATATTTCTTGGAGATTCTAAAAGCCATATAAAACTCTCTCTATAGTTTTAGAAAAATGAATGATTTTAGCACAAGTCAAAAACAAACATGACAGTTCTCTCTAAAAAGACAAAAAGGTGAGAACTTCAACATTTTACAGCCACAACAGGTTACCTCCATTATTTAACATGAAACAATACATTAATCAACTGAACATGTTCACTGAAAACTTCTCAATCAGAGCCTTAATTATATTGGGAAGACATAGCTATAGTTAAATATTGCTCTTTTAATGTTATTCCTGTTTCTGAAAGTTTTTACTCCTGTGTATACAAATAAATACTCAGAAGCAGACCACACCATAGGGTATTTATACAAACAACTATTAAAACCACTCACCTTCCTCTTCCTAAGCCAGGGGAAGAGTCAATATTAGTCTGTTCCATTCGTCCAGTTCCTATATCCCTCTTGGTATAACTTGTAGTAGTATTTTGAGTCCGTGTCCTGTTTTGTCCTGGCTGCCTTGTCTGTGGACTCCTGACACCATTAATTAAACGATCAGCAGAAAAGTTGAATATTGTAGGACTGTCTAGAAGCCCAGGTCCCCTTTCTGCACTGGGTATGGTGTGCCGTAGATGTGATTTGCTAGGATTCCTACAAATCAGGAATATTCAAAAATGGCCATGTGAACTGCTTAGCACTTAGTTATATATTTATATAATCCTCAAACTGATCCTCTTAAAGAGATGGATTTTTTATTTGGATACATGTAAAGTATTTTTAGCAAAATTAAACCTTAGAACTTCTATTTTAAACTTAGTGCTTGACTAAAACTATTCTGAACTTAAACATATAACATTAATAAATCTGCTGATAATTATATTTCAAACAGTGTAATTGCAGCCAAGGACTTCAGGAAAGACATTCCAAATAAGTATTCTCAGAGCTGAAGTGGCAACGAGTCCAGAAAAGCAATTTTAGTCATCTGCTTTACCGAAAGATACATTTTCAGTGGGAACTTGGGACAGAAAGTTAAGTCATCACACAGCAGACCAGTTTGGCACTACAAGGCAGCAGTGCAATCACTTTCAGTGCTGCCGTGTTTTTATTAGTAAGTATCATCTGGCCATATTTAATCTTACGAGTTTTATTTAGTGCGCACTTTGCAAGCTAGAGCTTTTTTTTTTTTTTTGCTATAAGGAATAAAAACTTGCACAATTCCTGGAATACAGATATTGTAAAAAATTATTAGAGACACTTTTATCTGGTTGAACTTGCCTGCTTCTGGGAGGATACTGTCTGAGTGAAGTCAATGGAGAAGCAGGGGGCTTGAAGGTTGGGGATGTAAACCCATTGATAAATCCAGGATTGGGAAATGGTGTTACCTAGAGAATAAAAACATTGTGTGGATATAAATTTGTAGATTACATACTATATGACCAAACCGAATGTTTATCTTCAGAGTGGGAAATTAAATACTTGTTTATGCTAAAGGTGTTTAACCTCTATGTGTTTGTCAAAATAGCAACTATGGTATTCTTTAAAGAAAGATAAATTTGAAGGTTAATTCCCTTTATTTCGGAGATCTAGTCCTCTTCGCTTGTTCTGAATGTCTATAGTTAATTTTTAAAAGTATATCTCATGTCATTCTATGCAGGACAGTCTCCCAAAAAGGATTTGATTTTTTCATTTTTAGTTTAAGATTGTGACAAGAGAACATTTTTTAGCCAGTGCATACATGAATGAGTTTTTGACAAGAGGAAGTTTATGAACAGCCATTATGCATACTCAAAACAGAACTGGAGATAATACAAAATTTTTTAATAGTGGTCTAATTTCTCTCTCTTAGGTGGTCTAAAAACGTTTCCTATATTCTAAAGCATCAGAACATGCATGGAGCTTTACAGACTAGTAAAACAGTGTCCCTGTCTCAAAGAGTTTACAATGTCAAGATAGACAACACAGTGAGATGGCGACAACATTCAGCTGGGGTAGGAAGAGGACTACGGCAATAGGCTTACATGGCTATTTAACTAATTCGTGCTTCACAAAGATTAGGCATTTCCTCCTTACTGGTTCGGATTCAAAGGTAACTCAAAGATTAAAGTGTTAGACTCATGGAATGAGTGTATTTTGAGAAAGACACTTAGAGCAAGGCTGGATGCATAGCAGACAGGGTCAGGAAGGGGGCTGCAGGAGTGAAGAGACGCTCAGAAGAATGAAATGTGTGGAAGGAGAACATGAAGCCATTCAGCTTTGGAAGAGTAACAGTAGTAGGTAGCACAGTGTAAACAGGTGGTAGAAAGCAAAACTGAGGATATTATGCCCCAACATCCCAGTCTGGCATTTCTAGTACCTTGTTACTCCATCTCATTGCACAATACATTATAGATTCATGTTACCACCACTAAGAAGTGTAAGATAACTTCACTTTCCAATACTCATTTTCAAGTTTGCCAAATAGGAGGATACAAATCACATCTCATGTTTTAGCTGTTTGAAGGTCAAATAGGTGTGATTGCTATGTTGACGCACAAATGATCCTAAACAGCATTGACATCCAGGTTTGAAAATTATGGACTGCATAAAAACGTCAGTTCAGTGTTCACAGTAACTATTGCAATGGCCAGTTCTCTCATTACTACAACTTTTAAGTGGGCACAAATCTTCATTTGCTTGAGCAAAAGACAGTAAATTGAGCGAGACAATAAAACAGGTAAGTAAAATTTATTCAACATGCCAAGAAAACTGCTACTTAATCAGTTAATATATATTGATCTATTAAATAATACAAGCATTCAATAATCACCACATATCAATACCTCAGACAACTATCTCAAAGTAAAGTACAGCATTACAAATGTACACAAAAATATATTGACTGTCAAGGCTAGCAATCTTTTGCTTACAGTTTCTCCATATGCTAGATCTCTTCCTCATTTTCTGAGGAGCTTGCTGACAGTCTTACTAAAATTGGCAAATGTCTGTTACAGGGACCCTCTAATTTCTTCATGTTATATGGTACCATGTTTCTCTTGCTCCCAATAGAGAAAAGAGGATGTAATAGAATGCTTATTGAAAGGGAGCTACCAAAGTCAAAGTTGAACTCTGAAATTTTAGCTTTTTTTTTTTTTTTTTTACTATTTCTTATACTACACCTTCTACTTATGTTCCCTCTTATCACTGAGGGTACTAAGCAATCATTTTAGTTACAAAATTAAACCCAAGTCTCTGACAATGGCAAAGGCACCAAGAAAATTGTCTTTCCTGCCTAATTAGTTCAAAGCAAAGCTGGCTGCTAAAAAACTAACCCACAACTGAATGTGATAACATTCAGTGGTAAGACCATAGTCTCAGTTAATACTTGCATCAGCAAGATGAACTGAGAATTAACTTTCAAACAGCTATGAAAAAAGAGTACTACATAAATCTTAACAGTGCTAAATCCTTCTCAAAGAACTGGAGGCTACATTACATCAAATGAAAAACTATATATACATATATACACACACAGAAAAACATTGCCTGGAAATGCAAAGAGCATCACAAATCACCGACAATTGAAATTTAACAGTGCAGTTGTCACACCACAACTTACTGTTAGCATAAAACATGCCAGCAAATAGGTGACCATCAAGGGGTTAAAAGTGACATCATTCAATACTTCAGGCTTCAAATTTAGGTAAAGATTTTACAAAGCCTATTAATACAAGTGAAGATTCAGTGAAAAGGGCTTGCTCTGAAGTTACAGCATTTGTAAGCCAAACGCTGCAACACTGGATTAGTTGTAAAGAACCAGAAAGTCAAAGTATTTTTACTGTCCAAACTGAGTGAAATGCAATTCAGGTTATTCAAATCATTCTTTAAAAGACAATCTTTTAATTTATCAGTACCTTAGTCCTCAGAAGAGCCCTTAGTTTGCAAACATTTCATTATGGTCATTTTCCATTCAGAAAATGTATTTTCCCTCCAATTCTAATGGAACCCTCAACATGTTTTTATTGACTTTGACATAACCAGTGATACTGTTGGACAACAAGAATGTGACCATGTTTGAAAGCGGTACAAAAATTGTTAAGTGTTCATTTATCCACATCTCAAAAAAAGAAAACCAAACAAGTTTTTAGGTCTTACTTAAATCAGGACATGGGTGTCCAGAGATGAATGTGCACGCCAAGTCTCCTCCCCATTCTATAGTTCCGTTTAAATGCTAACTGCAAACGGTTCTGGCTGCTTTCCCTATGTGTCAATGTGTTCACCACAAACTTTCTAATTATCTTGCCTTTCAATACGTAGGGAGTTCGTTCAAGGAGACTAACTGTTTGCCAAGATTTCTAAATAGTCTCTTTATAACTTTGAGCCCTACTACCCTAGTTTATTTTAACCTCAATTAAAGATAGATGTGTGGGTGGGAGGATGGCTCCACTTCTGACAACCCTGGCCCCCACCGATCAGTGACACTCCATAACCACTGAGTGCACGAAAACTTGCATGCTTGAATACAACTGGCCAAACAAGCAGTGCAAGTAGAGAGTTGAGCTGCCCAAAGTAATTCTGATGTGGCACTAAGTCACACTTTCTTCTTCTTCATGTATGTACAACATGCCTCAGGTGGCACATGACCAGCATTCATGACTGAATTTGGTCTGCTGGTTGGATCATTAGCTTCCCTGACTTAGGCTGGGTACTAACAGGGAGTGTGACACGAATGCTGGTACAAGAGTAAGTGAGGAGGAGGAAAGGCTATAGAATAAAGAGTCTGTGGGTTCTGTCAAGTAGCTAATCTGACTGTACTAGCAACAAAGACCTAAGGCTGCTGCTAGATTTGAATGCAGAAAACTTAAGATCTCTTTAAATCAGTACTTCCTTAGAGTATCAACAATTATTCAACCTAATAATAAAGATGTTAGTTTTGCAACTGTCAGAATATGTCAAACACGGTAATCCTGCACCTTGCAAGAGAAAAATCTTAAATTTTAAACTAATGTGCTAGATTATTCCCTCTCAACTAGAAGAGTTTATAACTACACACACACACACACACACACACATATATGCTCTGAAGATTACCTTTTAAAAAAGTATTAATACTATTACTCAGAGGGGGATTATTAACTTTTTAATCTTTAGAACAAAAACCCTATGATTTGAATTTAATGTATGAGGAAAGCACCTTCTGAAGCTTCTCTTTCTTTTTTTAAAGAAAAAAGAAAAGCCAGATGACTCTTTCAAAGAGAGGATCTCATGCTCCAAAATATGGACTGCCAGTGTCCACTTTCAAGAAAAGCCCACACCACATATAATCAGAAGAGTGGAACTTAGATTGTGACCTCCCACATGCAGTCCTTCAAACTGAACGCTAAACACTCCTCTTGAAACAGTTAAACATGCAGCAGCTATAGGCAGATGCTTCTCATGCTCCTAAACACTTACCAATGTTGGATCAAGATAGCTGTGCGTAGTAGACCAGGTCTGTGGTGCAATTAAGCTGTACAGAGGAAACTGCTGTTGGGGACTGTATACTGGAGGTAAATAAAAGGATGCTGTATAACGCTGTTGTGTGTAGAGGTTCATGTCCAGAGGTCTATATCCATTCTTTGGCAAAAATGTATTTATAGCTATTGCCTTTGCTTTTATCCTTGCCTGAAAGATAGATTTAGATTACTTAAGTACACCAACCTATTATGTTAATAGTAAATAAAATAGTACAAACAGCTTTATTTACCTTAATTGGTTTTCCTTGGAAAGTTTTCACTTCTTCTCTAAGGTATCTGTAAGCCTTATAACATTGACATTTTTTTTTAAAAGTTGTCAAATATCCATTATGAATATTAATTTAACACAACAACTAGTATTAAAGGAGTTTTGGTAGATCAATAACTATTGCTAGGTTTGAAATATCACCAGTACTAAATAGAGGTAAATAATTGTATAAACAGTCAATACAAGTTAGAACACTTCTTCAGTCATTGTAGTTAACTTTGATATAGAATTACACAGCTTTTTAAAAAGGCTGTTTGAAAGTCTAAATCAATATTTTGTTTCTTAATATAGGGGGTGATGCTGCAAGATAAGCTACGGAATATCACCATTTCTGGTAAATAAAGTTAAAGTATTTGACAGGAAACCAGAATATATGCACACAGGTTATGTTTAACTAACATCAGACTTCTGATATTATTAACTGGAAGTTTAACAGTATTTCTTTGAGTAGAAAGTCACAAAAATGTTACATGCATGTGGATTTTTGCCCATCCTGATCTGCTGTTGCCCTGAAGCAGCGTAAAGACTGCGTAACTATTGTACAATATTTTACATCTGGAGAAAAAAGGGTTACCTGCTGTGCATCAGCTTCTGACTCAAATGTAATGAACCAATTGTCATTATAGGCAAACTCACAGTTGATAAATTTAGGCAAATTATCTCCCCTGAAGAGTGCTTCCACCTCCTAAGGAAAGGTTGGGGGGAATGGACAGGAAAAAAAGAAAGGCTATTGTGAAATGCAGAACTTTGAATGTTAACTACTGGTAAGAGACAAGAAGAATAAAAATGCTTTTCAGCTTGTTAGACTAAGAACAGAGATTAAAATACCCACATTAATAGTTAATCATAAAGTTTACTTTTAATATAAAGGGATACGAAATGTCACATTACAAAGGCCATACTGGGATTATTTTTCTCAGTACTGTTTAAAAACAGAACAAAGCTATTTAGAGGGCTTCCATTTGAGAATAAATGCAGGATTTCTATTGTCTCAAAACAGCAGATTTTGGCAGCATAGAAGCTAAAATACTTTTCAACGTCAATTTACAATTGTACTGCCTAAAGTATAGACTATTTCATTCTGTTTTATTCATAGAACCAAAAAAGACAAGTAACATCCAGGACCATGATGCGACTCTGAAGACCTGACAGTGGCTTTGAACATTCTGGTCAGACTTTCTACAATTTTCCATTACATTAGAAAATGTATGCAATTTACATCTACTGTAGTTTCTACAGTGTTTAGCTACACTATCCAGTTGGCTTCTGATAGGTCTGGGCCTTTTTCAAAGCCAGTGAGAGTCACAGCTATTTTGCAAGTGTTCAAGCCAGATGAGTTACACAGTTCCAGCACCAATACATCTAGTCATAATCAGCAAATGGGTGACAGCGGGAAAAACATCCATGTAACAACTTTGTAGGCACTTGAAATGCCTCTCTTTGCAAACTACCCTGAAAGTTAAAATAGCGAGACTATTGAAAGGAAGACTTGACATATCTTCAATTTTAATTTTTCATTTTTTTTGTTAAGAATTTTATGCTTCTGTTTATTTTAAAGTCCATTGTTATTTCCTATTACTTTTTCCTTCAGGACCCCAATCCCCCATTTTTTCCCTTCACATTCCATAATTAGTGATCCACTGGACCACTAACTCCTTCCAACAAAACAGCGTATATTAAGTTGATTGCTTCAGTGCTACAGGAAAGCTTCTGAAGCTTGAAGTCACTCACAGGGACAGGTTTCCAGCTTCTGTAGTGACTTTTTCCATTACAAGTTTTTCCTTTTCACAATTTCATCCTTACTAGTTATGTTCCAGAGCAAAGAGGTTGGAGCATATTGTGAAGAAGGCCAGCAGAGAGTATTTGAAGGGGGGAAGATTCTAAGCGGTGGAAGGCCATAGAAAAATACTCTGCTGATCTATTGTGGAGGCACAGTTACCTGCCTAAAACCCTGAATAGATCCCTAGCATAAGGGACCTACAATGGACGGTTCTGTAGAGGGAGATCAGCATTCAAACTTTTATAAGAATTTCGGCATGGTCTTGTTAGCTGTTTGAATGCTTTAGCCCTTTACAGAAATTCATGTGAAACATGTGTCTTACTGTAATATTCTTGAAACCATGTTTTTCTACAGAGAACCACCACAGATCATTCTAATGGACTCTGGTTTATAAAGTCTAGCAATCTCATTAGAAACATTAAAAAGTAAGTTAAATACCCTCTGTATATGCATATTATTGTCCACTGGACAATGCCAATTCCTGAGTCAAGTGGGTGAAGCATTAATTTGTTTTATAAAACTACAATATCCTTACTTCAATGGGTGTAGATTCAGGTACTTCACGTAAAATCACAATGCAACGATTCTGATTTGGCCTGACTTTCTCTCCCTTCTCATCCACTTGGACTAAAGGCAATGCTAAGAGGAATGGGGGAAAAAAAAAATCTGGTTTTAGAAAACAGTAAGTGAAGCAGTTTTACACCTTGAAAGATCTGGTCACTTAAGGTCTGCCTGAATTGTTTACATAAACCCTTTTTTAAACAATTTTGATCCTGTTTGAGTAAAGGGTCATAGTGCAAAATGTGGTTACTTTCCAACCATCTTAAACATGCTCATTGTCATAGTATAGGCAGACCCTTAATTTAATTAAAACTCCACTAGCAACCATGAAATTCTGCCTAAGGCACTGAAATATGTATGTGCTAGCACTAGACAAAAGGCAAAACATTTGCTAATGTTCAATAGCTTTAAGTGGCCTTATTTAACTTACAAATATTTAGTATGTTCTAAAGCATTTAGTATGTACAAACAAAAATGCTGATAAAACACAACCATTTACTTACATCTCAGCACTTCCACAATCAAATCCATATCAGTACTGAGTTTCTTGACATGATCAAGGTTTGCTACTGTCATTATTGGCACATACTGATCACTATCCATCTGTGATATAAGGTACATGTCACTGGCAAGATTCTCTCTGTTGGAAAGGGAAATAAGTGGTTAAACCTGGTTTCCAATTAAATTCATCATCATGTGCAAAAAGGATTATTTGCAAAGACAAAAACTCCCACAGTGGACTGTTATACCCACCATCAAAGTATCAGATTCTTGCAGTATCTATCTTGAAAGAATATTTTCACTCATTTTCCATAAGAATCACTCAGCACCATTATTTTGCTGTTCCACTTCAAACAAATTGTTAGAATGACTGACTTTTAGTCATTTCACCACCACACATTGTGCTGGCATACTTGAAAGAGGCAAGTGAGCCATCTTCCTGAATATGCTAGGCCTGAAAATTCCACTATTTCAATGGACTACTAATTGCAGGTGGATGTTAATTTTAAATGGCATCACAGGAGTTAAAGGGTTAACATCTTGTATCAGTTTTGTAAGCATGTAGAATGAAAGGAATATTTACTTCATCTCAAATACAGATGCATAGGCAGAATTCACAAGCATATCAAAAGCCCTCTGGTATAGAAAAAACAACCAACCTTATGAATTGTATTTGATTTATTTCACAATAGTTTCACTATCCTCTTAATCTAAATTCACAAAATAGGTAGTGGAGTAGTATAGAGATGTGATGAATAAAAACTGGGTTATGAATTTCAGAACAGTAGATTCATGAATTTTAATGCCAGAAGCGACCACTGTTGACCTCTTGCATAAAAACACAGGCCATGGTACCTGATCCAGTAATTTCTGCATGGCATCCATTGTTTCTATTTGAGTTAAGGAATATATCAGTAGCATTACATGCTGGAATTTTTCTATGGATCATTTCCTCTAATATTACTATTCCTTTCCACTAAGTTTTTACTTTTTGGAAGATAGGATCCTATTACATATTACCTTTTACCCCTAAGACTTGATGGGAATCTCTAATTATCCTATGATGTCCCATATTTAAGTATTATTATACATACCTAGATAAGCAGAACTCCAGTGTTTTTTTAAGCACTTCTCGCAGGTCTTCCTGACCTTCTGGTTGCAATTGGTCATTTCCTCCTTAGTATGGAAAATATATGGTTGTAAGATTAAATTGAATAGAAACAGTGAAATCTAAAAGTGAATTCTGCCAGAAAGCACTAAAAGTAACTTCTTCAAAATATCATATGCAGAATCAGCTGTAGCCTAAACTTTCAGCATTAATAAGATTCAAATGCTAGATACTTAAAAAAATGACTACTAATCAGAAAAGGAATAAATAATCCCTACATCAGGAATATAGAAAATTAATAAAACACTATGTCTGGATACGATCTGTAAGTCTCTGCTTGGGCCCACAAGCAGTTGGGAGAGCTTTAGAGAGAGCTGGAAGTATATGGTAAGGTATGTAAATACTTGAGCTGGATTTGGTTTTGTTTTCCCCTCTATCACATTTACACCACTCAAAAGAAACTTCAGTAAATTCAAGGTTGAGTAACCCCATGAAACAGCAAGAAAGCAGTTCCACTTTGGGGACCCACAATTTGAGGTCGCGACACTGTTTCAATGGGATCTCCAGGAAGGGGATTAGACTTGCTGGAGCCCTAGCCCCGCTACCCCTAAGACTTCAGCCCTGGGTGGGGGACCTGTAACCTGAACCCAGCTGCAAAGAGCTGAAGCCAAAGCCTGAGGCTTCAGCCCTGGGCGGTGGGACTCAAGTTACTCAATGAAGTTTGAGAATTGATCCATTTTCACCAGACGCTCTCACCACCATGTTCCAAATTCACAGACGCTACAACTCTGAAGGAAAGATGTAGCTGCTGTAACTCAAACCACAGTTTTATAGCACCATTTTCATAAATGTAATTGAAGTACAAATGGCTACAGCCACATCTGATCAGCCAATATCATTTTCCTTGTCATTGTAAAATGTTACATGTGTATCCTAGAGCAAGGATGTTAAATTGTGTGTCTAGAAGGTCAAATCCTATTTCTAATGATTGTCCTTGAGCTAGTGTACAAGTTTAGGACGACATACTACAATCATCCTAGAGTGAAGACTCCCAATGAGATCAATGGGAGGTATGTACAAACACCAAACATATAAACTAAATGTTCAGTTACTATCATTTACTGCCAATTTAGCAATCTCTTCCATTCAGTGGAAAAATATGCTCATCTCTAGAGCCCACCACCATACAATCTTTTGTTTTTCTTCCTTAATTCACCTTTACCCATTTCTTCTCACTTTCCTTTCCCTTGCATCCCTGAAGCTGTTAGTTGTTATGCCACTAAACAGTCATAACTAGAATCTATTCCTGATATTATGCTACATAATCATGATAATGTACACTAAAAAAGAGCTAGTTAGCAAGACCCTGCTGCAGTAGCCTGAAAACTTTACAAAAACACACCACTACAAAGTTTGTCATTTACAGCTTCATTACGAGGTTTTTAACTAGGGGGACTCATAACACTGTTACATGGACATTGTTCTAAGACATCCTCTCTTCCAAACCAAAGAGGATAAGCAATACATTAAATATGAATTTTTCACTTATCCTAAACAAATGGTTAATTATTTTTTAAAAAAGTCTTTATACCAACTAACACAGCTGTTTACTTCACAGAAGTATTAAACATTTATTAGCCCACCTACCTAAACTTCCTGTTCAGACAAATTTTTGAAAGGACTACCATAATGTTTTGTTCAGAGTTGCGAACAACTTTCATTCCCGAAGTGTTTGTAACTCAGAGGTTCTACTATAAACATGTTCATCATCAGTTACAAGGCAAACAATTTACAATTAATTTCTATCAAAGAATAAAGAAAGTTTCTTTTACCTGTCTGTGTGGTTTCATGTATAGATTCATACTCTGAATTGTCTAGAGCCAAAGGGTTCATCTCTCTTTGGTCTGACACTGGAACTGTTAGCGATGGCTCTTGCAGTTCCGTTAACACTGCATTTTGCTGCTTTTTGTCACCATCACCATTGGCATCCAGTCCTGCAGCAAGAATTACAAGAAAATGTCTTCAGACCTTTTTTAATGAAGATCTACTTAACTTTCATTTGCAATAACTGAATTATATAAACCAACTTCAGTAAAGAACTGTATTCTGGAAGAAATCTAAGAATGCCCTTGTTTTCTTAATCATTTTCGTGTTTATGTCTTACATTAGAAAATTTGAAACATTACTCAGAAGTTCTGGACCGGGTTTACTTCAGCCACAATGGAAGCTTTTAAAACTATTATTCATACCTTCTTTACAGGAATCTGGAGGATGGTCAGGTATTTCTTCCCAGGTTTTGTTCACACTACCGTCAGTGGCACCACTAGCTTCCAAATGTAACATATGATTCCCCCATACCTTTGCATTAGGATTTAACTCTGAAACCTTGGTGGACTCCTACAAAAGAAATTTTGGATTATGTACTTTGAGTCCCATTTATATATGTGACATAAAAGAAACCAGACATATAATGCTAGAGGACATCCCGAGTTTCTTCATCACACGATTGCACTGAGGAAAAAGGAGGAACAGTAATAGAACTACTGGTGCAAGGATGATACCACTGTGTAAAACTTAACATTTCTGCAGGCTACAAAGACTAATATTTGTAGTTTTCACGGATCTGTCACTTATAAGTTTGTTAATACATCTTTTACATTGCTTATAACAAATATTTATGTTATACTTCTACTTCAAAAAGAGATAGTTGCCTGCCTGTTCCTGTGAAAGAGAACAGAGGAGAAAAATAGCACCATATGAAGCATGTATGGCAAAACTTGGGAAATATCGTTTGCCAAAAGGAGGCCAAAAATTGGTAATAAAACATGACAGTTCACATATTTTTAGCACAACCTACACAGGCAAACTGAATTGTTGCTGCTGACAATTGAAACACTGAAACACTGGAAACAATTTGTAGTAGAAATAGGATAGGGCAACACTGTTTCCAGTGCCATTACAGAAATCACTAAATTGGCAATGGTGCTGAAAACAGTTTTGTTCCATTTACACTACCAATTCATCCATTTTTACAACTTGGACGGTCAAAACTAGTTTAAAAGGGTGATGAGTGTGTGGCAGGTAATATACTTTTAAATGTTGCTGAATTCAGGCATGCTTTGGAAAAGCTGGAAAATAAACAACAAAGAACAAATATTATGGCACTATACTGCTGAATGATCACAGAGCCAGCTAATGTCAGCACGTTGTAGATAGTGTACTTCAAGCATTTTCCAGCAAAAAATGTTACGGCACATCTAATTTTAGCATCTTTCAAGCACAAGAAAAGTTATGAATTGTCAATATTCTGAAGACTACCACATTTTTCCAATATTACAGACAATTGGTTTACTCGCTACTTGACATCAACTACTAAACTTAATTTTGTGAACTTAAGTCCAACAGTTTCAAATTTTAGTTAAAGTATTAGATGGTATTCAGTGAACAGTTTACACTCTGAGTTGCTTGCAACCCAAACACTGCAGCACTGTGATAGTACACACAGAAAAATCAAAGGGTAAACAGACGTGAAGAAATTAAACCATGGTTTTCCTCTGGCTTGCACATTTAAAAAGGAGAAGAATGTATTTTTAGTTAACCTAAAACAGGTTTGCAAAATCCCACTTGCCTGCCTCCACAGGAAGCTTTCCCAAGTGATTATGACCAATGCCATCAGCTTTCATTTTTCATGGAAAGTAAATTCCCAGTCCTTATGATTCAAAGGGCCTTAAAAATGTGAATCAGGTGCCGATGCCGAAATTGCTGCGCAAGGTAAGAGCATCTGCTACTGATACGCTTAGCCTATAAATGGAACTACACTTGCCTTGCTAGCGAACCAAGGCAGAGTTGGAGAAGCAGCTGCAAGTCAAGTTTGTTCTTTTTTTTCCCCCTCGGTTGGCTAAAACCTAACCCTGTGCATTCCTGTTTAGCTCCCCTGCAGCCTCTTCCTCCCCCCTCACTTACACAATGCACCCAAGCTCCTAATCCCTTTCCAGAAAACAACTAAAGCTGTTAGGAGTTCCACAAACCTCCTCCCTAAATGGGGGAGGGGGGGCAAGAGCAGAACCCCCATGCCCCAGGAACAGCAAAAGTGGAGAAGCCAGGAAAAGGAGAGGCTTTTGCCAACATAAAGGACTTGAGGCCTACCCAGGTTGGGTGTGATGTTGCTGCCATTGCCACCAAGGAACTCATTATAATGTAATATATTTGGTAGGAGTAGAAAGTGATGAATTTTAGGGTTGGGTTTGGGGGGAAGAGAAAAGTGATGAAATGAGGGGTGTGGAGAACTGATGAGCTGAAGTGAGTGATGGAATGGTGGAAATGATTC
Source organism: Dermatemys mawii (assembly GCA_007922305.1). NCBI lineage: Eukaryota > Metazoa > Chordata > Testudines > Dermatemydidae > Dermatemys > Dermatemys mawii. Next base: position 11,389,356 of record ML677349.1, read on the forward strand.
ATGCTACAAGAGAGTGAGGTAGGGAAGGTGGGGTAAATTAGCAAGATTGATGTATATCAAATATATGCATGCATGCATCTGTATCCCCATCACTACTGTACTTCTGTCAATTTCTCCATGTATTTATCCTCAACACCTCTGGAAGGGAAGTGCTATCACCACATTTTGCAGATGGGAAACAGAGACAGACTAAAGCACAGAGTTTTTTACTCGCGTTTAGGTGTTGCTCCACTCAGCACTGCAATGCCTAACTATCTTTTCAAGTATGGGTCTAAAGGACCTCTCCAAGTTCATATAGCAAGTCTGTGGCAGAGCAGGAAACTGAACTCTAATTTCCCATGTCCTAGTCTAGTGCCCTAACCTCTGTACCATCCTTCCTCATGAGAAGGAGTACTTGGTGTGAAGTGTACAGGCACAAGGTTTACTTGATTCTAAAAATCTAATTAATCTTGACATGACATGAGGCAATCCCACTAAAATAAATGAATGCCCTGCAGGGCTGATCTAAACTACTCTGAGAAAGTTTGATTTAAGATTTAAAACTCTCTAAGTGATGCAGGCTCTCAGCAGTTTTTAATATACTTGGTGCAGAATACATTAGAATAGAAAATGTCATTTTATTTTGTGATTATAAATATAGCTCTTGGATACCACAGTGAAGGGGACTACTGAAATCTTCAGATAGCTTTCTTTACTTGTGATGAACAGTTGTAGCAAGATCTCATTTATACTACAATTCTTAATTCTGGAAATTCACATACTTTGGCAAAAATTAAACTTCTAAACAGCATTGATTTAGATTTAACAATGATCAATAACATTTTTGAACATGACAACAACTTCATTTTATGGAGCCAAATCTGATCAATAGGCTTTTTGAGAGAGTATAGTAGACTCTTGATTATCCAGGATTGGATTAACCACGTTGTGAGTTAAACCAGGATGTTAAAAGAAAAAACCCCACAAACCACTAACTCGCAGGGCCGGCTCTGGCTTTGTTGCCGCCCCAAGCACAAAGAAACAAAACCAAAACCCACCTGGGCGCAGGGCAGCCAATGAATCAACACCCCCTCCCATCGGTGCAGGGTGGCTGTTGAACCAACCGCCCTCCCTCTCATATTTCCTACAGATGGTGATTATCCGGGATTTTATTAACCAGGATTAATGTTTTCCCTATCATCCTGGATAACCAAGAGTTTACTGTATATGAAACTTGTGCTGTTTAGTTAAAACATAAGCTGGACTTAGATTTACTCCAACTTCCAATTTCAAGAGCCACACTTTAAAGTCTAATATATTGTAAATGATCAAATCATGCTTATAACAATACTTACAAATTCTTCATCTTGCCATCCCCAAATACCACCATTTTTTGCTACTAGCAACTGATAAGGATCTCTTTCTATAGCAGATGAAGAAACTGTCAAATCTTGAGGTTGGTTCTGGAAATTCTCATTAGTTATGTGCTGTCTATCATTCTCCATACTGGTGTAAGAAGTAGCAGTATTCCATAAATAGCCCATTAGATATTCGTTATTACCACTAAAAATGGTGTCTGAAAATATCCGACTTGTTAAATCAGCATAACCAGTCTGCAGAGTTAAGAACTGTGAGCCCATTTCATCTTGAGAATTTTGTGTATCCAGTTTACAGGTATTCTCTGATTCATTCAAAATATCTTCCATCAGATTTAAAACACACCTCTCATTGCCTTGCTGAAGTTCTCTAGCATCAACTGGGACGTTAGGTAATTCATATGAAGGAGTAGCAGCATATCTATCTATCTGCCCTGGGTCAGTATAAACCCCATAAAAATCTTTTTCAGATGTGTTCAGATCACAAGTTTCAGTCTGTTCATGGTTTGCGGTGGGAAGAGTTTTCAAACTTTTCATCTCAGCATCTAGAAAGTAATTGTTTTCAGATTCAGTGTTCTTTGTTCCCAACCACTTCATATTCTCATTTGTTTGTGCTTCTGCATAGTCAGTTAATCTATTAGAAACATCAACATTTTTTTCCTTTGACGGATTGAGACACAGATTTTCTTCACCTCTATGAAATTCTGTTTCCTGTAGATCTGAAACACATTTTTCAAAAGTTTCTGAAAGTTCTTCAGCTGAAGGTTTAGTAGACCTTTTAACATAAAGAGATTCTAATTCTCGATTGTCACAGTTATCTATCACATCACACTTTCTCACTTGTTTCTGAAGAACATCTGAATAGAATCTTTGGCTTGATGGAGACAGACAGCTAGGAGATCCAAATATATGATTACTAGCTCTTTCCTGATTTCTGAAACTGTTCCCCATTTTTAATCTATCTGTACAGTCTCCCAAAGTTACATGTCTATCATGCATAACTGAGAAAACATTCTGATTGTGCATTAAGTTTCTATTGAGACCTAGTGTATTATTAGCATGACCAAAAACAGCAACTTCAGAATCTGGATCACTGTTTTCTGTTTCATTATTAACGGTTCCCTGCTGATGCATTTTTAGTTTTGGTTGTTTTGCCATTTCTGCACCATCACCTGCTAATCTGGCAAGGTCAGTCCTGGCATTCAATTCATTTTCCACTGCATGAAACGAACATTTATCCCATAGTTCATCTTGTTTATAATTCAAGTCCATTTTATTCACATTTGAATATGCCAGCAGAGATACAGAGGAAATAATGTTTTTGTTAACTGAACTGGAATAGTCATATAATACACCTTTATTTTTTGGCAGTGCTGATAAAAGCTGACATTCTAGATGGTTTTCCTTTTGGGCTATTTCACATGTACTTACGTTATGTGGTTTGCAAGATGCTAAAGTAGGATCTCTTACCCTTAATGAAGTCTTCCTCAGACAACCAGTTTCCACAGGAATGTTATCTGCTTGAGATGAGGGAGTTTGCCTAATGATGCTCACATGACTGTCATCTTCAATGGTATCAGGACTTAAAACATTTGACATTAACTTTGTTTCAGTGCTGCCTGTCACATTAGTTTGAACATCTAAAACACACTTCAGTTTTGAGGGCACTTTAATCATGTTTGCAACCAAAGCATTTTCCATGCTACACAGAATTTCATCTGTATATTTCTCTTTATCTTCCAGAAGTTGTTCCAGTTTACTGTCACCTTCAGAAGTAGTAAAAGAGGCCTCTTTTCCAAATTCACAGTACATTGTCTGAAATGTATTTGTTTTCTCATTAGAATTTAGTTTACTTTCTGGCTTTAGTAGGGAATTCTCTTGACTAAGGTTTTCCAGATCTTGAGTCACTGAAAAGGAATCACTGTCTATTTTGTGAAAACATAAGTTACTTGTTGTATCATCTAATTTTTGTTTAGTATTTGCTTCCTTTTCAGTTTTCATTAAATGTTCACTTAAATGAAATGGTGTGGTCTCAGTGTTACAATTTCTCTCAGTCTTTCTTAAATTATACTTTTTAGCATTTAAAGCCAATAAGATGTCAGAAGTGGAGCTGTCAACATGCTTCACACCTTTTGAATAAGGACAATACTGTTTTTCTCTGAGAGCATTCACAAATTTTACAGACTCATTGTTTCTATTAATTGATTCATTCAAACTGACACTACTATTTAGTGTATCCAATCCTTGAATTCTATTTTCAGGAAACTCTTCATCGTATTCTAGTGCTCTTAAACCATCTGTTGCTACAGAGTCCATATTTAACCTACATGTCTGACAGCTGCTATCCAGTAAGTCATTGTAAGATGACTGGATGTCCATATGATAATACTCCTTTGTTTCATTTTTTTGCAGACTTGACCTATGCTCCTCTTCACCTACAGACAGTTCTCTCTGTTTATTAATCTCTGCTTCTACTTGTGCTGACTGCAGGACTGGAAATTCTTTCCTAGTGTCTAGAGAGCATACCACATTGCACATTCCTTCAACTGTAACAGCTGAATTATCCACGTCTGCTGCCATCGTTCCATGCTCGGTAGCTGGAATCTCTTCATCCATTTTCAGATCTTCAGCATCTACAATACAAATACTATAAAACTCCTTAGCTCTTCTGTGTTGTCTATGGTCTATGTCAATATAGGTAAAAGCTGGAACTGCTGTTTTTCTGTGTGATGCATCTGAAATCTTTCTATGGCTATCATGACTGTTGTCTTGAACATTATCCACGGTTTCATTCTGTGTTTGTGAATGTTCACATTTAATTGGGTAATATTCAAGATAACTCATATTTAACAAAGTTTCTTCCTGTGAGCCTTGGTCTAGAGCCACTGGTTCCCATGAAGGAGAAATACAGTCCAATGAGCAACATGGCTCTCTGTCTACAATACATTTGTTTCCATTATGACTATTACATTGAGAGATATCTGTATTATTCACACACTGTGTATTCCTATTGGTATTTTCAATTATTCTTTCACTGTCATCCCAGTCTTCCTTTTCTTTACTCTTTTCCAAATTTTCACATTTGTTAAAAAACTTTAGGATATGACTAAATGAAAGAAAAAAGTTAAAAGGTCTGTTGTACTTTCTTTTAGTGACTTGCTCATGGTCAGTGTTCTCCACACTTTTGTATGAAGGATACTTTGTTTTTCTACCCCAGAACCCACCTTTAGGATTTGACTCCATGCAATTATCAGTAGAAATGCACTTAATGCTGACTAAACCAGCTGTCCCATCAACTTTTTCTACTGCGTGCAATTCCTTACTTTCCACAGTTTCTAAAATTGAAGGTAAAGTTTTACTTATCCTGTTCTCTGGTGCCTCCTCGTCCACAGATTTTTGTAACAGGCCAGTTTGTTCATTATTTTTGCTGGTAGTTAGTTCTTTACTGAAGCAGCAACCCATGTTTAAGAAGTTGTACTACAGGAGAGCTCACATTGCAAACTGCCTTCTTGTACATCTAACTTTCTACTGCTTCTGAAAAGACAAGCCAACACCCAGATGCCAAAAATAGTACGTTTAAAACCATGCAGGGAGCTCATATGCCATTGCCACTCAAAGTCCAAATCCCAGTTACAGAGCAATGTTTTAATGTTTCATTATATGTACTGTAATAAATAATTAAGTTTTCCTAACCAAAACATAGCAGACTTAGCTAGTATTTTAAGACCTGTGAGCAGTTCAGTTACAGTTCCTGAGAAGTTTCCTTAAACCAAACTACTTTAACTATGTCTTTACCAAAAGTGCGAGCATGCCCTAAACCTATTTTCCTTGAAATTGCAGATATGACCATCAATATTTGTACGAAAGTAGCTAAAGCACAGCTACACGCAAGTTTGATTCTGATTTTAAAGAACAGAGAAAAAGTATTACTGAACCTATTGTGCACATTACTATAACACAACAGTGTTTCTATAAAAGACAATGTACATTTTAGGATACCTTTTAGAAAAGTGAATTAAGGTCACAACTCTTCTAGACAAGAGTCATAAGCTATCCAAATTCCTCCTCTTCAAACAATGCTTTTTAAAAATTAATATATCAATACAAAACTGCTTGTCCAAAAGTAGATGTAAATACAGTAATTATTCAGGCAATTTGTTATTCCCCCTTGTACAGTACATCTGACACACTTACAGGTTTAAAGGGAAACAGCTTTCACGAACATCGGTGCTTAGGTACTTCATTGTTTTTATAGTTCACTCTAAGAGCACTACTAAATGCATTAGCTTTCTAAAACAGAAAGCCCTGCAACATATCTAGGTATCAATTCTAGTCTTATCTACATAATTTTTACTTCCATTCTTCTGGGCTTTCAAATTCTGACCAAGCTTAGTTGTCCTCCTCATAAAGCAAAAATGCCTATGTCACCACACCCCTGAAATTTAAAGGAGATTTATTTATTTAAAATTGTCTCTTGCTTTCCCTTCTTGGGCTTCACTTTATTGTTCTTTCCTACAAGAGGATATCTATCCTTCGCTGTTTTCAGTGTGTATTTCCTCTTCTCTCTCCTCTCTTTACCTATGTGGTAGTTCTATCTTCTCCTCTGTCCATGCCATTTTTTTCAAAAAACTCTCACTATATCACTCATTGTACATCTCTTTTCTATTTTACCCCAACGGTAATTCCCCTTTCTTCCCATCCACAACTAGGCATTCTTCCACTGGCCCACTCCCCCATTCATCCTTTCCATAAGGCTTGACACATTTACTAGGACTAAGTGTTCCAGGTCCCATTGTCCAGGGATAATAAAACAAACAACCTATCATTTAGGCTTGGCTTACAGCCAAAATACTCTTGGCACAGCCTAGGGAACTCCAATCTCTTATAGCCTGTGGCTAGTATGCGAGACAAATGCGAAATGTGCCTCCATTGTTACCACAAAATTCCTTTGGATACTGGAAGGAACAGTCTATTCCTCCTCTCATCCACTTCATAATTCCAAGATTCCCCAAAAGTGGTAGTGACAGTCTCACCAAAACATTACCCATCTCAAAGCATCTTTCCAGCTTTATTTGGAAAACAGACAGTGTCTTATTCTGCTGTTGCTCACAGCTTTCCCAAGAAGCAATAGCATGAAACTGACCTATTCAGAAATTTCATTGCAACCTAGGAGATTGTAAGTCAAGTCTTGTCAATTAAATTGCAGCAATTAACATTTATTCTGCTGCTGCTGCTTAACAAGTTCAATCAGCAGCACAGGTGATGGTCATCTTCCTGAGTCTGCAGGCATAGGACCCTGTATTGTTCACACTTAGTTCAGGTTTAGAAGATTCTCTGTGCAACCAAAGAGATTAGAAGCTGAGTGGATTTTTTTTGTTTTTGTTGTATTCTTTGCTTTCATGCTGCATAAGTTGACAACACTTGTCTAGGAAAGATTCTTACTTGTCTGCTTGTTTGGGCAAACAGTTTAAGTTCTGATGAAGTGTTCAAAATTGTATTAAAACACACAATCCCTCAGCTTCAGTTTAAATAAGCCCCCAATCACATTTCTCTCAGACTGCTCAGCTCTCTCTACCTGTCTATTCCCAATTTTATTCAGCCCAGATTCCTTTTAAAAAAATTATATAAAACTTCCTCACCTTACTATTGCCTGAGATATTTCATCTCTTTGTGGCAAAGGCAGAAAAGATTAAGTTTTTCCAGTCTACTTAGTGTACTATGGGGTACAAAGTTGTACCACAGTCTTCTAGGTGTTCCACTACATCTTTGTTCAGATACCTTGCTAGTAATTTCTGCTCTATTTTCCATTGATTTTAATGCTTACCAAACAGGGAGTAAAACTTTTGGAAAGACTGTCAGTATGGAGAATGACCTATAATCCTTTTACTTTAGCAAAATGTTTTCTACCAGATCCCCACTACTGAGCCTGCACTCCCAGACTGTGATTAAAATACAAAAGCTTTCATCTTCAGAACTCTAAAGAGAAGATGGCTCATCAGTAAGATGCTGGCCACAGCTGATACAGTGTCTAGGACCTACAAACACCTCGAAACATGGACAGCTTTGAAGAAAAAGACAATACAAAAAGTAAAAACTCCTATCACCAAAAACTAAACATTTTGATCCCTCTGTAATAGGTTATTAGTAACAAATTTACAAGGAAAAACTGCAATATACAGGCTTCAAATATAGGAAACAGGAGAACATACCAATGCCATAACAGTAAAGGGCAGGAGTAAGATTTAACCACACTATCTGGAGACACCCTATAGAAGCAGCAAGATGGGAAAGGTACAAAAGGATATCAAAACAATTATCCCAAGGTTGATCAAGAGCTTGTTAGTACTGGCTGAGAGATATACTATAAAAATTGAGCATGCAGATAGTCTTTTTAAAAGATATTTCAAGAATTTGCAGGTGAGCCATTATGGGAGAAGAGTAAGTATCAGTGAGCCAGTCCTTGCATTAACTAGTGTGAATGCACAGAAATGGGACATGCATCAGTTTGCAATCCCTGGGAAAGAAATTTTCCCTACAGAGAGACAGTAGGAATAGACACCAACTCTGAAGATGCCAGTCTGGATTGAGCAACATCATACCTTTGCCCTGTTTGATTTTGGCCTACAAGTCCCTGTTGCAACCACCTTGCAGTGCTGCTCCCCAAGGTAAAAAGAAATCAATGTTCATCAGCTGTCCAAAGTCCCCAGTTTCCTCATACTTTCTACAAGGTGTGTAGAATTTTGTTTCAAGTGATTTCATAGCCGATGTCTCCCGACCCCTATTTTGTAGAAAGTGTATATTTGTTTGAAGATAGTTTTCTCTGTAGCAACTTTTTGCAACTGAATTTGTATGCCACTGTATAAGTCTGTTGCAGACTAAAATTTGTTCTGCACACAAACAAAAGAAACAATTTGGAAAGTGCTACTCATTGCCTCAAGTTCTTAAAGGCTAAAATACATTAAGTCACACAGAAAGACAGCTCTCTAACTTAACATGCACATGCTAAGGAGTTAAGTTAAATAGAGTTTCTTCTGAAAATTGTCCAACACGAAGCCTCTCACCATTAGAAAGATTGCTGAATTAGCAGAAGAACGCATCATCTTCAATTTGCCTTGAGACCCCACAGCAGAGAAGACAGACTATCTTGGCCCAACTTACCAAATCTGTGAATAATGTCACAAGTCCCTACAGCTGAACTGTTCTTAAGCAAAGGAAGTCTGATGCATCATTGTTACCATCTGCTGTCCCCTCCTCCCCCCACCATTTCCTCCTCCCCTATTAATTCTGTCCTGGGATAGGGTTCTTCAGCATGCTTATCTAACTTGTCCCAGATTTAATTAGGAGTCATTTTTCCACTACATTTCCTGGAAAAGTGAACTGGTGGTCTCTCCTCCCCATTTAGAATACATTTAATTTAATATACGACATGTGAATGATCAAAATATGTGCAAGGTCAGCATGTCTTATGCTCACTATCATATTCTACTTTGGTTGCCAAGCCAGTGTCACCTATTTTCACTTCCATGTCATCACGGAGGAAAAGGTTGCCTAGGTTGAGGTCTCAGTGAATGACCCAGTTGCCATGCAGATACTGGCAGCCCAAGATTGCTTGCCACAGGTAGTACCGTGCTTCAGGCTCTGTCAGTAAGTTATTGACAGAAAAAAGTTATTTACTTGTTTCCATAATATAAGAACTAGGGGGCACCAAATGAAATTAATGGGCAGCAGGTTTAAAAAAATATAAAAGGAAGTAGTTCTTCACAAAGCACAGTCAACCTTTGGAACTCCTTGCTTGAGGAGGTTGTGAAGGCTAGGAATATAACAGGGTTTGAAAGAGAAAGGGATAAATTCATGGAGGCTAAGTCCATTAATGGCTATTAGCCAGGTTCCTAGCCTCTATTTGTCAGAGGATGGTGATGGATGGCAGGAAAGAGATCACTTGATCATTACCTGTCAGGTTCACTCACTCTGGGGATCCGGCATTGGCCACTGTCGGTAGACAGGATACTGGGCTGGATCGATCTTTGGTCTGACCCAGTATGGCCATTCTTATGTCAGAGCACTTAGAGTCAGTTTAAGGCCAGAAGAGACCACGAGAACATCTCGTCTGATCTCCTGTACATCACAGGCCAACACCACCTAGAACCCGCATTGCTAAACCCAACTACTGTTTCATTTTGTAACCGTTGATAAACAGTTATCAGATAAACTATTTTGTATGGGTCTGAGGTATAAGTCTTTCACTAAAAATACATTGTGACAGGTGGACCCCTTGGAAAGCCACCTTATGTGCTGAACAGGTAGACTCAGTGCTATCTCAGCCAGCATGGGCCCCCTTTAGCTGGTGTTGGTGAGCCAGGCTCTTAAAAACCACTGGCAGGGCCACACCAAGCTGCAGATCAGCTCTAGGAAGTCTGAGCTTAAGGGACTTGCTCCAGCACTCAGATGTCCACCTCCCTTGGAGGGAAGACTCAGACATATGATGAAATTCACCCCCTGCCTCAATTTGGAGAGCGGTGTGCATACTTCTTGCCCCCTCCTCCCAGTTAGAAATTACAGACACTGGGTTTAATAAACAAAACAAATTTTATTAACTGTAAAATGCAGACTTGAAGTGGTAATAGGAGGAACACACAGAACAAAGCAGATTACTAAGCAAATAAAATCAAACATGCAAACTATGCTAGTTTCACAGAAGAAACTGGTTACAAAAAGAGTATTTCTCACCCTAGATATTGTTGAGGCAGTTTGCAAAGTTTCTGTGATTCAGATTTCCAGTTATATTCCTTTTCAGACTGGACTTCAGTCTCCGTCTGAACTTCCCTCTTTTCTTCCCTTTTGCAGCCTTTTCTCTTTATGGCCTGTCTGCCCAAGTGGAAAGGAGTCCTGTTTGCTTTCCTCCCAACCCTTAAACAGGATTTACATAAGGTGGGAATCCTCTGTTTCCCAAATGTGATCTCCCTTCCCTTACAGTGGAAAGTTAAAAGTCCCACTAACTCCAAGGTAATGTTTAATATTAGGTGACAAGACCATTTGACTCTGTAGCATCACAGTGTCCATGCATCAGCAGCAGTATGGAGCGTCCACAGGAAGCCAAACTTTTCATTGCTCATTGGCCTCGTGGAAGGGCAATCCACGATGTCTGGCTTTTCCATTGTTGTACCCAAAATTTTTGGGCGATGCCCACTGCTAAATAGTATAGTTGAAGTACAGAGTCGATATTCCTAAGATACAGAAGTGATACAGGCATACAATTGGATAATCACATTCAGTAAGTCATAACCTTTCCAAGGATCTCACATGAGCCATCTTGCATGAAGTATCTCAGTTATGTCATTCATATCATAAGCATATTTTCATAAAAATATGGAATGACAAGTCACAGACGTGAATGAAATGTGAAGAGAAAGCTTGCTACAACAGAGCAACAAAGTGTCATTAAAACTAGAGCATGCCTATCAGATCTGAAAATTTTCATTTAGCGTTCTTATGGGAAAGCTATTCTACTATTTACATTAACAGGAAACAAAATGGAAAATTCTGGGGCCAAGCAGCAACTTACTGTGGCTTTACCATACCATTTTCTTTATGTATGTTCTGGTGATTCTAAGGCAGGATGGAGGAAAAAATAATATGAAAATTTTACTTTTATTGACAAGTTGCTAGTTTAGTTCTAGAATGTTTTGTACTTTATTTCTCTAAATTTCCTACTTAATCAATTATAAATTTTACAGAGATTTTTTCCTGCTAAGAAATCTCACTCAAAATGCTCATCAACACTTGGGGAGTGGGAGATATTTCAGGCCTCACTGAGATGCTTACTCAGAGAACCAGGGAGGATAAAAAACAACTATTTGATTTTTAAAAATTCTGTTTCATTTAAATTGGATTTTTTTGATAAAATCCTTTTTGAGGGAAAGATCTACCTAAAGATGGTTTTAATTAAGATACATAACAACTCAGAGATCTCTCATCATGGAATAGGGATTATAAATTCTCATTCTATAGTAGGAGATAATATATTCATGTAATCCTTAAGAAAAGTTTTGTAAATGAGTTTCAATACTTCATGGATTAGGGACACAATTTTATGGGGTTCCACACACTTCTGTATAGATGGAAAGATTAACCTAACCAATCTACCCAATAGGACTCAGTGCTCCGTCTAGAAGATAACAGAGATACTTAGTTTTGCAGCTCTCAAACTGTGGCTGTGTCTCCCCAGAGGTAACATGCTTGTTAACAAAAAAATCTTTTACAATAAATAGTAGAGGTGAGAAACAACAGATCTAAACTCTATTGTCCCTCTGCAAATTTGTGTACACAGAGTCAATGCTTTACTTCTCTCAAAGTGCAGTTTCAAAGAGCTCAATGAATAGAATGGGGGAGGAGGGGGGAGTGACCAATCTGTGGCTCCAGAGCCACATGCCACTCTTCAGAGGTTAATATGTGGCTCCTTGCACAGGCGCTGACTCCAGGGCTGGAGCTACAGTTGCTAACTTCCCAATAAGCCAAGGGGTGCTCACTACTCAAGGCCCCATTCTTCACCAGGCCCTACTCCAACTACACCCCTTTCTCCAAGCCTGCCATGCCCTCGCTCTTCCCCCTCCTCCAAAAAGCCTCCTGCACATGCAGAACAGCTGTTTGCAGCAGGTGGGAAGCGGGGCTGCCAGTGGGTGGGAGGCTGCTGACATATTACTGTGGCCCTTCAACAATTCACATTAATTCTGACTCCTTTTCAGGCTCAGGTTGGCCACCATTGAAACTGAAGATTGTTGGGGCGTAGACAGATCTGAACAAGGATAAGTCTGGAAATAAATGTGAGAAGCAAGGGACATATGCTGGTTTTGTTAAAATATGATTACGGTTGAAGAAAAAAATTCTAGGATACATGATGTTGTTTTAGTTAAATAAAACAAATTTAAATGTCTGCCTGGTGATGTTTTCCTCCTAACAGAGCATGGCAAGAAAATCCTCCAAATATTAATGATTAACCTATTGAATTGGAGATATAGGTATGAAGTCATTGGAGGTGAACTATCTGCTTCAATTACCTTTGGTAAATGAAATAACCAATCATTAATTTTTCTGACAGAGCTGTAAAATGAATCTGAAAAGTTTTCAAGATAAATCATGGTTTAAAAACCTTCTCAAAAGGAAACCTGTATCTCTCTCTGACTTGTGAAGGATATGTATTAAGGTTGTAACAACCAATTGCAACCACCTCTCCTCCCATGGTTAAATCAAGTCTTCCTGACTAGTGATTTAAATCAACCTGGGGAGAACACCAAGAACCAACCAACACCACCTGATACACTGAACTTTCACAAACAAAGCTGACATACTTTGACCAGGTTGTACCCCTTGTCATGGTTTGCCCTTTGACTTAAGAGCACAAATCCTATTGATTTTTTAGTCAGATGCTTTCATTAAAGCCTTAGAAGCCTAAATTTAGCCTTCTATTCTTGAAACTTGTGGCCTGTGTATACAAGAGAGTTCACGATATCTGTGTTATGGTTTTGAAAAATCTAAGTATATTTGCATAACCAGTGAAGCAATGTGACAAAGATTTTAATACTATTAAGAAAAATGTAATAAATGCAGCTTTAGATCCTGATCCTGAAAATAATTAAGCATGGGTATTCCCACTGAAGTGAATGGGATTAACAACATGAGAAGACTCAAGTATCTACTCAAACTCTGTTCCTGCAAAAATTTATTTTCTGACTACACCACACAACATAATGTCACTACTTGAAGGGTAAAACAAAAACCAGCATTTACAATTTAGTGCATTATTAATTTAAAAGTTGCAATAGCACTATATTTTTAGGTTTACAAAGCCTCAACCTGATTTAAGTAATATTTTTAAAGAGTGATTTAAAAACAAACAGTATTCTCTAAAATGACTTCACTATTTCAAGGGCAATCAAGGTGGTGGGGGAAGGAAAAGGGGGAACATCATGCTGCCTAGAGTAACTATAGCATGTCTGTCCCTACCACATTTCCAAAGAGAATGGAGACAGGGAGGTTTACATTCCTCCTCAGACCCAACACGTGGGTTAAGTAGACTGTTAATGTGTAAAATCATTCTTAAATATTGAACTGAAAAAGCTGCATTAACGGTCATTTTGAACTGCAAAGTTCATCAACACTGTTTCTACAGCTACAAAGTTGTTAAGGAAACATTCAGTGGGGCCAGAGTTGCTAGATTTCCAAGCCTAATCCATATACTCATTTTTCTCTTGTACAAAGCCATCTATCCCTCCAGCATTCTAGAAGAGAGAGATGTGGTTACAGAGTATTGTTTATAAGTTACGCAATCACTGCTGATCACTGGAAAAAAAAACCACCCTTAACTCATCATGGCCAAGGTTGAAATCTCAACTGGTAAATGTGGAACGGCTCTTGTGCCATGGTGTTGTCTAAATACCTTAAGCATGACTGGAGCCCCAGAATGTACACATACAGCGGACCCAGCTTTCCTAGTGTTCTGTAGATTTTTATGACAGTTAAACAATTTTCAAATTATTTTGCAAGTTAGTCTAGCAGAGGTTAGAGAATCCAGTCCAAAACTCCCACAGATGCTTTTCCCAAAAAGCTTTTAAAGTCCCCACTGTGAATGCTCTGGAGGTCACATGAAGGTTCCTGACTGCTTTATTTTCAAGACTGTCAACCCTAGGCACACGAAAAATTAAATGTTTAAAACTGGCCATTATACACAGTACAAATATTATCCTGTAATAAACTAGAAAAAGTAAATTTCTTCACCCAGGCCATGTGGCACCACATTCTGAACATGAAAATCTGACTAATCACCTTAGTTTAGACTTCTGATAATTCTTCTTCGTAAGTCCTCAAGACTGTCTCTTTATGGGCGAAAAGTACACAACTTTCAATCATGTTAGCTCAAATCAAGTTAGCATGATTGAAAAGCTCCTTGATGTCTAGGTGAACATGTAGGAAGCCATGCCAGGAGACCATGTTACAAGCAAAACAGTGCCCAAGAGCACTGAATGGACGGTCCACAGAAGTGCTCAGCTAAGTCACTGGTGAGTAGCAAGTATTTCACCACTGACTTTCTTCATCTACTCCTGAGGGCACCCTGCACCAAAAAATGTAAAGTTCTGCACACCATAGTTTAAAATTCTGCAAATTGTGTGTGTTAAATAAATATGGAGGCTCCAGCATGGCAGTGGGGAGCACAGGCCACTGCTGCACAGAGGAGAGAGATCACTGTGTAGCTCCCCCGGGACACAGACTCAGTTGTGAGGCTGCACCCAGCCTTAACACAGCACAAGGACCAGGCTTGCCCCAGAAACACCCTGGTATGTACCTGGTATGGGCAGGCAGGTTCAGCAAGGTAGGATCCAAGTGTGGATGGGCTTATTGTGCGGGGGTGGCGGGGGGGTGTCCATGTGAAGGTGGTTAGGGCTTAGCAGGGGCAGAACTGAGCTCAGCAGGGGAGTTTGGGTGTGTGTGGGGGCTCAGTGGGTGGTCCAGATGCTGGGGGGAGTGGGACAGGGATCCAGGTGCAGCTGGCTGCGGGTGTCTGTGTGGCAGGGGGATGAAGCTTGGCAGGAGGGTCTAGATGCATAGGGGTTGGGCGGATCAGGTAGCAGGTCCTCAGAAGCTAACCTCCGCCTTCCTCTGTCCATCAGTCCATGCTGACCTGCTGACCTCTCCATATGCGTTTCCAAAATGGCAGCTGCCCTCTATCTGATAGCTGTGGCTTACGTGAATCTCCAGGACCGTGCCACAGAGACTACTTGTCCATCTTCGTTTCTCCTTCCCTCATCTGTCCTATTTGGAAAACATCACCCATTCACCAGCCCAAAACAGCAGCTGGCTGCATGGTGCAGCCACAGCCTCGTCTAACCCACCCCCACAGCACATTTGATTAACGAAAACCTTTATTGCAAAATGCAACTGTTTGAGACCATGTTGGTTAGTTTTCAGAGTTTAGCTAAGGAGTTAATGGACATTACTTGCCCAGAAAAGATACAAATAGTACTGTTCCCAGAGGAGGTTTCAGTGTCCTGTAACATCCATATTCCAATAACAATCACAGCAGGACCTAATCTGCACTCTCTCCATGTTTTCAGGGAAGATACCACACAGTATTTAAGACTGAGGAATTGTTTAATTTTAGTTTGCACACTGTAGGGAATAGCTGCACATTCATTTGTCCCTCATATAGCACACCTATTCTCCCCTCTCCTCCCAGTATAGCTCACAAGCCCTATGCTCTCTTGCAGTACTTTTGAGGTGGCCCACTCTTGTGAACAACTTCACAGAATATCTCTTGGTCTGTCTTTCTTTTTTTAAGAAATACTGTTCTCTGCTTTCTAGTCACCTGCCTCAGTGCATTGAGTGTGAGAACAAGGGGGATCCACAGGGGATTACTCTCCGCTCAGCCTCTAATGCATCTCCAATACCTCCAACACCAAAGGGCCTAAAACAAGACTGCAAAACCAAAATGTGAATTTTAATTCCAACTCAACCCATCCCATCCCACCCCTACAACCTACTAAAGTACAGCAGCAAGCACATAGCAGCATACAGAAATCCTAGTGCACGCAGCATCTCCTCATATGCAGGCTGCTTACCATGTCTGAAATTCCCCAAGACTGCAAGCATTGTAAGGAGGTAAAGTCACATACGCATAATAAATGAAAATGCTACCATAGCCAGTCTGAAATATGAACAATAAGTGACTGAGTGTCTCCTCCCAACCACCACAGTACTTGCAACAGCCAGCCCATCAAGGACAGGGCCTCCAGCTACTGTTGAGGGGCTGGCCAAGCAGAAGGAGCAAAAAAGGAAGACTTAGGACAAAATGTTTGGTGAACTCATGGCAGAGTCCCAAACAGAGACCACACTGGCTGACAGGCTGTACACGAGGACGCAGACGAAGAAAGAAATCCCAAGAGATTGTGTCAGCAATCAAGGAAAGCATCAGTGGCTAAGGAAGACGCTGAAAGAGCCGGGAATATGCAGAGGCAACTCACGAACACAATCCTGAGCCAGAATGCTCTCCTACAAAACATACTTCTGCTAGGCCGCAATACTGGGTACTGGCACCAGCAGCCATTCCTCCAGGCCATATCCATGAAGCACTGGTTGGAGATGCCACTCCCCTCTCAGGTCCAACATGCGCCCACCAGGAACACTGGCTCCAGAAGTCTTTTGAACCCTGGCATGAGAACACTGAGTACAAAAGGCAAGACCTATACACACTACCTTTAAGACCCTTCCCCCTTTGAACTTGTTATTTTTGCTCTGTTTACATTGTTGCATTTTTAGTTTGGTTCACATTGTTTTATTCAAAGATTTGCTTTTTGTTGGAGTGTTTTGGAAAATTTATTTTCAAATAAAAAATGTATTTATTATTTATGTATTTATTGTTAAAGTTTCTTGCTTTACTACTGTTTCATAATAAAAATGCCTTACAATCAATTTTGGTCCATTCTCATGCATCACTAACGTAACACAAAACTCTTTAAATAAAGCTAAAATAAAGTTTTACAGAAGTATATAGGCAACATCCCACTTCCACCAGCCTTAAATGTACTGCACTGCTCAAAATCTATCCCCCTTCGCCCCCCACAGATTAGCAGTGAGATACACAGACACATTCAAACAAGAGATTCAAAATATGAGCAACAAGCATCCCTAAAAGTATTCTCCTGCATGCTAGTAGTCTCTACAGCAGCCGTGTCCAATAGAAATGTGATGCTAGTCACACTGCTAGCCACACATGTGGTTTTGAATTTTTCTTATTAGCCACATTATAAAAAAGCCACATGGATTAGCCACAATTCAATAACCTATTAGCCACATGTGGCTAGTGGCGAACGTATTGGACACTGCTGCTCTACAGGATTCCTTGCTGACTGCTCGAACTGCCAAGCAAGTCTCTGTACCTTGGTTCCACCCACTGATGAGACTTCCTGCCTTGGTCTCACAAATATCATGCAGAACACAGCTATAATCGTTGTGACTCTTTCTGCTGCAGCCAAATGATTCCATAAGCAGCACTAACTGCCTTTCAAAATAGCCAAATGCACACGATCACCTTCCAGCAACTACTCAGACTGTTAACATGTTCCTTCCTTCTGCTTGGTGGCAAGGTGGGTGAAGTCTAAAGCCAAACGTGTGGCTCTGTGCACTGTAGTACAGTTCAGTCAGCCTCTGCATATTCACTTACCACCATAGCCTCCTAGTGCATTTCTGGTCCATGCTGCCAGGAAGCAATTCATAAACCACAAAAAAGCTCATCAAAAAAGGAAGCATGATATGGAACACCAAGAACATGGTGTTTTAAAATCTGAATCCTTCTAACTTCTACTTCACATCCCACAATTCAAAGTGAGAACTATCCCATAATAGATTCTGCTCAGCCACATAGCTAAGAACCATGGGATATTCTTCACTGCCCCACCCCCACTCAAGAATAATCATCAGTCTGCAGCAAACTACTGCTGTGTTCACACCAAGTTGAAACTGAAAACAGAACAAGAGTATTGGGTGCATGCTATTGGTGGCACTTCCATACTGTGAGTTATCAAATGTGCATCTAAAAAGTTAATTAAACCCCTCATGTAGACAAACCCTTAGCCATTACCAGACTAAAGTAACTTTTGGAAATTCCCAAATGCTCACTTTTGTCTACACACAGCCAGACTTGTAGGTAGGGACATTGGGGCAGTAGGGACAAAAAGGTCCTAACAAAAAAAAAAATTTAGTCTTAATTTGCTTACTACTAGGCAGACCACTAGATGTTCAAACTACGGAGCGGTTAAGTGTGTGTGTTAAGTTTTGATCTTCCTACATTTGCAGAGGAACACTATCCTCTATTATATTTTATTGAGAAAGATTAATCCTTTACAGTTTTGTTTTGTTTTTTGTTTTTGTTTTTTTTTTTAAAAAAAAAAGTTTGAGAGTTCATTGTTTCATTCAGGACTCGAGATCAGAACCCAAGGACTTGTTTGCTACAGTCTATATCTCTTCCAGAAGCCTCCTAGACATTCTGTGAAGGGGAGGCTGAACTGGCAGAAAGTAGGCAGCCTAATCTTCATTTGAGGGGCGCAGCCAGGTTGGCTAGGAAATATGATTCAGCGCATCGCCAATAAGCTCCTGGGAGCTGGGCTCTTGTGGGGCCTCTACAAGCAGCAACACGTTGTGCTGAATACCTCCAGTGCTCAAAGGTCCAGAGAAGTAATCTGCACCTTTCTGTACAAGTTAAAGAAATAAAGCCTTCTTACCTTTAATAAGGTAAATTTGAATAAATTGAGAAAAAACACAAACATGGATTTTTTTAATAAAAATCACAAGTACTTTCTTGTTAATCATGTTTTAACCAGGACCTTGGCTGGAATTATTCTTTGAAGAGTCTACATAATTTTTTTTTTTTAAATTAGATGACCTACTTCTTTGTATGGTTCTTGAATTCTACTGAAATGACAAGTTTTGCTCATGAATCTACAGCCATATTCCCAAATTTTGTACAGGAAGAACCAAATTATTAATAAAATATTCAGCCATTTTGTACAAGAGGGAACTTATGGCTTTTAAAGAAACCTCTTCAAAAGCATAGTTCAATATACTAAGTCACTGACCAAGGTGCTCTACACGAGCAGTATCCTAAGAACCAAGATATTGGTAGTTCATGAAAAACTTGAAAAATGACAACACTTTATAGGGAGAAAAGCTTCCTGAAAACTAGACTATGCTTATCCTTCAAGTCTAATGCTATGGACAGCATTTCAAGTCTTCCAAATTCATGTTAATTGTCTGCCTTCAGAGGCTCTTTTACCAGAGTTCAGACATTAGATGAAATCTGTTTTCTCTAAAGTTACCAAAGACGATTAATCCCATTTCTAAACGGATTTGGAAGAGCAGAAATTTGAGATTTGGCTCTAAATTTGCATCTGGTATTATGCTTTTTAATTACGGATATTTTACTTACTTTAGAAGAACGTACGTTAGACAAAACACATAGTGAGTGGCTTCTCTATGAGAGTGGGAGACTAATTCAAATAAGCTGACACCTTTTTCTTTAGGACAACAATTGATATACCTATTAGGTCCAGCTATAGCACTGAAAGTTACTGGTATTTTAACTGTTACCAAGCGTCAGATATCCTGAGGAGAGGCAACTTTAGCATGGAACAAAAACTCTGCACATCTGAAATAGCATCACTCTGAATTTGGCTCAACATATAGGCATGTCGCATCTTACGTGAGGGTTCCGTTCCACGGACCCCGCGTATAGCCAAAATCACGTATAGTCAAACACTCATTGTTTGACTATACACGATCCCCTCAGCAAGCTCCAGCAGTGGGCAGGCTGCCGGCTGCGGCCCCAGCTCCAGCAGCGGGCAGGCTGCCGGCTGCGGTCCCCGTGACGGGCTGCCCGCTCTGACCCCTGCAGTGGGCTGTCAGAGGCTTGGGGTTTTTTATGCGCATTTACCTTGCGCGATTTTGGCTCACGCTCAGAGGCTTAGGGTTTGGGGTTTTTTTTGGCCCACCGCATAAAGCCAAAATCACGCAAGTTAAATGTGCATAAAATGCGACATGTCTGTATTCCTGTCTGTGATTTAAAAGAGAAGAGAAACATCCACATTTGAGTTTGAAGCAGAACAGAATTAAGGTAGGAAAGTGACTCAACTAAAAAGAAGCGAGGTCCTCAGCCTCCACTTATGCCCATGTTTTAGAATAACCTGGAGAATACACATTTAATTAGTGGAAGTGAGAAAAGAAGATCGCACTAGTTTAAAGTGGTCTAGTGATCTGTTATACACTCTAGCAAAGCTTGTTCTAAGCAGTAAGGAAAGATGAATCAGATCATACATTGTACTGAATAAAAGTACACCTCAAGCCCCTAATGCAGCAGTCCCCAAACGTGGGGAAGGGTGCGGCAGGCCTGGGCCAATCCCCAAGGAGGATGGGAAGAGTATGTCACCCAGCCCCACTCTGTCCCAAGCTCAGCTCTGGCCACAGCCTCCCAAACACTCAGTCTGGTTACCCACAGTAACTATCCTGTGCCACCAGGGGCTGGGGGCAGGAAGAGCAGTTGCTGCTGGAGCCTGGAGGAGCACTCTGGGACAGCTCAGTCAAGAGAGCTACTGAGCGCTCCTCACTCCTGCCCCAAGTGCAGCTCTTCACCCCCCACCCAGTCCCAAAGGCAATATTTTCCTTAAAGCGCTATTATATTAGTCTCTCAAATCATTTAAATACTGTTTATTCAAGAAGTCAAATTTTCCATTTGATTAATAAAACAATTTAAAATCCAAATGTCTAAGTTATTTGGAACATTTTCCACCATTACTGTAAATCTGTAAACAAGTTGCTTTTACCATGCATTTTGCCAAAAGCCACAAGAACCTCATAATGCAATTTATTAGATCCTGCACAGCAACATGTATTTTGTGCTGTCTGCCAGAGGGCTTTGACTATGCAAAACTCATTACATTGGATGCAAATTCCAATTTTACACAAGTTAACACGTTTAAGCTAAAGATAGCCAAGCCAAGATTTATTCCTGTAAAATTTCTCCTCCTGTGTAGGTTCTAGCACTTTTTGACTTTAGGGTTGGTAGCTTAATTTTGTTTCTTTTTAAAAAAACAAAAGAAAATCACTCTACTGACTTTAGCATACTAGTAAGTGCATAACATTTTATATAAAGGCGCATACTACTTCAAGACTGAGAAACAACTTTGTGCTATGAAAGTGAATTTCCACGATTTGTGGGAATGCAGCCATCTAGACAGCTATTTCTCAGGATATTTGGTAGTGGTGCTGCCATGTACTACCCAGATCCTGTATTAGAATGTTCCGGGATACAATTTGTAGTAAAGACTGCCACACAAAGGTGCGTATTTGTTTAATATACAAAACAAAGACTACACTAGATAGTTTGAGGTAACTAAGTGAAAGTTTTTTTTGTTTGTTTTTTTGAAACATTACAATACTTACTAGATGAGAACTGTCTTTAACTTCTTGTACTTGCTGCACCTGCGGTTCAGCCACAACTTTAGTGTCCTGATCAGAAGTCATGAGCTGTCTGCTTTTTGGCTCCTCAGAGAGAACTTTACTGGTCACCTTGGTAAGCTGCAGAAAAACAAAAAGACACAAATGCTATAAAAAAGTGACAGTCAAAATAGTTCAAATATTCATAAGCAACTTCATTTTGTAGAACAATGACAAAAGGAACAGCTACAACTGTTTCTACAGTAGATTTTCCAGTAGAAAATAGCGTTCAAGGTAATAGGTAAAATAGTTAATGCTCAGTATAGTAAATGTATATTTCTATGTTAACGATACATGAACAAATTTAAATTAAATATTTAAAATGCTCATAAGAATGGATATGCCAACATTGCTAATTGTGTATCTTATAAACAAACTGACTAGCTGCCATAACAATGACACACACACACACACAATGTGGCCAAGTTGTTGATACATACAAGTGTCCCTTCTGGGCTCTACTCAAGTCAATAGAAGCCATGAAGGCATATTGGCATTTGGAACTATGCTCTTTAAATTTACAGGTTAATATTGTAATGTAATATTTTGTATTTAACACAGAGGAAAGCCTACTCACAGCACAAGGATGTCACACAATTCAATTCCACAGACTGCAGGAATCAGATATACAAAAACCATGCCCTCTCAAACTATAAAGCTGAATGATTTTTCCAGAACTCCACAGACATCCGACTCAGTAGCAAACACTTATCTAAAGCACCAGTCAATTCTCAACTCTAGCACTGCAAGACAATAGAATCACAGAACTGTAGATCTGTAAGTTAGCTTGAGAGGTCATCTAGTCCAGCCCCCTGTACCTCAGGCAGGACTAGGTATTATGTAGACCAGGGGTCTCAAACACACTGCACCTCAAACATGCAAACCGCCGAAAAGCTGCCAAAACTGGAAGCAATCACTTCGGTGGCTTTTTGGAGGACTCTCTGAAGTGCGCAGCACATTCACCGAAATGCCGCCGAAAGCGGACGTGATCTATTCGGCAGCACTTGAGCGGCACAGGGAGCTTGCGGCCCCCTGGGAATCAGCCCGCAACCCCCTAGGGGGTCGTAACCCCCAGTTTGAGAGCCGCTGTTGTCAGACAACTATATAAGCGCTTACTTTTTCTTCATATTTATCAAGGGACTGTCTTAGCAAAAACTAGACATTAGTTAAATGCTAAAATTAAATTGAGACATTAATATGTAAAGAGCAGGCTTGCTTTGAAGACATAAAATTCACCTCCACTAGCCTAACCCAAGAACAGCTAAATGGATTTTCCTTAAAACTAACAGCAACACTTCACCTTTGGGATTAACCCAGGCAGGACATTTCAGCTGAGAGAGAGAACCAAAAGTACAAAGTGAAAACATGGGTTATAATAAAACTATAGATGGTCGTAACTCTAGTTTCTGCTACCCAAGAACTGTAAGTCAATATAACATGCAAAAAGTCAGCTACGTTATTAATAGTCTTTGCTGGAAGGCCAGGACTGAATAATACTCAATGAACTACTTACAGATTTCAGAATATGACCCTTAACATTGAAATACAATTAACTTGAAAACTTGAAGCTATTTTTTCTTCTAAATCTTTGTTGTAAACTTTACTTGCATGTAGTGAACTTTGTTATCTGGAATGAACATGAGCATGGATGTGTAAGATATATGCATATGCACACAAATCAGATAGATTTTTTTTATTTAAAAACATGCAAACCTCAAAACAATGCTCTAGGGCTGAAATCTTACATGCCAGTTTTCAGACCAATCAGCCCTTAAAAAGAATTTATAATGCAAATGCTGACAACTAACTTTAGCACTACAAACAGCAACACCATAAAACAAAAAACCTCGCTAGAATAAAGATCTTTTCATTGCCCTTCCAGCAAATGTAAACAAAACTATTTGAATTTAGCTCTACACATAAATCTGTTTTTTCACAAACTAGTCTGAAACCAGGTTAAGGAAATTTTTCAAAAAAAGCCTTAAAAAAAGAAAAACACACAAACCACTTCCATTTAGTTACCTTGACATAAGAATGTTCTAGTTCAGACCTTTCAAGAAGTGTAAATGTTTATTTTTTAACACCAGAAAACTGTCCCCAGATTTTCATCTACCTTCTCACCTGTAAGTCAGAAAGCTCTTACTACATCTCCACTACAGTATGCATCACAGACACTATATTCACTTTCACATGCCTTTGCTTCTGCACTAGACCACTGCATTAGCAGCTAGTCCCCAACCTGTGGGGTGCACACCCCAAGTGGGCATGGAGGAATGTTCAAGCCAGCCCCCACAGCAGGCAGGGAGTGCCACCCAGCCTCACTCTGCCCCCAGCTACAGCTCTGCTTCCAGGCCAGGGCCCACAATGGGGAGACAGTGCCACTCAGGCCCTGGCCACAGATCTGCTCCCACCCCTTGGCCTAACTTCACTTGTCACCACCACCGACCTACCTGTGAGAGCACTCTGTATTGCACTCTAGGAAGTTAGTACTAGTGCAGTGTCTACTGCAGCGTTTCCCAACTTTTGTGCTCGGGCACACTGGTGTCCTGTCAGAACCAAACAGAGGGATCATGGAATGTTTTGAAGAACTACATGCGAGAACCAAAAAACCTTTCCTTGTATTTTAATTAGTGTTGGAGCTGGACCACATTCTGTAAGTTTGCTCTCTGGACAAGATCCCTATCTTTATTGTGCACAAGCAAACCTCGCTTTGGGGAATGGAGTGTAAGACAGCAAATCTGAGTCCTGTGGAGTGGGGGAACTGCCATCTAATTGGCCATCTGCCTCATTGCACTCACTTTCTCCCCTCCCCATCTGTGATCCACAGGTCCTATTCTCTACCCCTTCTTCCTGCAGCCACCAGCCATGGAGAAGAGATCCTGGACCCTGACCTGGAAGGGGAGTAGTGATCTCACTGCAGCCCGCTAGGGCAAGGCAGAGAGAAGAACCACCCCAGGAGAAGCAGAGGTGAGTTGGAGGAATTGGGGAGGCTGAACCTGTCTGGGCGGGGATAGCGGGCAGAACTGATCTGCAGACTGAGGCAGAATTCATTGCTAGGCAGGGGGTGGGCAGATGTGAGGGTGAGAACTCCTGCAGCAGGAGTCAAAATCCTCATACCCAATACATTTGAGAGCATACACAACATTCACACACCGAAGATAGGCTAGGGAAGTTAACCAATCATTAGGCAAAGAAAAATCATTGTAAATAACCATGTTTTGGGGGCCAATCTCCTGATATGTTGAGGTCTAGTGTTTTATTTTTTGGTATCTCTTGAGGTCAGCAATACTCCTGAGTGGAACTTAAGTATATTGCATTTAAAAACAGCAGAGAGTTCTACACGCTTGGGAAGACTATTCTGGGAATGAAAAGAAATGATTAATTATTAATTGTGCATCATCTCAATTATTTTCAAGTGCATGTGACTCTCTCCACCGAGCATGCTTTTGTCCACAATTCTTATAGCTAGCTTTAATGTTAGTTTCCACTGTTGAAAATGTTAATCCTGGCACAAAGGACAGGATTGTGGTCCAACATCATCCACCATGGCTGTTTTGATTTTAACTGTACTAGCCTCATTCTGGATTGGCTCATGAATATTCATGAGCTCATTTGGAGACAATAAGGTGCTGTGTCTCAAAATAATTAAAGGTATCAAGATCTGCTGCAGCAGAGAAAAGGTTGGCAACCATTGGTTTACAGCAAGGGTAGGCAACCTCTGGCACATGTGCCAAAGATGGCACACGAGCTGATTTTCAGTGACACTCTCACTACCTGGGTCCTGGCCACTGGTCTGGGGGGCTCTGCATTTTAGTTTTAAATGAAGCTTCTTAAACATTTTAAAAATCTTATTTACTTCGCATACAATAGTTTAGTTATGCATTACAGACTGATAGAAGGAGACCCTTCTAAAAATATTAAAATGTATTACTGGCACGCAAAATCTTAGTGAATAAATGAAAACTCAGCACATCACTTCTGAAAGGTTGCCGACCCCTGGTCTACAGTGTACTTGTCAGCTGAGGTCAGCCACCTATGCTTATGGACTAATACAGGGATCCGCAACCTTGGCACGTGGAACCGCAGGAGCAGCACTCTTAGCAGGCCCTGGCAGTTTGTTTACTTGCCGGTTCACCGACCGTGGCTCCCACTGGCCGTGGTTTGCCATCCTGGTCTAATGGGGGCTGCACTCATGAAGATAGGGCACATGAAAAAAATAGTCTGATCACGTAATTCAAGAATACGTCATAATGCACATACACAGAGGGGACAGATTAAGGTTACACAGGCAACCTCAATTCTAACTTTGGAGCAACTTTAAAAAACCTGTTACAAAACACACACACACACACACACACTAATATTATATATATATTTTACACACACACACTTTTACTACAGTGCCTTATTTTTAAAAATGAATGAATTCAGGTTAAAGTTTCTGGCTTCGGTTTAAAATGACTTGCACACTTGGCCTACTATATGAAAGCTTAGTTACTGAAGGAAGCAGTAGTAGTGATTTGTGCATTTGCCATATTAACCAGAGATAATTTAAAGGGATACCATCAGCTCAAGTGTACTTGTTCGTTGGTTTTAAGTGGTTCAGGTACTACACTTCCTCCTGAGCCCCTGTCATTTTGTGGTTTTATAATCAATCACGTTTTACCTATTTGAGTTAAAGGATTTCTTTTCTATAGCCATAAAAAAGAGCTGCACAAAGTAAAACCATCTATATAGGGAAAGACAGGGATACCATATGCAAGTCTTAAATGCACAAAATAAATGGAAGACAGATTCTCCCCTTTCTCATCCCTAATAGTCTTTGCATGTTACTTGCTGATAAAGTTGACTATGATTTAAACAACTACTGAAGTGAGACATTTTAAAATCAGCAGGCCCAGATAACGTGCATCCAACAGCTTCAAAAGAATTGGCTGAAAAGTTCATTGGATCATTAATATTGGTTTTCACTAAGTCTTGGAACAGTGGGGCAGTTCCAGAAGATTAGGAGAAAGCTAATGGGGTGTCAATATTTCAAAAGAGTAAATGGGATAACCTGAGTAATCATATGCCTGTCAGTCTGGGCAAGGTAATGGAGCAGCTGACACAGGACTTTGTTAATCAAGAATTAGAAGAGGGAGTGTTTTACTTGGTACCTCACAATATTCTGATTAAAAAACTAGAATATAAAATGAACATGGCATGTTTTAAACAGACTAAACACAGCTAACAGATTGCGACCAGGAAATAGTCACTGAGCAGGTGTGTTTCTAGTTAGAACCCAGAGGCAACAGTTCATGGCTGTTTTGCTATTTAACATTTTTATCAGCAACCTAGAAAAAAAAAAATAAAATCAAATCACTGATCAAGTTCACAGAGGACACACAAACTGGGGGAGAGGTCAATAATGAGGACAGGTCACAGATACAGAGCTAACTGATTTTCTTGGTAAAGCTAGATGCAAATAAACAATACCATTTTAATGTAAATGTATACCTCTAGGAAGAAAATGTCAGCTATACTTACAAGATTGGGGACTCTACTCTTGGAAGCAGTGACAGAAAGATCTGTGGGTTCTGGTGGATAACCAACTGAACATGATTTGGGAGCACAACATTCTACCCAAAATGACAATGTGATCCTTGGATGCCTATACAGGGAAATCTGGAGGAGGAGTAGAGAGGTTATTTTACCTTTGGTTTCGGCACTGATATAACCACTGCTGGAATACTGTGTACATTTCTGGTGTGTACAATTCAAGAAGGATGTTGATAAATTGGAAAGAGTTCAGAGGAGAACGATTAGGAAACATGCCTTAATGCAATAACACTCCTTGAGTATTTAGCTGAACAAAAAGAGACGATTAAGGGAGGGGAGTTGATTACAGTCTTAAGCTTCTACATGGGGAACATACATTTAATAAAGGGCTCTTCAATCTAGCAGAGAAAGGCATAACATGATTCAATGTTTGGAAGTCAAAGCAAGACAAATTCAGACTGGAAAGTGTCAAAAAAAATTAACAGCAAGGGTAATTAACCATTGGAACAGCTTGCCAAGAGTTATGGTAGATTCACAATCACTAGCAATTTTTAAATCAAGATTGGATGTTTTTCTAAAGATATTGTCTAGGAATTATTTTGAGGAATTATTCTATGGCCTGCATTATACATGTCAGATTAGATGATCACTATGGTCCCTTCTGGCCTTGGAATCTATGAATTAAGTTGAAACTGTGCCTTTAATGTTTTTATAAATGGGTTCTGCATTTAGGCTGATTTACACCCTGCAACTAACCAAACTCACGATTCAGCACACCAATAATTTTAGACCTTTCGGAACTGCTGGCCAGTTCCAGACTCACTGTGGACTACATCATTTCCAGGAAGAACAAAAACACTATTGCTAACACATTAAGATAGCTCATGAGGCGACAGATTTTGCATTTGGAAGTTTTATTTTTTAAACACAAATAAGACACCAGAGGGCACTGTGACCAAAGTGGATGCAGGTTGCTTGAATTCTCAAGCAGTACATAGAAAATCCCCAAACACTGTCTCTGAAAACCCACCATCCAACTACTGAAACCCCCAAGATGCCCTTGAGCTCAGCATTTTCCTCTCCAAAATCTGAAAGCACTCCCCTCTCCTTCCCTCAAGGAGATCTGCCTTCTCACCTTCTATAAACTGTTGCCTGAACCTCATGGAACCCAAGGGGATGGCTATCCCGCAAGCAGTGGCCGCAGATACTGTTGACATTGCATCTATGCCGCAGACCACCATGACTGAAATTCATAGTGGACTACAAGCTCTATTCAGATGGATGAGTGAAGCAGAACAATTTCTGAAGTGGGTGATGATATCAAAAATGACCAACTACAGGTTATGAAGAACTGGAATGATATCAAGATTATTAAGACCAAGCTAACTGATCTAGAAAGCCATTCATAGCAATGCAACATCAGGTTTGTGGGAACAGAAAAGTAAATCTTCTGCATTTGTCCCTAAACTGCTAGCATGCCTGAAGATTTTTGTTTTGATATCCCTCAGGCACACCAGTTCCTTGCCCCCAAACCAGTTCCAGAAGGTCACCTTAGAGCACTGACTGAAGCTCCTGAAGTTTATCACTAAAGAGCTTATACTGCAAAAATCCAGAGGGGGGAAAAAGGAGCTGTTAAGAATGTAAGAGTCATACTGAGTTAGATCAAGGGTCCATCTAGCCCAGTATCCCATCTTCCAACAGTGGTCAAAATGGAGGGAATGAACAGAACGGCAATTTCAAGTGTTCCATCCCCCATCGTGCAAATCTAGCTTCAGACAGTCAGAGGTTTAGGGACTACATCCTTGACCATCTTGGCTAATAGACATATCCTTCACCAACTTGTCTAATTCTTTTTGGAACTCAGTTACACTTTTTGCCTTCAGCATCCCTCACAAGTGCCACAGGTTGACCGTGCATTGTGTAAAATAGTAGTTTATAATGAAGCACCATCTAATAAAGCAAATAGCATTGCTTTATTAGACAGTGCTTCCTTAGGAGACCAATGTATCAAAGCTCTGTTGGTAAAGGTAACTACTATATTGTAATGTCTGGAGAACCTCATAGCCCCTGGGGCCTGAGGGTCTCCAAGTTTCACCTCATGCAGCCACCCTCCCCATCCCACAGGTGGGAAGTGTGTATTTTGGACATTTGAACAGATACTTCCTTTTGACTGTATGGTACTAATGTGTCTCTCTCTCCACTATCTTTTCCATTTTGTTTTTCCACTTATTTAATTCCTTTTTCTCTCCTTTCCCATTGTCCTCGCATGCCAGAAATTTCCTTCCGACTCCCGATTAATATATATTGGGAAGCAACACCCTAACCCTGCATTATATAATGTTTGCTGTTTAGCTATGCAAGAACCATACACTGTTCAAGAAAATTTGCAACTTCTCATTTATTCACAAAATGACTATGCTTTCTGGTACATTTTAACAATGAAGGCAACCATAATTAAACATGTCTCCTGGAATATAAAGGGTTTTAATAACCCTATTACAAAATGTCCATATTAGCAATGAGTGTATCACCATGCTTTAAAAGACATCTGACAGAATGTGAAAATCGTAAACCGAACATAAATCGGGTAGGCCTCGTTTTCTAGTTGCTTTAATTCTAAAGCAAGAGACATTGCTATATAATACATAAGAAGTTGAATGAGCACAAGGTCTGAGAAGGAGGGCAGATGCATTGTCCTCAAGGCTGAAATTGGCAGTTCTATAATCATCTTTGACAATTTCTATGGGCCAAACAAATGATCCCAATTTTCTTCATTTATATTCATAAAAAAGTATGACACGGGTCAGATAAAAGTATCTAGCTATAATAACTGTATCGAAGACTGGGTCTAGAGTTTCGTTAATTTCTCCATCTCCATAGACCGCTACTAATACCTGTCAGGTACTTCATATATACATGGCTGATTTGAGCTTACAATTTATGTGGCAATTATAGCCTTGGTCCTTAGGATTGCCCAGTTTTGTTTTGTTTTTTTATTTGTTTTTCTCCCCCAATAGCTCATATAACACATTCAATATTGGACTCTTACTATTATCACTTGATAAGTACCACAATAAGTGATAGGATTTATTTATTGTTATAGTTGATAATGCTGCTATGCATGTATTTTAGGCCTACAAGGTACATACCTGCCAACTAAAATGTGGAGACTGAATACCTCTGAAATCTGATATATATATGGCAACTCAGTGAGAGTAATAACTTTTTTTCTTCCTTTAAACAAAAGCAACCATTACTTCACCAGATGCCACATTTTGGGAAGCCAATGAAGCCTTCATCAGAGAACTTAACTATTATGCAACCTTTATAAAAAGGAGTGAAGAAAACAGAGAATTGATACCCTCGCAAAGGACATTAAGACCTTGGATGAAGGCTATGCTTCTGCCCTCTGCCTGAAGAAATTCAGAACCCTCATCAAAAGGTATGAAAACAACAAGACTTCTACCCCAAAAGGCTGAGTTTACATTATTTTGTTTGAAGGAAGATTACTAGGAATCTGGCAAGAGAGCTAGCAAGCTACTGGCATACAAACTTAAACAAAAGGTTAAGAGAGATGAGATTGGTTACTGTTATGAATAGCAGCAATTATACACAACAATTAAACATAGTTTTAAATAAAACTGTTTTAGCTAAAGAGGGTATTGGCAAAGATGCCCTAGTAACTCTCAGAAGGAACTTTTAGACACTCCGGTAGAAATCACAGAATGGACTCAGGCTATAAAAGAAATAAAAGGTTAGAAAAACTACTGGTTCTCTACTGAATTTTGCCAAAAGTTCTCTGAAACTTCAACTCCTAGATTAACGAATATGGTTAAGGAGGCCAGGAATGACACTCCCACCACTCTAAGAGAAGCTGTAATTTCAGTTATTTCTAGACATGGAAAAGACCTCAGACTATACAGTAATTACAAGCCAATTTCTTTCATCAATTGTGATTCTAAAAATTTAAGCAAAAGCTTGTTATGCAGTTGGACAAAGTTCTTTCACATTATACACAAATCAGGTAGGCTTCCTTTGTAATAGACATGGCTCAGATAATGTGTGTCAATTGTTATTGCCATTTTGACAGATTCTAAAAAATCCTTACCTGTCATTTCTTTAGATGCCAGTAAGGCCTTTGACTGAATAATCTGGGACTTTTTTTCATTAATATCAGAATTTTGATTTGATAACCAGTTCATTGCTTAGATGAACCTTTTCTGTTCTAGCCTGACATACAAGGTAATACCAATGGTCTTATTTTTGTCTTATTTTCATTACAGAGAGGTCTGAGGCATGGCTGATCCTTTCTCCTCTTCTGTTTGTTTAGCTTTACAATGTTTAGCTATTTCCATCTGGGCAAATCCATAGTATCAGGATGGGTCAAAGAGAGAACTAGTTTACACTGTATGGGGGCGATGCTCCTGTATTTGCCTAAGCCCGATACTGCTATTCCTAACCTTTTAACCACTATTAATATGTTTGGACACCGGTCAGGACACAATTAAATGGGGGTAAATCAGAAATCTCAGGCATTAACATGTATGCCCAAAGGGTTTAAATCAAATGTGGACTTTCAGTAGCAATCCTCTTGCATGAAATATTTAGGAATATTGATTCCCAGTAATATTAAAGACATTTCTAAGTTAATATAGAACCAAGTGTTCTATAGAACTCAGTCTTCCTAAGTTTGATTTTCAGTATATTATTTTACCCTACAATGTCCTTCCCAGAATACTAAATGTCCTGAGCAGTCTCCCTATTTCTGTTCCTCCAACTTATTTTAAGAAAATTCCTTTGGGGTGCAGGTAAGAAATCTAGACTGAACAAATTACAGTGTCTCACCCCCCCACCCTCAATCTCTGGAAGGATTGTTTTCCAACTCGGCAAATTCTCTCTCATTTTGTTAAGCCAGGCTTCTTTACAGCCATTAGATATGACCCCACAGAACCTATTTTGGGTTTAAATGGATTAAGTCATTTGTATACTATCTCCCCTGCTTCAGGCATTGTAGGACTGAATTTTTATAGATTTGATAGCTCCAGAGCTCACACAATAGCTGTAAGACAAGACTGTAGCCAAGTTTAATCAAAGTTCTGCTTCCATCCATTCTTCTTTGTAGAGACAGTTCTATGTGTTGTCAGTAGCTACCGGTGTGGTGCTCTGCTTTTGTTTGATGATATCAGTCGGCTGCGTGCGGGTTCCCTCTGTGTGCTGCCCCAGCTCTCCGCAGATAGCTGACACAGCAGACCCAAGTGAACCTGCATGACCACAGACACTAGTAAGGTATGAAGGCACCCGGGCCAGGTTTATTGCCAAACGAAACACAGTGATAGTTTCCCGCAGACTCTACAGGACATACTACGAATTTGTGCTCCTTGACAAAGGACTCAGTTCAGTCAGCAGCAGGACCGCCACCGCCCCCTAGGCTGGACAAAGACACCACTCCAAGGTCGGATTCTTATACACAGGTCAAACAAGTTACACATCACTCCCAATGTATTGAGGTATATCCCCTCTACGTAGTAAGGTGCTGCTTCTCACCTTGTACAGGTTGGTTCTGCTCTAATACCCACTATTACCCACCACCATTAGTGGTGCTGCTCTGAGCTTAAAGGAGCAGGACATGGTGCACTTTTTTACTAATTTTTCCAAGTACTGCAAATATACCAAAATACCAGATTATTCATAATACTCATAGTAAATAAAGGGGGTTCAGATAAAGTGGAGAGAGAGGAAGGGTCTACTTTGATCATAGACCTCTAAGAGTCAGCCCAAATTGCTTTGAATTTTTCTGGCATTTTCTTTCCAGTTCATTAGCTGCACGGTCAGCCATGTCATTGAGCCAGGCATCAATATTTGCTGGGGACAGACTTCTCCATTTTTGCAGGATTAATCTTTTAGGGACCGAAGTATGCAATTGAAACCAAGCTGTCTTGTTACCAGGTAGCTTCCAAATATCAGGAATATATCCAAAAATGAAATTTAGCATTTAATATCAAATTTGATATGGGGTGGCTCAAAGGACAGACATACTCGATACAGGGGCACTCCTGAACCACACATGCTAATGTAACACTAAGGGAGTTACATTTCTAACAGCAGTTCTCATTTCAGGCCCATTACCATTAACCCAGAAGTTCTCGGACGGGGGGGTTGCGACCCCTCGGGAGGTTGCATCCTGGTTCCAGTGCTGGTCACGAGCCCCTGATGCCATTGAAATGCTGCCAAAGTGATTGATTGTTTCTGCTTTCAGTGGCATTTTAGTGGACATATCCATGCGCGTCAGTATGTCTGCCAAAAGTGGAAACATTCAATTCGGCAGCATTTCGGCAGACGTACCAGAGTCGCGATTGGAGCCAGGAAGTGCAAAAGGGGTCACTCAAACAGTAAGGCTAATGCAGTGGTTCTCAAACTATGTGGGAACCAGTATGTTCAAAAAAGCCACGTAGGCTGAATAAGCTTTCCTCTCAGTCCTATAGCTTTTTAACATTAAATACAATTTTATGTTCCATTTTATGTCTAATACCCACTAATACCCACTTCGTCAGATGCACGCAGTGGAAGTATCCAGGGGCAGGTATAAATAGGTAGGCAAGAACCAGGTTAAAGATAACAGGGTGGGTCCAATGAGGCTGAACCAGCTGTTATCTCTAATCAGGGAGGGTGAGGTATTCCTCTAGCAGCTGAGCTGGAGGTGTGAACAGCGAGAGAAGAGAAACTGCTCTTGTAGTTAGCTAGCCATTCAAAATCTCTATTCAGTCCACCATGATTTCAACAGCCTCCACCCCACCACCCACCTCAGCCTGGACCAGTCTACACAAGAGGTCCACTTCCTAGACACCACAGTGCAAATTAATGACAGCCACATCAACACCACCCTATACCGAAAACCTACTGACAGCTACACCTACCTTCATACCATCAGCTTCCATCCCGGACACACCACACGATCCATTGTCTACAGCCAAGCGCTGAGGTACAATTGTATTTGCTCCAACCCCTCAGACAGAGACCAACACTTACAAGATCTTCACCAAGCTCTCTCAAAACTACAATCCCTGCACAAGGCAATAAGGACACAGATCAAGAGAGCCAGACATGTACCCAGAAGTCTGCTGCTGCAAGACAAGCCCAAGAAAGAAAAACAACAGAACACCACTGGTCATCACCTACAGTCCTCAGTTAAAACCTCTCCAACACATCATCAGTGATCTACAACCCATCCTGGACAACAATCACTCTCTTTCATAGGCATTGGGAGGCAGGCCAGTCCTGGTCCACAGACAACCCGCCAACCTCAAGCATATTCTCACCAGCAACAGGACACCGTGCTATAACAACTCTAACTCAGGATCAATCCATGCAACAAGCCTCGATGCCAACTCTGCCCACATATCTACACCAGCAACACTATCACAGAACCTAACCAGATCAGCCATACCATCACTGGTTCATTCACCTGCACATCTACCAATGTAATATATGCCATTATGTGCCAGCAATGCCCCTCTGCTGTGTACATCGGTCAAACTGGCAGTCCCTACGAAAAAGGATATATGGACACAAATCAGATATCAGGAATTGCAATATACAAAAACCTGTAGGAGAACACTTCAATCTCCCTGCACACACCATGAAAAACTTAAAGGTCAGCATTTTGCAGCAAAAAAACTTCAAGACCAGACTGCAAAGAGAAACTGCAGAGTTGCAATTCATTTCCAAATTTGACACAATCAATTTGGTACTGAATAGAGATTTTGAATGGCTAGTTAACTACAAGAGCAGTTTCTCTTCTCTTGCTGTTCACACCTCCAGTTCAGCTGCTAGAGGAATACCTCACCCTCCCTGATTAGAGATAACAGCTGGTTCAGCCTCATTGGACCCACCCTGTTATCTTTAACCTGGTTCTTGCCTACCTATTTATACCTGCCCCTGGATACTTCCACTGCGTGCATCCAATGAAGTGGGTATTAGCCCACGAAAGCTTATGCTCTAATACTTTAGTCAGTCTTTAAGGTGCCACAGGACTCTGTCACTTCTGCAATTCCAGACTAACACGGCTATCCCTCTGATTTAAGAATACAGTTTAAATCTTAGAATCCAAAATACTACATTAAGGGAATGTCTTTCAGGGTCCCCTATACACCCCTTACACCCAGAGTTCCTCCATAACAGGGAATATGCTTTCATCTGAGAGCTGACTTTTTTTTTTTTTTTTTTTAAAATAGTCCTTTAATTGAGGGTTGCTCAAGTTTCACATCTAGACTTCTCACACCCTACACAAGTGTCTTAATTTTAGGTCAACCACCACTTAAAGCTAGGCCAGGAATTCCCTCACTCAAGACGCGTTCACAGACTCTACCACCTCAGACAAAAGGGGAGAGCATCCCAAATATAAGTAGTCACTACAACACTACTTTGTCACTTTCCTTTGAACTCAGTTTGTGACTATATCTCCTCCCATACTATCTCCTTCCCTAATTTTACTGCTGCCCCTACCAATAGGGTTTCACCAACAAGAACAGCAGTGGAGTTAGTTGAGGCAATTCCTCTGTCAGCTAGGCAACTGTGCAGGAGGTGCAGGCACATCAACATTATCTTCTGTTACTGGGGGCACAATGAAGAAACCAAATGAAATCATCATTTGTGAGGGTGTGGAGAGATGAGAAGAAACAACATGGGTTTGTTTCTTCCTTTCTCCTTGAAGGGAGCATCCTCAGCAGCAGTGACTAATTAGAGCACTGTACATGTTGCTTTGGGTGCTAAAGCTTCTGAAGTGAAACTGACAAGACAAGTCCATTTCACTGTGCTACTGCTCTGCTGTTTTCTGAAGGGCTTCAGTGCAGCAGGGCAGATGACAAGCCCCACTGTCCGACATAAAATTCAAGTCAGGAGGTTGCATTTATAGTAAGATGCAGAATTCCCACAACAGTCTTAAGTGAACTCCTGCACTGAAACCAAGAAAGTGACTTGGTTGGTCAGTGATCACTTACATTTGAATCAGAAATACAAAAACAGCTGTCTGAATAAAAGGCAACAGTCTAGTAACCACCACCAGGTTGGGAGCAGGGTTCAGCAGCAGGGTGTCCTTACATGGACACAAGTGTCTGGTAAAAATTTTGAGGTCTGTGGCAATTTTTCAAAAAATGATGAATGGTTGAATGACAACCTCCTCCCCCACACCCATGTCCATCACAAAGTGCAGTAATTTTGTCAAGTAATTGCCCAACATGGTGGTACCAACCAGAGGTTGGTAGTTAGGTGCTTCAGAGTTCTAAATCCAGGTCTGCTTAGGTAACCTCTCTGCCTCAGTTTTAATTCTGTACAAGGAGGATACTATTTGCCATCCCTACTTCAAAGGCTATGGGGGATAGTTAATTGTGTACAGGAACTCCTCACTTAAAGTCATTTCACTTAACGTTGTTTCGCTGCTGATAAATCAGGGAACATGGTCGTTTAAAGTTGTGCAATGCTCCCTCCTAACCTTGTTTGGCAGCTACTTGGTCTGTCCACTGCTTGCAGGAAGAGCAGCCCATTGCAGCTAGCTGGCGGGCATTTGGAACCAGTGTGGACCGGCAGCCCCCCACCCCAACCCCACCCACCCACCATCAGCTTCTCTCTGAGTTCCCTGTACAGCAGCTACCCAACAGGCTATCAATTGCCGGTAGTTCAGGTATCCGTCACCCCCACTGCCATGTGCTGCTCCTGCCCTCTGCCTTGGAGCTGCTCCTGTGAGCCTCCTGCTTGCTGTGCAGGGGGGGCAGAAAGGGAGGCTAATGTCAGGGTGTCCCCCTCCCCCTGCATCCCGCTTACCCTTCTCCACACACCTCCCTGGGCCCCGGAGCAGAGCATCCCTGTCACTCCTGTGCAGCTCCAAGCTGCCTCCCTCAAGCAACTGTCGCCACAGGCTCCTAGTGCCCCCATCCTCTGCCAGGGCAGACTGACTCTGAGCCTGCCCTTCCACCTAAGAAGCTTCCCTTTTTTGGCAGAACCCTCCACCCGCACAGCCCCCCGACCCATAGTCACCATGCCTGCCTCACACTGGGCAAGAGGCAGCCCCATCCCCCACACTGTGAGGTACAGTGAGAGGCAGTTGCAGGGGAGGAGATGCATACAGCCACCCCCCGCCCCACACCGTAGGGGAAGCAAGGGAGATTCCGGGACCTGAGAGGGGCCGGCCCTAGAAGCACATGCAGTGACAGTGGTGGGGGTGAGTGTGCTGTCGGGGGAGGAGGGAGGATGAGTTCAGGGGCAGCCAGCCTGCATCCCCAACTCATCCCCAGGCCTGCCCCACCCCAGAGCCCACACCCTCAGGCAGAGCCTTCACCCCCCACATCCCAAACCTCTGCCCTGAGCCCCCATCCCACACCTCAATCCCCTCATCTCCAGTCTGAGCCAGAGCTCTCATCCCCTTGCATCCTAACCCTCTGCCCTAGCCCTGAACCTCTCTATCATCCCTCAACCCCCACACCCCTACTCTTGCCCTGAGCCCCTTTACACCCTGAGCCCCTCATCCCCCCGTACCCTAACCCTCCTCTGCCTAGCCCTGAGCCCCACCCCTCTCATCCCTAGCTGCACCCCACAGCCCTCATCCCTGCACCTCCTCGCTCCACACTCCTCGCATCCCCAAACTCCTTCTCAGAGCATCCACCCTGCACCCCAATCCCCTGCCCCAGCCGTGGGCCTGCACCCCAGACCTCCTCCCCGACCCTAACTCTCTCCCAGAGCTTTGGGGGGGCAGAGTTTTGGCGGGAGCAGGTTCTGGGCACCAACAAAATTTCTACAAGCCTGCCATCCCTGCCCTTCTCCATACAGAGCAGACTGGGGACAAACAGAGAGAGACACAGACAGAGAGCTTGGGGCAGCAGCTGCTGTCTCAACTTTCTGATCCACTTAAAAAGACAATGTATTTAAGAATGGAGTCAGTGTACTTAGAGGCAGTGGGCATCTCTCTCACTCCCACACACAAGGTGTGTATCTGTCTCTGTCTGCTATGCTGTGTCCCCTCCCCAGCTCCATTCATGCTGCCTTGTAGAGTGTGAGAGACTACACTAACAACAATGTAGTAACTCTTTAGGATTTAGCCAACATCTAGTTCAACATTTAGCAGAAAGGCACTCCCTGGGAAATATCCCACTCTCCAATTCCTCCACCTCAACCGAGCTTCACAAACATCATTGTGTACCAGTATTAAATTATTTGTTGAAAACTTATACTGTGTGTATATTTATAATCATGTGGTGAAAAAAATTTCCCTGGAACCTAACCCCCTCATTTACATTAATTCTTATGGGGAAATTGGATTCACTTAACATTGTTTTGCTTGAAGTCGCATTTTTCAGGAATGTAACTACAACGTTAAGTGACGAGATCCTGTGCAGCATTTTGAAGAAGTAGAGCTCTATATAACTGCTCAATGTTATATCACATACTTTGGTACCTTTTCCATTCATCTCCAAGCTTCGTAGTCAGAACAGGATTCTCTTGCTGAAAGTGAAGAAGATAGTTGATCAATGCCTATATATTCAGTAATCAAGGTCTAGAACAGGGGTCCCCGAACTTTTCCAGCCGCGGCTCCTTCCTGCGGTCAAGTGGGCACTCGCGGCCCCCCGGGGTATGTCTGCCGAAATGCCGCCGCAGAAAGCGGAGGCTTCTGCTTTTCGCGGTGGCATTTTGGCGGGACAAAAATAGCCCGCACAGGAGTTCGACAGCCTCCTGCGCAGGATCGGCGGCGCCTCGCACACCCCTAGGGGTGCATGCACCCCAGTTTGAAGACCACTGGTCTAGAAAACCAGAACCAGGTGAAAATAATTGACTTTTCTGCACTTTTATTCAAATTCTCTAGATAAGTAATAACTTTTTTGCTCAGTTTTATTATTGTTTCACCTACTCTGAGGAAGAAAACTAAACATTTTGATAAGAGCCCTGAAAGGCTGTCTACTTTCACTGTAGCGTCTATACATTTCAATATCTTCTGCCAAAATGTCATTTTGTAAATTTCACGTCTACAAAGCTCCTCAACAAACTTTAGATAGCCATATGTCTAGAAAGAAGGACAGGCTGGAAGATCATAATCCCCATCACTTGAAGCCTACAACTGTCACAAATGGCTATGCTAGCTCTTCCTACACCACCAAGTCCTGCTTTTAAAGCAAAGCTAAAGAAAGCACATTTATACAGGAGGAAAGAAAATGGTTTTATGGCTCTACTAAAAGTTCAAGACCACATTAAAGAGAATCAGCTAATTCACCAATACACAATTGCTACAACATTCTGGCCTTCATAGTCTCCACGAAGGCCATTTGGATTACAAAGTAAGATTTCCATCCCCATTCCTGTAAGTATGCACACAGAAAGGCATTACAAGTGATCAATGCACACTGACTGGAACAAATAAATGTGTTCTAGCAATACAAAAAATAAAGCTTGTCTTGGACCTAATGGAGGTCTATGGTTGTGTTACATCCATGAAGATGTTGGCTATACTGTCTCCTCAGCTGGCCAAATAACTAGATTTAAACTCCTAGGCAGAAGTAGCTGTGAAAACAGGTAACAAGAGCCTCCTAGTCACATCAAAAGATTTTACAGGTTTACCAATGTTTTAAGTGAAAGTATGAACTGATTTATTTACACACACATGCACATGGTGCTCCAAATATAGTTTAAGGAGACAGGGGTAAGTAATCTCACAGCTTTTCCCTCCAAGCTAGTCAGCAATTTTAACTAACAGTCACGGTCACACATGACTCAGTGACTTAAACCTCTTATTGAACTTTTTGTTAACAAGGTTCATCACGTAAGGCAAACCAAAAAAACCCACTTGGACATTTCAAAGATTCTACACTTACAGCAGGATTGGTAGTTTTGTTCTTCTATTTCTCAGTCACAACACATGCAAAACTGTAAAACTATAGCATGTAATACCAAATAGTTTTAAAAAAGTTCTAGATGCCAAATAGTCAGGCAAAATGCATTCTAAATCTAAGATGGGGGGGGGGGGAAGAAAGAAAGGAATTGACCAATTTCTCTACATTTATTTCATGTGGCTATTACTCCTAATGGTCAGGTGAAGGTGATGAGAGATTCACATGATTAAGAAAAGCCTCATGAACACAAAATTAATCTATGTGCATATAGGACAAACATTTTTATAGGGTATGATAAAAATTCCAGTTTCTAGAAAGCTATTGAATCTTAGATTGACATTTGCCGTGAGCAGTAAGAGTCCACAAGCCTACAAATTTGGGCATTAGGGCTCAGTCAAGTTTTCCACTACAAGCAGAAAAAAACCCTATAATTGACACCTGAAGGTGTTTACTGACAATCCAGAAAGAAAAAAGGGGATGGGGCTGCTTTCTTCATTGGATGTGATTTCACAGCGTTTGTCTTCCACCATACCTCTGCAATGATAGAGGAAAGGGTAAACGGTGAGGTGGCAAAGTTTGCAGATGATACTAAACTGCTCAAAATAGTTAAGACCCAAGCAGACTGTGAAGAACTTCAAAAAGATCTCACGAAACTAAATGATTGGGCAACAAAATGGCAAGTGAAATTTAATGTGGATAAATGTAAAGTAATGCACTTTGGAAAAAATAACCCCACCTATACCTACAATATGATGGGGGCTAATTTAGCTACAACTAATCAGGAAAGAGATCTTGGAGTCATCATGGATAGTTCTCTGAAGATGTCCATGCAGTGTGCAGCGGCAGTCAAAAAAGCAAACAGGATGTTAGGAATCATTAAAAAAGGGATAGAGAATAAGACGGAGAGTATCTTATTGCCCTTATACAAATCTATGGTGCGCCCACATCTTGAATACTGTGTACAAATGTGGTCTCATCTCAAAAAGGATATACTGGCATTAGAAAAGGTTCAGAGAAGGGCAACTAAAATGATTAGGGGATTAGAACGGGTCCCATAAGAGGAGAGATTAAAGAGGCTAGGACTTTTTAGCCTGGAAAAGAGGAGACTAAGGGGGGATATGATAGAGGTATATAAAATCATGAGTGGCGTGGAGAAAGTGAATAAGGAAAAGTTATTTACTTGGTCCCATAACAGAAGAACTAGGGGCCACACATTGAAATTAGTGGGCAGCAAGTTTAAAACAAATAAAAGGAAGTTCTTCTTCACACAGCACACAGTCAACCTGTGGGACTCCTTGCCTGAGGAGGCTGTAAAGGCTAGGACTATAACAGGGTTTGAGAGAGAACTGGATAAATTCATGGATGTTAAGTCCATTAATGACTATTAGCCAGGCTGGATGAGGAATGGTGTCCCTAGCCTCTGTTTGTCAGAGGGGGGTGATGGATAGCAGGAGAGAGATCACTTGATCTTTACCTGTTAGGTTCACTCACTCCGGGGCACCTAGCATTGGCCACTGTCTGTAGACAGGATACTGGGCTAGACGGACCTTTGGTCTGACCCAGTATGGCCTCTCTTATGTTCTTTACTCTGAGTACTACTCTCTTTCAAGGATGCTTATGAAATTCAGAAAATTAATGCTATTCTATTTTCCTAGTGTCTTAAGAAGCAATTATCTGACTCCCATCTAGAACCTAATTATTTCTTAAAGTGGCTCATCTAT
Organism: Dermatemys mawii; assembly: GCA_007922305.1. Classification (NCBI taxonomy): domain Eukaryota; kingdom Metazoa; phylum Chordata; order Testudines; family Dermatemydidae; genus Dermatemys; species Dermatemys mawii. Next base: position 11,430,873 of record ML677349.1, read on the forward strand.
ACTGCTGCTGCAACAACATGACTACAGGAAAACCTCCCTCACTTTACTGTAGTAAAGATAGCCAATATAAGTAGCTTATGTTTCTTACCAACTCAGTCATGGGAGTCAGCTTTCATTTTAATGCTGAAACTTCTTCTGACTTGTAATGCCAGGCTTTATTTCTGTTTCTGAGTAACACAATGTTTTTTGAAACTGAAAAAAACACATGAAACTTGAATATTTTGTGGACTAAGAAACAAAGCACACCTTAAAATTTACCCATATCATTGCAAACAAGGTTATGACACAGGGTCACTTTAGAAATTACGCTTCAGTCCTCAAAATAAATGGTAGAGCTGCAATGTTTAAGTAACTGCTTAAATCATTCAAGGTCAGTGCCAAGCCATATCGCCCAATATTTCATTTACACTTCTAGAGCTCCTTGAAAGGGACTCAAAGCCTTTAACAGATGCAATGATTCACTACAACATCCTTGAAGGAGGCAAGAAGGTTTACCCATTTTATATAGAACGGAGTGTCTTTCCCAGAGCCACAGCCAATTTAGCAGAGCTGGGACTAGAACAGTGAACTGAATAATTCCCTGTTCTGTAACCACGGTATCCTACTTCCTTTCCTTTATTTACAAAGACAACATTTAAGTTTTCCTCACTATTCTGCTCTCCTGCCACTAGGATGATTGGTAATGTACTCATTGCAATACTGAGAACTCTGCTAGAAACTCTAGGAAAAACAATTTTCAACTTGAAGTTTAAGGTACACATTGCCCCTTAGAATTAACATATGCTAGTTCGATGCAAGATGACATCCCTCAGCCCATGCTGCTTCCCACAGCTCCCACTGACCTGGAACAGTGAACCATGGCCAGTGGGAGCTGTGATCGGCTGAACTGATGAAGGCCACAGGTAAACAAACCAACCCGGCTGACCAGCGGATTTTCGTGATGAGCCATGTGCCAAAGGTTGCCAATCCCTCCTATAAAGTTAATATAATGGACACTACCAAGGTTTAGATCAAAAGTCTGGTCCAATTCAACAGATCTTAAAGGGCTTATATGCTAAAGCTTCATGTCTGAGTGCACAAACATTTTCCTCATCTAAGTAAAAACACATTTTAACTGAAGTTTGAGACATTAGGAAAGCATTTGAATTTTTAGTGCTTTGAGAAACGGTCTCTTACCTTCACATGCACTTTGCACAATTTATCAGGTTTTCTAAGAAATGTTCTCCATCCAATTTGCAGGACTGCTTAATTTTAGATCCAGTATATACTTAATGTTTTTAAAATGGGCAATCAAAAAGATTTAAAAAGTTACTGGGATATTTGCTAGAGTTAGGACTGACGAGAGCATATAGGAGGGCAGCTATGGCAGTACTGGCACAACACCTTTTCCTCAACCACAGCAGATCTTTGGAGCATGACAGCAAAACAAAAGTGCTGACATATTCAAAGCCCAAATGGGAGTTATACTTGATCTGGCTCATAGTGTAATTGCTAGTGAAGGTAATGAAAGAAAAAAAGCTTTTAAGAACCAGTTTCCATTCAATGAAAATGTTGAGTTAATTCACAAAGATTCTTTTAACAACATGTGCAAAAGAAATTTTACCAACAAGCTAAAGTCAGTTTCCTACTCAGTTTCCCCGGAAGTCCCTTTAAAAACTCTTCCAACGTAACATAAGAATCTTTTAGCTTATGCTTGTTAATGTCCTAAAGGCAAAATCCAAGTCTTTATAAACTATATTAATTTAAACTGGTCACAAATGTATGTTCATTAAACTTGTAATTTTCCTTACTTTTAGGACATTCTGTCTTGAATTATCGACTACAATTAGGCAAGATTTTATATTTGACAAAAAATTAAATAACTCCATAGAAGAGAAGACAAGACAATGGAGACTTGTGGCACCTTAGAGACTAACCAGTTTATTTCAGCATAAGCTTTCATAGTCGATGAAGTGGGCTATAGCCCACGAAAGGTTATCGACTATGAAAGCTTATGCTGAAATAAACTGGTTAGTCTCTAAGGTGCCACAAGTCTCCATCGTCTTATTTACGGACACAGACTAACACAGCTGCTAGTCTTAAACCTGTCAATAGAGCATGATCACTTCAATGTTATGTTTTGCAACTCATCTATGCTCCAGCCCAAAAAATAATGCACAACCTTTTAAAAATAAGCAAACTGGTACACCAGACACACCTACTGTAGTGCACTTTTAATTATAGTTAGTCTGACAGTCATATTTGTGATGCATTGTTGTAATCAGAGCTACTGGTAGTTCTGTTTTTCTTGGCTCATTGTTAAAGAAAGGACGTTCCAAAATTTCAGCCCGGATTCAAATCTAATACTCCCTCCTTAACTTTCCCCTCAAGTCAAAATACTTTGGCATAACACACACTACCATACTGCTCTGAAACCTTGCCAATATCTTGATACCATAAAGATAAAATGTCAACTTGAATCAATGTCAACTCAGAATTTTTTGGTCAAATAGTTTTGGCCAAATCAAAAGTGCAGTGAGGAATTGGGGGGGGGGGGGGGGGTTGGAGAATGGGAAGAAACTGAAAACACTGAAGTCATTCACTTCAGTTGCCCCAGAAGCACATTTTTGGTTGAAAACTATTTGTCAAATTCACAAATAGTTTTCAACCCAAACAAATGGGGGGGGAGGAAAGTTTTAACTGCTGATTTCAATTAATTAAATGTACTTGTTTCAAAATTATTCCATTTTGAAACTTAGATAGATTCATTTTAAAAATATGTACACCCCATAACACTAACGAAAAAGTGAAAAAACCCCTAACTGAAATTTTTGTTTCAGTGAGAAACACACAAAACACTTTGACCAAAATGAACTTTTTCAGGGATTTTTCAGTTCAACTACTGAACTGCGGCGGCGGCGCGGGAGTCAATTATTCACCCACACTTTGGATAATCTTGTTAAATGTCACAAGCCAAAGTGCATCAAGTGAATACTTAGATGTGAGACAGAAGTATAAGTGCTATTCTCAGCTACCTAGAATAAGTGTAGAGAAAACTGTGCAATTCACTTTGCCATCCTTCAGGCATAACATAACTTATCAGAGACAGGGTTAAGAACACCGTCCTGGCCAAATTCCATTGTGGGTAATTATGTTCTTCCCACCTTTGTTGTTGTGTTAACTGGAAAAGTTACTGTTCACTTCCTGTCTCTGAACTGCTGTGTAGGACTATCAATTAATGGCTGAGTTTTATTGGTGATAATGGAGAAAAGATTGCCATAGCAGAGGGACAGTGTTTGTAATTCTCAAACACATGAGGATGGCCAAACATGATATCTATCATAATTCAGTTTAACAGACATAATTGATTTGTTTCAGGAAGTTCAAGACACTTATTTTAACTTTCTTCTGATTTCTTAGTGAGACATTTTGAAATAAGGCGGCGGTATTGACTCATTTAAGCATAAAACTCTCTAGCCACTGGGTATGAGTAAGCAAACTGCTTTTGGACATTGGCCTGTTGATTCATCTGTTCCTTGTTTGAACAACTAGCAAAGCTTCGTTGTGGGGCAACCTGAGACAGCACCATAACCTGTCAAAGTATCCTTATGAGTACCAAAGACAAAAGATTTTAGTCTTACTGTGACTTCAGTATAAGGTTTCCTGGAACAATTTTTAGATTAAGCTTTTTAACAGAAGTGTCTGATGAAGCAATTAGTTTTTTAAAAAGTCACTCACCACAAATAAGTATTTAGTTAATAAGTTTTGAGAAACAAGTTATTACTAGAATAGCATCATCCTAAAATTACAAAGAGCTTGGAAATATCTTACATCACTAGAACTGCCAGGAAAACCCCTCTGTTTTAGAAAAGTCTTATATCCTTTCCTAGAATGATAAAATCCACTGATTTTTCAGCAGCAAAGCTCACACCCAGCACAGCTGGACAGATACAATTATGTGTTTACTTGGTAAGATATTTACTTTTCATCAGTTTCCTTATGGCAGCACTTTCAATCCATTTTATATGCCTTCTCAAGGTAAAGAGATGTATTAGTAGTAGCTGGGGGGAACACCAAGATGAATTATTGAGAACACGAAAAAAAGCAATAAGGAACAAATTCCACTCTGTGATACATATGCAGATCTACTTCTATGAAAGTTATGAGTGAGTGTCTGAGGGCAGAATTTGACTCAGGAGAAAAGGGAAAAAATAGTTTAAAGTATTTGTTATGGATTGGGTACGAAGAGAAGAAATGAATGGCTTTTAAAGATCTATAACTCTCATGATAACAGTGATTACAATTATAAATAAATTACATTTTGAATCCTACTTCAAAAATGAGTTAATAACTTTGTCCCTGTTTGGTCAGGGATACAGTTTCAGCCAGTCTGTTCCATTAACACTTTTAATGGTTGATGTTCCTTAAAGCAATACCTTGTCAATTCTTGGACAACACTTTTGAACATATATCCAAGTATAGTGTCATTCCCTGAACAATGCGCAACACAGCCAACAACTAAATATACTAGACAAAATCTTGAGAAGCCTAGCACCTACTGAGCATTTGCTGGTGGGGTAGGGGCAGAAGAGAAGGAATCCCCAAAGCAAAAAACAAACAAACAATCATGCTCGGGACAGTTTGGTTTTGAGGTGTACAACTACTATTGAAGTCAGTCAATTCTCAAACAAGCTGTATACAAAATAGCTTAAGCTCCCTGGCACTCAAGCTCTTCTATTAACCTGTTCCCCCCAGACAGAAACCCTAGTTTTGCCATCATTTTTATATACACTATTTTCATTTGAGAAAAATCTAGAGGAAACACTCATTAACCGGTCAAAATGGATAAGCAACTCTGCGCATAAAAAGTTATCTGCAGCAGGTTAGACCCCTTAAAGCGACATTTACGACAACAATAGTTACAGATATGAATGTATCTGATTCCTGGCTTTCAGAACCCTGGATTGCCATGAAAGCAATCTAGGTTAAAATCTTATTCTAGATTTCATTCCTACAGGTCCTTGCACACCAACAGTGCTATGTGAGCAACAATAGGGTCTGGAAATGCTGAGATAGCAATTCGTTCATCTTCTGAACATACGATTCCTTATATATTAAATCATTCAACTCTTCATTAAGAAGCTGTATTGACAGACTTCAGAGTATCAGCAACTCAGCCCTCCACAATCAGATGAATGGTGGAAAAGATTAAGGCTGAAATATAAGGGAGAAACTGATACAGAGTGCAAAAACACTGCCTCCTCAATGCACTGCAAGTACACTTGAATAGTGTAAGGCCCAGAATCTTGCCATATAATAACTGTTCTCTATCTGGCTTCCAAATTAGTAGTTAAGTGCCATCCTGAACACATACAGATCAACATGGAAGAACACACAGCAGCATACATCACAAAGTAAACAATCATGAACACTTTAACTTCAGAATTAAACTGTTCTAAGATCACACTGTTTCGCTAGTCAGACCTTTCTGTTGTCTATATCAAGGTGGAGACACCCTAAAAAGGAGAAATCAGACAGGAAAGACGACAACATTGACAGGTATAGAGGGGAATGAGGGGAAGAAAGATCATTAAAGAGGAAGTAGGGACACAAAAGAGGTGAAGATAATAACGCTGCCCTGAAGTATGCCACAGCTTCCCACCAAGATCTATACAAGTCACCAAAGTTTAAGGTAAATTACCAATGTATTGGTAGCCTCTCTCACTGGAAGTGATGGGCTACAGGGGATGCAAATAATTTAAACATAGGGTAAAAATAGAAATAAGCCTTTCATAGCAACTCCCTTTAACTGTTGGGAGTCATAAAATTTTAATCACAAATCATATAAATTTTCTACTTTTCATTGCAAGATTTGCCAAGTATTTAATTATTAGGTTCTCCATTAACCATCCAACAATTAATTTATCACCCAGCCAGCTGAAACACCAATTTCATATTTCAGAACAATTACTATTTGAATAGTAAGTACATGAAAATTCTTCAATTTTTCATGTTGCTTGAAAGTTATGGGACTTCATCTTGCGTAGAATTTAGCGGAGAGTGTTCAGGCATGAAACTGTATTTTAGGGAGATATGGAGTGGGAGAGGAGGAAAAGGGAGTGTTTCCAGCTAGGACTTAAGTGTTTCAATTGAAAAGCAACAGGTATCTTCATGAACTTCGTAACAGATACATTTGACAAACTGAAATTAGTAATACACCAGCTAATTTATTTTAAACAGCTTATTAATTTTGTGTTACTCGGAAGCTTAAAGTTAAGTCATTTTCCTCCCTTTATTCTATCACCTATGTTGACTTCTCCTGTTTTGTGAAATATGATGCCTTGCTTAGCTCCTATTAACTAAAAATCCACATTAGCATGAGTACAGCCTGCTTTGGGAAACTCTGCTGTTCAGATGTCCTTTTAGACTTGCACTTAAAGTGTTCCTTTTATTGTTGTTCCACAAAATTGTCCTAGACAACCCATTTTATCACCTCTTACAAAACTATAATTTTCTGCCTTATAATTCTACGCATTTTGTAACATTCTTAGTTTCTGACCTGTGCCTGTGTCCTGACTCTGTACAGGCAGTATGACAGCTACAAGACTTGTTAGTTTAACATTACTGCCTGCATACACACGATCAAAAAAACCAAAAACCCACCAGCGACAGACAGTTTGTATCTGCTCGCATTTGCCTAGTACCAGCTATTCTACCATCAAACACCTAAATATATATTTTAAAGAACTGAATGCTACAACTTCCCATTTGGAGTCTATTATTTTTGACAGCACATCTCCCTAATACAGTAACTCCTCACTTAAAAGTCATCCCAGTTAATGTTATGTTGTTGATCAATTAGGGAATATGCTTGTTTTAAGTTGTGAAATGCTCCCTTAAAACGTCCTTTGGCAGCTGCCTGCTTTGTCCACTGCTTGCAGAAAGAGCAGCCCGTTGCAGCTAGCTGGTGAGGGCTTGGAACCAGAGTGGACCAGCAGCCCCCCCCCATCAGCTCCCCTCTCCCCTAAGTTCCCTGTGCAGGAGCTGCCCAGCAGGCTATCAATTGCAGGGAGTTCTGCTGTCCCTCCCATCACTAACAAGTGCTGCTCCCGCCCTCTGCCTTGGAGCTGCTCCCAGAAGCCTTCTGCTTGCTATACAAGGGGAGGAGAGGGGAGTTAGTGTCAGGATGCCCCCTTCCCCCCTACACACCCCATCTTCCATAGAGCAAGGGGGACACACAACAGAGGGAGCTTCCTGGCAGCAGCTGCCTTCTCAGCTTGCTGATCTGCTTAACAAGGAGTATACTTAGAGTTGGGTCAGTGTATTTAAAGGGACAATGCGCATCTCTCTCACATGCAAGGTGTGCTCCTCTGCTCTCTGTCTGTCCTGGTGTCTCCGCTCCCTCTCTTCCTGCAACAGTACAAGGATCGGCAACCTTGGCACACAGCACCGCAGGGTGAGCTCCCTTAGCTGGCCCTGCCGGTTTACTTACTTGCCAGTTCGCCAGTCGTGGCTCCCACTGGCTGCAGTTTGCTGTCCTGGTCTAATGGGGGCTGTGGGAAGCGGCGGCTAGCTCTGCGCTGCTTCCTGCAGCCCCCATTTTACCAGGGCAGCGAAGCGCAGCCAGTGGGAGCCGCGATTGGCAAATCGGCAAGTAAAGAAATTGGTGGGGCCCGCTAAGGGTGCTTACTCTGTGATGTTGTGTGCTAAGGTTGCCAATCCCTTTCATAGTAGCTCAGAGGATCCTTTCTTCCTTTAACACCTCCATGTTGTGCTGTAGTACACTTAGAAATAAGTTCTACTACAAAACCATGGAAGCAAATTTATTTCAAATGATGCATGAATCAGATAGTTAGAGCAAACCATACCTTTTTATGTGTATTCTTGTATGAAGGCATGCAAGTTAAAAGCAAGTGATATGAGTTACAGAATATTCCAACAGAGGCCTTCTTTTTCAATATACAGATGTGGGAATTTGAAGACAACCACCACCAGAGGAAAGGTATTAGAAGTTTTAAGGTGGTAATGCACTTATGATCTACCTTTAATTAAATTGAAGAAATTAAGAACTAAATTAGAGAACTAAATTTAGTTCTTAACTAAATTAAGAACTACATTAGAAATTCCTACTAAATTAAGAAAACACTTTATGCTTTAGCACAAACGGGAACACAAACATTTTCTTTTTCGAATATGGATCTAAAGAGACACTAACCTAGCTTTTTTTTTCCCATTTGAGTTTCCATGAGGGTAATCATTTATTCCAGATTAATCTAATTAAAACATTAAAAATTTTACTGCATTATTGAAAGCTACACCACAATACAAATTTCAGCATTCCAGGGGGGGGGGGGGCTTTACTTCTATATACTATATAGAAAAATAAAGCACCTTTTACATTGTATACCTCACAGGTATCATCCCAGCTCTTTCGAACATTTAGAAAGCTAGTCTTATTCTTATAACAAAGATGAGAAACTACTGATGAATGTAAGTTGATTAACTTTACATTTCAGAACACGTTTTCTTGGAAAGGTGATCTGATAAGGTGTACAGTAGCTAAAATGTCAGATTTACAGCTCTTGAGATAGAACTCCTCAGGTAAGTTTGGAAGAAAAAAAATCTTTTGGGAAATAACAGTAGTTTTAAAAAGCCCATCAGATTCACAGCACAAAGTGAAGTTTGGAAAAAGTTGCATGAAGGGCTCCAACATTCAGCTCCCTTCTCTTACTTCACTGAAGTTCGATTTTTAGACAAATCTTGTTGATCTTTCAGATGAAAGACAGCAAAACTAGATCATAGACATTATCTGGAACAGCAAGCAATGGACTGGAAGTTAGAATTCCTGATTTTTAACTCCACCTGTGACTCAAACTGGTTCTGAAACCATTTCTCTCTGTGACCACAGGCAAATCTCAATTTCACTTTGCCTCAATTTCCACACCCACGAAGTAGAAAGAATGATACCATGTTGCACATAAGTGCTGTAAGGCAGAAGGGTAACTGAAAGCACTGATCACAAAGTGCACTGTAACACTAAGTAGTAATGTTGAGTATCTGTATGAACTAGAACAGAGAGGAAAACTTGTCTGAGGCATCAAATAAAGGAATAAGAGCAATCACATTTAATGTGAAACAATATCAGAGGACCCAATGCTTTTTGCTGATGCTTTTTCCAGCCTGTTCATACACGTGCCTTCGAAGCTCCTAGGCACCTTAACTCATTTGTGTCCAGGGGGATATTTGCCTACAGGAATCCAGGCAGCAGCGCCTGTCTGAGTGCAGCAGTGCAGTTTCTAGACCTTACCCCAGTCAGGAAGCCGGCTAAGCGGGCAAGGATCCCACCTCTCCACCCGCCAAGGGCAGTGCACGGCTGAGACGCTTTACAAAAGCTTTACGGAGCGACTCGTAGCTTTACACAACACCCCCACCCCCATCTCGAAGGGAGCGACTCTGCCTCGGGGACGGATCTCCGCAGAGACTCCCTGTCCGGGAGGCCAGACCAGGGTGGGGAGGCCCAGCCACTTCAGGCAGTGACTGGCTGCTGCTCCAAGCCGGGAGATCCAGCCCCCGGGTAGAGGAGTGCGCAGGGCACTCCCCCAGCAAGGCAGCTGCAGTGCGGGGCTCTGAGCAGCCGACACAGCTCGGGGCCCCGGCCCGGCCCCACACCGATGAACTCGCACTCGCCGCGACCAGCAGTGCCCAGTACCGGGATCCAACTCCCCCAGGAGCAGGCTCTTTGGGTAGGAAGATGGCGGCCCTGGCCGCCTCCCCGGTGAGAGGAGGTGGCGGGTCGCAGGCCGGGGAGGAGCCGGAGCGAGGCCCGCCAAGAGGAGGGAAACGGCCCGAGGAGGCCCCTTGAACTCACCTGTCACCAACAGCCACTGCCGCCCGGGCCTCTCGCGTCTCCGCTGAGGTCGGTGCCGGGGTCTCCGCGGGGGCCGAGGCCTCTCACTCCTGCCGGGGTCTCCGCGGGGGCCGGGACCTCTCTCCGCCGCCGCCGCCACCAAGGCCGCGCCGCTGCCAGATCCCAGGAGAAGGAGGATGGAGAGCGGGGCCCGGGGGAGAGGAGGCGGCGGCAGCAGCGGGGGAGGGGGGACGTGGAGAAGGAGGCGGCGGCGGGACTTGGGGCCCAAAACGTCTCTGAGCCCAGAAGCAGCAACACCCCGCTCGCATGAGAGACCCGCAACCCCGCTTCCGGCTCCCGGCGGAAGTCCCGCCTTCGCCAGCGGAAGATATTGGCCGTAGCTAGAGGTTCCCCAGCTCGCAGCCGCCGTCGATGATTGGCGGAGTGGACCCCGCGCGCGGCATGACGTGATTGGGCACGTGATCCGGTGCCGTCATGGGCACTGAATGAGCGCGCGGAGGGGGGAGGGCAGTACCCCTTTTTTCCCCTCCCCCTCTCCCCGTGCACGCCCACCGGAGGAATGTGATCGCTCACTCGCTGCTGGTGCAGCCAAGAACATTAAAGGGACCGCTATGGGCAGAGAGCTAGTCATAGTGTCCCCCGCCGGGGCGCGCTACCTCCCTTTAATTCGGGAGAGCGTCCATAGCCGATAACGGCTACCAGCCCCCCCGCCCCTTTCCCAAAGGCCGAGCACGCGTAACGTCTCCTTCACTAGCATGGGAAAGGGGCGCTCTAAAACACACCTCCACGTTCCCTTAATGGGGAGACACCTCCCACTAACTAAACCTAGAGCTCCACCCTACCTCCCTTTTAACGGGGGCCACCCTCACTCAACCTAGAGCCCCACCACCATCTCCCCTTTAATGAGGGTCACCCCTCACTCAACCTAGAACCCCACTACCACCTCCCCTTTA
>ML677349.1:11441682-11474185 GCA_007922305.1 Dermatemys mawii
TACCACCTCCCCTTTAATGGGGGTCACCCCCACTCAACCTAGAGCCCTACCACCTCTTCACATCACTTGTGTTTAGACCTAGTGTGAAAATCAGGAAGCTAATCTCTTCTTGATAAGATTCCTTTTGCAGTAGAAGACCCTTGCTTCTGGATTTCAATTTATTGATCAAGGAAATAGAATTTATCTTCTGTTAGCCCTAATGTAGTTAAGTTGCACATGATGGAAGTAGCCTCTAATACAGTGGTTCTTAAGCTGTTTACCATTGTGAACCACATACACAGCCCACATTGTGTTATGGAATGTGGGCTACATCCAATACTACCTGTATGGCCCTGAGGATGTCACATGGGCTGCAGTTGCATGCTGATAGGGCCACAGGTTAAGAACCAGTGCTCTAATATGAATTACACTTTAAAACTCTTCAGGTTTCAACAAACAGCAGTAGAGGCGGGTAAGTATTAAGACAAAAGCTGCCCTACCATACCTTGGGCCAAATACTGGTAAAGAAAAAATAAGTTGTCTTAACATCTTTACTTTGACTGATGTAGTACAGATTGGGACGTTGCACTCCATATATTTATGGAAATATGCTCATAAGTGTGAATATAATGTAAGTGGAATATGCTTTATGAAAAAGGTCACTTGTAAGGTATAATTACAAAGCTTATGATCTATTGAGTGTGTTCAACCCATTTGTTTGCATGTATTATTTCGATGTCTGGAGTTAGGAATTAGGGCTTGGCTACACCACTTCTTTATAGCGCTCTAACTTGCTGGCTCAGGGGGGTGAAAAATCACCCCCCTGTGCACAGCAAGTCCGAGTGCTTTAAAGCGCTAGAGTGGACAAGCTCTGAGCACTGGGAGTCTTTTGTAGGATCAGGGGAGACAGGCCTGAAGCTCTCTGCATTTTGTTGAACTAGGTTAAACAAAACTATTTTAAACAGATCCTAGCCCTCTTACATTATCCCATTGTGGTTCAGTCGCATTTCTTTAATACAATAGTAAAACTGGTTTTTAAAGTTGCAATGTCTGTGTCAGTCATTTTCACCTCTGCTAAAGTGTGGCTTTCTGTAATGCAGTTTTAGAGCACTGGTTAGTAAAGCTAAAATCACTGCTGGGAGCAGCTTGGTATTACTATTAACCCCCCTCATGTAAGTTTGTAATTAGAGTTTAAATATATCCCACATAAACACAGGTCTGAAAATTATTATCCTCGCAGTGCAATAATCATCTGTTTCTGAGAGCTTTTTTTATTTTAGCCACTTAATTACTCTCTGAAAATGTTAATGAAACTTTAATAAGGAGTCATAATTTTTCATATTTTGTAAGTGACTCAGAATTTTCCTAAGTGATCTGAAACTTATTCTAATTCTTCTCAGTGCCAAGGCTTGCATTTTAACACCTCCTTAACTTTGTACTTGCCTTCACGGTCCCTTATCTTTGTGACAGATGAACTTTTCACAAAATTCCTGAATTTATCATCCAGACAACCTAACTGAGTACTATTATCCCTATGTTACAGATGGAGAACTGAGGTCTTGTCCACATTACCAGCAGGACTGAGGGGCAGTGATCGATCCAGTGGGGATCGATTTATCGCCTCTAGTCTAGATGCGATAAATCAACTGCCGAGTGCTCTCCCATGGACTCTGGTATTCCACTGGAGCGAGAGGCACAGGTGGAGTTGATGGGGGAGTGTCAACTGTCGACTCTCTGCAGTGAAGACACTGTGGTGAGTAGATCTAAGTATGTCGACTTCAGCTATGTTATTCACTTACCTGAAGTTGCGTAACTTAGATCGATTTTCCCCCTCCCCCAGGTTAGACCAGACCTTAGGCTCAGAGACATTTAGGCCTAATCTAGCGTGACCAGATGTCCCGATTTTATAGGGACAGTCCCAATTTTTGGGTCTTTTTCTTATACAGACTCCTATTACCCCCCACCTCTGTCCCGATTTTTCACACTTGGTATCTGGTCACCCTAGCTTAATCAGGCCTATGCCAGAAAGTTTTTGCACCTAATGGAGCCCTGTTTAAATCAATTGTGGTGTTCTGAAGTGGGATGTTTTCCTGAAAAGTGATAATTTTGTATTTCCATTTCCTCACACCGAGGCATAGACACTAGTGCTCAGTGAGGACTGTATCTATGACAAGTTTCTAGCATTGGCTATTTTGACCTACTTGCCCATAACTAAAAAACAGCTGGAAGCATTCTGAATTTAAAAAATAAACAAACACACAGAAAAAATTCATCTTTGGGGTAAGGAGTGAGTTCAGTTCTCCTTTCACACCTTGCAGTGAAGTTACAGTAGTATAAAACAGGGTATAGGGTAAAATGGTTTTAGCCATACCAGAAATCTACTCTAATGCCTCAACAAAAAAGCCTGGCTAAATCAAATGTAGATAACGTAAGAACAATCACTTTTTTAAAAAAAGATATATAATTTGCAATAGGTTTGTTGACAATTATGCAGCAAAAATGTGACCATGAACCTAAAATAATATTTTGTTTTTTTCACTTTGCTTTGCTCATCTTCAGTTAATAGCAGATACAATTTTTAATGTGCCTAGCCTAGTATGACAGAGTGCAAGAACAATATTGTCCACATGAGGAGCAAACCCAGAACATGATTCTCTGTCAAAGTTCAGTTGGACTGAGTAACACATTTTTAACCAGAGAAATATGCTTCTAAAATTCAGAAAGACACCAAGACTTATCTTTCTCCAGCACTAGTTACATAATCCCTGTATATCATGGCCTACATGTTATTCACAGAGAAATTGCAGACCATTTTAACCTTTGCAATCTTATCCCAGAAATGTATGCTTTATTGTTATAACTTTCTATTGAGTGCTCCTCTGTGACAGAAAAGCTGAAGAATTTTCAGGCACCAACCAATGCATAAAAAGAGTACCCATTCAACGATGGAGATAATGAATTGCCTTTATTTTTCTTATTCATCTATACGTGCTCCTCACCACCAAAATAACACACCTGAAGAATGAAGAATTAGCAGATTTTCAACTGCCTTGCACCTTGTGTGGTCATTTACACCTTGCCCAGGAAATGTAAGTTGCATGTAAAATGCTGCCATTCATATTGCCTAGGTATAAATGACTACATCAAGTGTAAGGTAGTGGAAAATGGGTGGTCTTTGGATTTTTTTCCTCATAGGAATTGGAGATTTGTAAATCCAGAATTTTGGTTGGTGAATAGTTATGCCCTGTCCATATTGGGAGCAGAATCATTGTAGATACAAACACCTGTTTAAATGTAGGCTGTTGGTATCAGGTTTCTGATCTCGCACAGCAGGGAAAGAGAGATTTTTCCAAGAGTCATGCTAGAGATTATCTCCCCTAGGAGGCCTATAGTGCAGTTTTATAACAATTCTAAGGGTACAAATTGGCTATGTTGGGAAGATCAGGTCTGTAACATGATAATACTCTATCTGTGTTATAACATGGTCTGGTCCCATCTGCACAGGCAAGACCTAACCATGTTGTAACATGATTGGATAAGTATCATTTCAATACACAGTCACCTGACTAGGAAAATGCAGCTGTGTAAATGCTCCCTAACGCTCCTCAGGAGAGTACTAGAACTCTACTAGCAAAGTAATAACTGTTTTTAACATTGTTCTGCCATAGGTGCTGGAACTGGGGGGGTCCGGCCCCTTCATACTTCGGCCACCATTCCAAAGGACATGCTTCCATGCTGATGATGCTCGTTTAAAAAATAATGTGTTAATTATATTTGTGACTGCTTTATCTATTATCATTTTTACACTGCAAATATTTGTAATAAAAATAATATAAAGTGAGCATTGAATACATTGTATTCTGTTGTACTTGAAATCAATATATTTGGAAATGTAGAAAAACATCCAAAATATTTAATACATTTCAGTTGGTATTCTGTTGTTAAACAGTGTGATTCAAATCAATTTTTTGAGTTAATCACGTGAGTTAACGCTGATTAATCGACATCCCCAATATACATAATATATTTATTATATGTTACATCAAGGGTTTTTTATATTTATAAATATGATATTTTTTGCTACCCCAATACAGTGTGATTCGCTTTAGGCCCTGAACAGATGGGGGCCAGAACCACAGCGGGAGTGCTGGAGCTATTTGTATAGTGAGAGTGCTGAGATGATAATTAACTGTAAACTCTGTATATGATGGAAATCACTTTAAACCAGGGGAGAATTGTATGTCTTCTGCTTTGTGTTTTACCTGCATTCTGCCATATATTTCATGTTATAGCATTCTTGAATGATGACCCATGTTTGTTTAAGAACACTTTCACTGCAGATTTGACAAAACACAAAAAAGGTACCGATGTGTGATTTCTAAAGATAGCTACAGCACTCAACGCAAGGTTTAAGAGTCTGAAGTGCCCTCCAAAATCTGAGAGGGATGAGGCGTGGAGCATGCTTTAAGAAGTCTTAAAAGCACAACACTTTGATGTGGAAATCATAGAATCTGAACCACCAAAAAAGAAAATCGACCTTCTGTTGTGGCATCTGATGGTACTCAGATGATGAAAATGAACATGCACTGTCTGCACTGCTTTGGATCGTTATCTAGCAGAATCCATCATCAGCATGGATGCATGTCCTCTGCAATGGTGTTGAAGCATGAAGGGTCATATGAATCTTTAGCACATCTGGCACATAAATATCTTGCAATGCCAGCTACAACTGTGCCATGCGAACATCTGTTCTCACTTTCAGGTGACATTGTAAACAAGAAACAGGCAGCATTATCTGCAAATATAAACAATGTAAATGTAAACAAATGTGTTTGAACGATTGGCTGAATAAGAAGTAGGACTGAGTGGACTTGTAGGCTCTAAAGTTTTATATTTGATTTTTGAATGCATTTATTTTTTGTAAGTTCAACTTTCATGATAAAGAGATTGTGCTACAGTACTTGTATTAAGTGAATTGAAAAATACTATTTCTTTTATTTTTACAGTGCAAATATGTATAATAAAAATAAATATAAAGCGAGCATTGCACACTTTGTATTCTGTGTTGTAACTGTAATCAATATATTTGAAAATGTGGAAAACATCCAAAAATATTTATATGAATAGTATTTTATTATTGTTTAACAGCATGATTTATTGCAAATAATTTCTGTAATTGTGTGATTAATCACAATTAATTTCTTTAATCGCTTGACAGCCCTTTATTTATTTGGTGAAGATTTAGTTCTCCAAATGCCCTAAAATACTGGGCATTAATTAGTGAGAATGAAAGTGACTTGAAGTACTATGGGCCAGTTCTGTGAGCTCAAAGCTGCCCCCTGCTGCCAGCATCATGTGCAGCCACTGGCGTATTCCCCTTGTGTAGGGGAATCCTCAGGTAACATAAAATCACCGTAATGGCTTCTATGTACCATCCTCCCTGTGGTCACTGCAGGTGATGTGATTTGGGGAAGAAAGTGATATGGCTCTATGGTACTGGTGATCTCTGACTGAAGTTGTGGCCCCTTGATAGTCAATGGAGGTGTGACCAGACTGGCACAAAGCGGCCCCAGGACAGGGGGATCACAAAGATGGTTCAAATCAACCATAGTACCCGCTTCTCCAGCTTCACCAAACACTTGTCAGTCTTAGGATCTGGCCACATATCTGTTTTCAAAACACTAGAATTACATACAGTGCCTGGTCCTTCATATAAGTCTCCCAGGTAAACAGCACTTGGCCTGGCAAGATTTCACAGCTTCATTAAGTGGTTCCCTGTACAACTAAAAGCTAAATGTGTCCCACAAAGGGCATGACTGCAGAGAGTTTTACATCTTGGGGCTTTATTAAAAGGTTACAATTTTCTTAGTGATTAGAAAGGTATATTTGCTAAAGGAGGTGATTAGGGAGGCGAGCAGCAAGTGTGCCAGAAAAAAACTTAGTGATATAGCAACATTCAGTCAATCTCCTCAAAGGATAACAAATAGCCTGAGACGTGGGGCTTTGGCACCCTGACAGAACTTAGTCACCAAGCTTCGGTAATGGCTAAGAAACGGCTTCAACCTGCATCCATTTCAGGAGCTGTGGGGGCTATCAACAATGTTCTTTGCTTTGGCACTGACTTTGAGGTTCCCAGTACGAACACCAGTCCTTTAGGTACCAATGTCTTTGACACCCTCCACTCCAGTACTGTGTCAGGATCCTGGGTGAGGATGGGGCTGGGCAGGACTCATGGCAGGAGATTTGGATTCCAGAACAGAATCCAGAGTCGGAGCCAGTATCAGTCAATGAGATACCAGCGGGAGCCATGTTTCATTTTTGAATCCAATATTTTGTGGACCTCATATCTGTCATGACCCTGGACTTGCACTGCAGGAGGAGACAAGTGTGTTCCATGCACAAAAGAGTTGTTGATGTATGGCTTTAATAGAGACACTGGGTATACCCAAAAGGATCTGGATATTTGGAGCCAAATGGTCACAGGGTTGATCACTGAAGAACAACATCAAAAAGTCTTCCCTGATGCCATCCCAGAGGCTAGAATTTATAGGAGCAATCTTAGACTGAGCAACAGCAAGAGCTTATCTCCCTCAAAGCAAATTTGAAATCATGGTGGACCTCAAACTATGTACAGAATCATCCACAAATGTCAGTAACAATATATCTCAGATCATTCAAACTTATGGCCTCTTGCACAAACATAATTCAGCAGGCCAGACTCCGTGTTGGTGGCATGCAAGAATGGTTGAAGTTTGTCTGCCTCCCAGGCAGACATCATATCAATATGATGACAATTCAAATTTTTCAAGATATCCTTCCATCACTAAACTGATGGAAGGACACTCCTTGGTATGCAAGGGAGTACTATTTTCACTTCCACTGCCCACTGTTTCCATCCTTCACTGGAGAGCACGCTTGGATCACTGTCAAACCCAAGGACTTTGGTCTCAAGAAAACAAGCACCCACACATAAGTGTCTTGGAGCTAAAAGCAATGCAGTTAGTCTGTCTAGCATTTCTACCTATGATCTAAAGAATGCCAAGTCAGGTTATGACAGACAATATCATGGTATGAACAGACAAGAAGCCTGATCTTTCACCCTGGGCAAGGAGCAATTTGCCTGTGGAATTGGTGCATCAGTCATCAGATTACCCTAGAGTAGCTCTATATCTTCCAGAGTTACTGTGACAGGATGTGTGCTCTGCTTTCATCTCTTTCCAAACACACTATTCAGAGACCTTCTTTAGGTAAAATACCCAGTGATTTATTTACAAAGTTCATTCTGACCTCCTTTACAGATTGTGCAGCACCTTTAACAAGCTCCTGAGCCCAGCAGGGGAGAGACCTCCTATGGCCCGGGCTTCTGCCAGCCTACTGCTCTTTAAATTTCTCTCTCACATTTCCTTCCTGTGCCTTTATACTTTTAAGAGGAAACTTGTTAACTCTCTCCAGTTTATTCTCAGTCTATCAGTTTGACACTGTTCCCGTATTCAAGTGCACATGGGGCAACCAACTGAGATTGCGGTGATGCTGGATTAGCTGCTGTAGCCCAACATTCGGTCACAGTTACAAAGCACACGAGCAGATAAATTGAGCAGGCAGTTTCTTTGCAGTCACTAATGGTCCATCAAAGATTCTGTCATCAAAAATATCTGTCACAAATGGGGTCAACCAGTCAAGGACTTGTTTGCCACAGAAATTAACACAAAGTGTCAGAATTTTGGCTCTAGGGGGCCTGCAAGCCCTGGCTTTCAGTCAGATGCTTTCCTTATATATAACTCAGGGGATAATGGATGTGTACCCTCTAATACTGAGGCCTGATCTACACTGGAGGGGGGAGGTTGAAATTGATCTAAGTTATGCAAGGTTAGCTACGTGAATAACGTAGCTGAAGTCGACGTACTTAGATCTACTTACTGTGGTGTCTTCACTCTGGTAAGTGGACGGCTGATGCTCTCCTGTCAACTCCGCCTGCACCTTTCATCCTGGTGGAGTACCGGAGTTGATGGGAGAGCACTCAGTGGTCAATTTATCACGTCTAGACTAGACATGATAAATTGATGCCCACTGTATTGATCACTGCCCGTTGATCCAGCAGGTAATGTAGACAAGCCCTGAGGGTCTTCAGAATACTCAATGCAGGACATGGAGGTAATGATCCTGATAGCATTTGCCTGGTCTAGATAGTTTTGGTATCCAGATCTAAAGAAACTATCCATCCACCTGCCTAAGATATAATTTTCCAAAAACAATGGACAGATTCTTCTTCCAGACCCAACCCAACTGCATTTCACAGCATGGATTCTGGCTGGCTAACAGGTGGAGAGAGAATATTCCTCTGATATTCTCCACAGTCTAACTTGGAACAGAAAAGACTCCACAAATGTGACCATATGCAGCTCAGTATGAAAGATTCATGATTTGGGCAGAACAGCATCTTCTTTGTTCCTTGGAGATACTAATTCCCTTTATTTTGGATTGTTTGTTATCTCTGAAGAACTATGGACTATCTATTAACTCTGTCAGACTGCACCTGGCAGGAATATCATCCATCATCCTCTGATTCAGGGTTACATATTGTTCTCACACCTCCTTAAAGGCCTAGTTCACGTGTTTCCTTCTGTCTGGGAGTCCCACTCCTTCCTGGGAGCTTAATGTGGTTTTAACTAGATTGACGGCTCTCCCCTTTGAGCCCTTGGTATCATATTCTCTACACTATTTTTCAGTGAAAATTGCCTTTTTAGTGGTAATCACATTAGTTCAAAGGGCCAAGGAGTTGCAGGCACTCATGGCAGTCCATTGCACATTGTCTTCAGCAAAGAAAACATTTTTTGGGAACCTTGACAGATCTAAAACTTCCAGGGTCTCACCTAGACTATTCATTGCTTTTGTGGAGAAGGCTGAAAGCCAAGCTATATCAGCTGAAAGAATTTTGAAACGGGTCTCTGATTGCATTAAGCTAAATTATTAGTTAGCTAATTTAGAGGGGGGCCCCCACTTCATTCAAGCAAAAATAAGGGCTCATTCAATCAGAGCACATTCAGCATCTGTGGCTTCGAGATGAGTTCTCATCACTGAAATGTATAAGGCAGCTAACTGTGATCAATACATACAAGACACTGGTTCCTCACAGAGGCAATTAAATCAGATCTACTTAGCAGAATGCTGAATGTCACATGCCATAAAAGCAGGTTTGTGTGTTAGCCTTCTGGATTGCTCCTAAGGATGGGAATTAAAACCACTTCCTACACGATCCTGAATAGTCTCAGCAGGAATGCTGCAAGAATATTTTGCGCCTAGGCAAAACTTCCACCTTGCACCCTCCCTCTTTCCCCCAGAGCATCACTTATTATAAACTTTCAAAATACTTTAAAAAATACACCCTTTTTAGTCACATATACTTCATTCATTATTTCATATGAAAATCTACTACATTTTATTCTACCTTTAGAATATTCAATTATTGTTATTAATAAAATTTATAAAATTAGGATGATGGCTACTCCGTCATACAACAGCAACTGACAATATCAATATGACAAATTTCAACAACCTATACACTCATATTCACACATAATCATATACACTCAAATACTTAACATACACACACGATTGACACAAAGTATTAGCAAAATGATGCAGCAGCACTTGCCAGATTCTTAGATCTGAAACAACTCAACAAAAATAGTTAGCCTCAGTCAACAACCTCCAAAAACTAGTAAACTTAGCTTTATAAACAGCCTGTCAGAACGGGTAATGGCTGTGTGCGACGAGAAAAATGACATCATTGCCACTTTGTACCGTAGTGAAGCAGTACGCTTGCTCCCGCAATGCAGAGCTTGCGTAGACTATAGCTGTAATGAATCATTGATGACGATTTTGAATAGAACCAGACCCCAAACTGATCCCTGTGGGACCCCAGTTGATATGCCGTCCAGCTTGACTGTGAACCACTGATAACTACTCTCTAGGAATGGTTTTCCAACCAGTTGTGCACCCACCTTATAGTAGTTCCATCTAGGCTGTATTTCCTATTTATTTATAAGAAAGTCATGCGAGACAGTATCAAAAGCCTTACTAAAGTCAAGATGTACCATATCTACCACTTCCCCCATCCATAAGACTTGTTACCCTGTCAAAGAAAGCTATTAGGTTGGTTTGACATAATTTGTTCTTGACAAATCCATGTTGACTGTTACTTATCACCTTATTATCTTCTAAGTGTTTGCAAATTGATTGCTTAATTATGTGCTCCATTATCTTTCTATGTACTGAAGTTAAGCTGACTGGTATCTAATTCCCTGGGTTGTCCTTACTGCCCTATTTATAGATTGGCACTATATTTGCCCTTTTCCAGTCCTCCAGAATTTCTCCCATCTTCCATGACTTCTCAACGATAATCGCTAAAGACTCAGATATCTCCTCTGTCTGCGTCTTAAATATTCTTGGATATATTTCATCAGGCCCTCATGACTTGATGACATCTAACTTGTCTAAGTAACTTTTAACTTATTCTTTCCCTGTTTTAACAGTCAAGATTGGAGTATGGGGGGCGTGAGCACCCATCGGCGCTGGGGGAAGTTGCTGCCTATGCTGGGATCCAAAAACTCAGTTCAACTCCAACTTGTCTCTCATGTTACTTTATTAATCAACTCTTTGACCATGGTGGCCAGGCCCAAATGCAGTGAGTTTATATACAGGGTGATAAATTGCAAGCCTTGTCACACTAAATTTTTCCTGGCCAAATCTTGAATCTAATTGGTTTGGACATCATGCAGATCATGTACGGATCAATCACTTTGTAGATCCTGGAATGACCAATCGCTTATATCCTTACCTTATCTACATTTCAAGTTTGTCAGGTTAGAGTGTTCCCACTATATCAACTAGCCTGAACACACCATTTCTAGCACACAGACTCTTACACCTTTAGTTACAGAGTAACCTAGTACTCAAATTAAACAATGTGCAAGCTTACTCATGCCCAGAAAGGTCTATGCCTACAGACATAACCCTCATTGTTAGTCACTAATTTGTTTTGCTCTCTGGGATGAAGAACTGTCCTCTTTCACTGACACATTGAAGTTTCCATGTTTGCTCTTAGTTAATGGCTATCTTTGTTTAGGGAATGAGGCCATACAAATGCATTGGGGTTTTATCTCCATGTTGTCTATACTTACTCTAGTCTAGTGAGACACGGAACTGGCATATATAAGATTGCAACACTTTTCAACTTCTGTTTCTCTAGAGGGGAAGCAAGACTCACATTAACTAAAAGGCACTGAACTGCTGCATAAAAGTACAAGCCTTATGAGCATGTTTTGAGATTCACAGGATTTACCTCCAAATCTTAGGAAAAACACAAGTTAGAAGTCATGCCCCTGCCCCATCTATGGATGATTTACAGTAGTCGGCAACCTTTCAGAAGTGATGTGCCACATCTTCATTTATTCACTCAAATTTAAGGTTCCACGTGCCAGTAACACATTTTAATGCTTTTAGAAGGTCTCTTTCTAGAAGTCTATACTATAGAACTAAACTATTGTTGTATATAAAGTAAATAAAGTTTTTAAAATATTTAAGAAGCTTTATTTAAAATTCAATTAAAATGCAGAGCCCCCAGACCAGTGGCCAGGACCCAGGCAGTGTAAGTGCCACTGAAAATCAGCTTGTGTGCCACCTTTGTCACATATGCCATAGGTTGCCTACCCCTGATTTTACAGGAAACGCTGAGAATCAACACCACAAACTGAGCAGTTACTTACCTTGCACTGTGGTTCAAGAGGTGTAATCTGGATGTAGTCCACTCTTGATGTGCATGCTTCTGAAATCAAAATGATTTGGCCAGTTGTGCTTGTTGGGGTGGTACCTGTGCCCTCCAAAGGGCATAAAGGGCAAAGTGTCACCAACCATCCATCAGTTTCTTCACCAACAGAAAATCTACAAGAATTCACACTAGTGGAGAAGGAGGACAGGGCTTGAAATACACCTGGAGAACATAATACTTGGTTCCTTGAGATGTAAGGTAAATAGCCATTCTTTCTTTTTCAAGTGACTGTGAATCACCAAGAGTGGAATACATATGGACAAACAGTAGGATGATGTAGAAAGAGTGGGTGCCTATAGTCTATCTAAATAATGACTGTAAGACAGCTCTGCCAAGAGAATCTTTTAAAACATAATTTGTTGTGATTTTTTTTCCAAAAACACTTTAGCTCCATTTTCTAAAATGATCCAGGCTCCTGGGACTCTAAAACTCATGGAGAGGGTTTAGGTTTATAAAAGCTTAAATCAAATCTGAAAATGGGATCAAGGCTTGTAAATCATGTAAGTGGCTCTTGAAAATTTTACCCTATGTCTCCCTTGTTCTCTCTTTTCCCTATCCTTAAAACCATGTCTACACTGCAAAATTATGTCAACCTAACTTACAGTGGCATACAGCCACTGAAGTTATAAAATCACTTGTATGTATGCACACTTGGCTCCTTGTGTCAGTGGTATGTGCCGTCACCAGGAGTGCTTGTATTGGTTGTATTGTCAGTGTGGGGCACTTTGGGACAGCTCCTGAAAGTCAGTAATGGTTGATGTAAGCAATGTGGCACTGACACAGAGTCAACCTAATTACATCAACTGTGACTCTACGCCACTTGAGGAGGTGGTCATAGGAGCTCACTAAATGGGTGCTCCAGGGCTGGAGCACCCACAGACAGCCCCCCCAGTCAGCTATTCCATAGCATACATGAGATGCTGCAGGGGAGGAGCGAAGGCAGGGTGCACTTGGGGGACAGGGAAGAATGGGGTAGGAAGAGGTGGAGCAGGGGTGGGAAGAGGCAGGGCAGAGGTGGAGCATTGGCAGGGATGGAGTGGGGGAAGGGCCTAGGGCAGAGCTGAGGGAAGAACCCCCGCCCCAGCACATTAGAAAGTCATTACCTCTGGAGGTGGTGGTACTAAATTGGCATAGAGAGGCATTTATGTCAGTGGGAGCCAAATTTAAGTGAAAACACTTTCACAGGCCCACAACTAGGTGGACACGAGGCTGTAGTCCTCCTTTTTCTCTTTTGTTTCTCTTGGCTATGTTTACCTTTTTCCTTCCCTCTCACTTCCTCCTTCTCCATTCCCCTTTGTTATGTTCTCTCTCTCCTCCATCATTTTCAATTGCTCCTTCCAGTCCTGCATTCTCTTCCTCGTACAGTCTCTCTCTCCTGCCAAAAACTCATTAAACTGTCACTCCACCTAATAGCTCTTTTCTAAAACATCCACCCAATCTTTTCCTCCTACTTCCCCACCAATCTAGTCACCCTCCACTGGGTTCTATCCCACCAAGTCACTCTCTGTCTCTGTTCGTTTACAAGGTGTCAATCACTAGTCTAGGCAACAAGCCCCACATCCTCAAAGGTATTTGTGTAGGTTAAATCAATGGAAGTTAGGTACCTAAATACCCAACTCCTCACTGCTTTCTCTCTCCCTCTAACATAGAACTAGTGAGACCTGAAATAGCTTTGAAAAGCAGTCTGCATTGACTTCATCTCCTGCCCTTTCCTCACAAAGTTTGCTTCTTTCTTTCTCTTCTATGCACAGATCCTCTAAAAACAGAGTGTGTGGTGAAGATAAGGCAATGCCGCTGGCGTGCAGTAGTTTTCCAGCTATTTCCAATTGCCAGCACAGCCCTTAGAGCAGCGGTTCTCAAACTTGTTGGGTCGGTGACCCCTTTTTAATTTGCTGTGTTCTGTGGTGCCCTGGGGGTATCTCAGCCAAAATGCCGCCGAATTGAACACTTCCGCCGAGAGCAGAAGCTTTCACTTTGGCGCCTTTTCAGTGGACACACTCCCACATTCGGAGCAGCCACCGAAATGCCGCCAAAGCTATCGGCAGCTCGCGACCCCCTGGAATTGCCCCGCGACCCCCGGGGGGTCGCGACCCCCAGTTTGAGAACCACTGCCTTAGAGCCACTGACAATGGTCTATAAGTTAAGGCAGCGGCTCTGAGGCTGTTTTAATTTATACTGGGGCCCAGGGCCAGCTCTAACTTCTTTGCTGCCTCAAGCATGAAGAGCACAACTGTCCCCAGCCCCCCAAAAAAGGGCGGCCAGTATGTGCTGCCCCAAGAATGGCCAGAATGCCACCCCTTAAAATGTGCCACCCCAAGCACATGCTTCCTCTGCTGGTGCCTGGAGCCAGCCCTGCTGGGGCCAAACTGGTCCCTGGCCAGCCCCAGAAACAGGCATAAAAACACCTTTGCCCTAGACTTCACTCCAGTCCTGTGTTGTTGCAGCTTGGCCAGAAACAAAAATGAGTGCCTATGAAACCTACTGTGCCTGGCTTATCTCATTAAATATAGCTTTTTTATACTTAAAAATCTCATGACATTCAAGTATGTTATTTTGGGCGTATCTGCAAGTGAGTGCTGGGCCCCACTGGAAAGCAGAGAATCTCCCCATCCCAGTGAGATAAAGCTGCCATTTCTAATCCTGTAGTGTCCTGAGAGATTAGATTTAGAAATTGAGGTTTTTATTGTACAGAGAACCTGTTACTGGCCCACGACTGAATCTTGCACCATCCTGGCCTTCAGGCAAGGACAGTTTTGTGAAAGAAATTCTATATTTGAGGGAGGAGTAAGCATTTCTCTGGCAGGTAGACTTTAAAAATATGGTGATTATTTGAAGCTCCTCGTGGGGTTTGAAATGTTAAAATGAGACCTGCGGGTGATAGATTAGTGGACAGGTGAAATGGTCATATGTTATTATTTAGTTTTGGTTGCATGTAAATGCCCTAGCTCAGTTCCAATCTCCATTGTCCTAGGCAGTATAGTATAGCACATAGAAACAGTTCCTTCAGCAAAGATCTTAAAATGAAATAGAAAAGACAGTAGTAGTATCCCCATTTTACAGACAGGGAGCTGAAGTACAGAGAGATTAACTGACTTGCCAAAGGTCACATGAGAATTCTGTGGTGAAACTGGGAATTGAAACCAGATCTGCCAGTCTAGTACCTTCAACACAAGGCCACCCTCACTCTCTTAGTATGTGATCATATATATTATTTATTTTATATTTATATTATGGTAATGCCCAAAGGTCCCAATTAGGAGGGTGCTGTGCAAACAGAGAAAAGAGACAGTCTCTGTTCTGAAGAGCAGACAGTCTAAAGATGGTTGCGGGGGGAGGGGAAAATGGGCAAGGAAAGGGGCTATCACATAGCAAAATATAAACTGTGCTGGTATATTGCCCATACAACATACAAGCAAAACTATAAACAGCATAGATATGTTGCCCATATGTATGAAAAGGGCAAGATAACTTTTTCTCTATCTACTCCCAGCTGTGCTCAAAGTGAGCAGAAACTGAATACCAACATGTGTTTTTATCTGAAACTTAGTACCAGTATGTTTTTTCACCTCATATAAACAAAGAAAAAGAAGGGTTTGTTCTGCTTCACTGGAGCAAAATAATAATACAATAGAATACCATTCAGCAACACAAATAGCAACTGTCCTGTGACCTCTCTGTTTAAATGGGTATCCATGGTGAGATCCACATCGTTTCTGTTAGATGGCTTCAGAACTGTGTGGCAGTTTGTACTGTAGATATAGAAGAGAAGAGAGGCTGAAAAATGCCATTTACAGTTAAATAATGAAGTACGATATAGAAGTTTCATTACCTCAGACTGCAGAAGTCAACGCCCCAGCACTATTAGTGTATTTCTATTCATCCTGCTTTTCCAACACCATTCAAATTAAGAGCTAGACTGTGCCTTTAGGCACAGCCCTGAGCAAGGGTGGCACATAAATTGCACCACTCCTGGCACAATGCCTTGCTTTCTTCCCCTTGCTTTGACTGGGCAGAGGATAGCAATTTGCTGCTGGCTTCTAGTCTGCAGCTGCTCCAGGGCTCTGGGCTCAGAGGGCAAAAGGGCATCTCAGTACTATAGGCAGGGCCGGCTCTACCTCTTTTGCCGTCCCAAGCCAGAAAAAAAAAAGCCACCCAAACTGCCAAAGGGACAAAAAAAGGCGGCTGAATTGTGCCGCCCCAAGATTGAGCGGAATCCTGCCCTTTACAATGTGCGGCCCCAGATACGTGCTTCCTTGGCTGGTGCCTGGAGCCGGCCCTGACTATAGGCAGTAGTTATGGATACCTACAGCATAAGTGGCCCGTAATGCCTGAAGGGGGAAACTGCAGACAGCTCAGGCAAACTTCATCAGGTGCCTGTTTTCTTGTGAGAACACATGAGTTCCACAGGATTGACCTGAAATCCCAGCACTCACCGTTTTATTGTAAGTGTTGGCTGCACTGGATATATGGCATACCAGGAGGTAGAGAAATAAAGACAAGAACCAGATGCGGGAGTCTGATAGAATTAGTAATGAAATGGTATGTATCTTGGAGCCTTTACGTTTTCATGCTAAGGGATATCTATCAGCAGTATCACCAATCCCAGATTTCAAAAATCATGAGTCAGGCCCCCAGATGTCACGACATTAGCTTAAAAAGCATGAGATTTGAAAAATAACGTCTGAGGTTCTTTTTATTTATTTTCCACTGTTGGGGAAAATAGGGTTCATACTTTCCATCTTTTCTCTACAAATACAGGGGCTAGAAACTTATTCTTTTAATGAAAGCTGAGTTCTCAGGTAATAACCAGAATCCAGAAGCTGAAGCTTTAAGAAAACCCCTAAATATCATGAGATTCATAATAAAGTCATGAAAGTTGGCAAAACCTGAAACACCCTGCAGTCTGCCTGATATTTGAGTTCTGTCTTATTTGCCAAACTTGGATCATATACTTCCAGACAAAATCCTAGAAGGGAAATCCAGGCATAACATTAGCAAAGTTAACAATTTAAGTTAACTTGATATCAGTTTAAGTTGATAAAAAAAGTTATCACGTTAACAATTCTGAGCCAAGCCCTGGACCTAGTAAAATCAAAACTCCTGTTGAATACAATGGGACTAAGACTGCCTCATATAGCTTTATTTATTTATTTATTTATTTATTTAAAATCCATCTATAAGCCTCTAGAAACCAAAGCTGACATTACTGAGTGGGCAGGGGATGGGCAAAGAGGACATTTGCCATTCCCCCTCCCCTAAGATCTTTAAGGGGCCCCAAATTATAAGCAGATTTGGGCTTTTTTGTTTTCTTCAACCAGATGTTTCCCCCCCTACATTGTGAGTTGCAGATTTTGGGGCTTCTTTTTAAAGTGGACACTTGTTTGGGGGCTTCTCAGAGCACCTGTTTGGCATGGAAGCCCAAATAAGGCTAGTTCTCCTGGCACGACACATCATTTTCAAATTACTGACATTTTCAAGTTCCTGAGGGACTGCAAGGTGGCATCCTTACAGCTGCTGGGATACATATGCATCCATAGAGTGGCAAATGTGCATTATTTTAGACAAGACACTGTCATGCTTTCTCAGGATGCCCAGGAATGTGACTTATCTTGTTAACCCCCTGACTCCAGCGAGAGGAAGACTTGCTGGCGCTTAACTGGGTGTCAGCTCCCTGACACCACCAGTCTGTTAGCCACCCAAAAAATCTTCTCAGGGGTCTGCCAACCCTTACTTTGCCTTAACAATAGGTGCACCCCAATCCCTGAGCTCTGTTGAAGCATTCCCTTGCAGTATCTTGGACACTCATATAAATGAACAGGTAAGTTGTCTCCAAAGGAGCAGTGCACATACCTGGTTGTTTAGTTTAACTGAGGATCAGCTCCAGCATAACATCACAGCACTGAGATATATTTATAGTGAAAACAATCATAAGTTTATTTTGAAATATTTATTATGAAATAAGAGATAGTGACTAAGGATAATGGTGGACAGAAATACTCACGTTTTAAACAAAAAGTATAACATGCTTCCTGGAGTCTAAACTTAACATTAACAGGCTCAAACCTTTGTCTAAAGAAGTTTATTTCACTTGAAGCAATCTCCCAGTGTCTCCAATCAACATGTCTGGGATCCCTCTTTCATTAACACAAAAAGTACTGCCTTTGTGCTTCCTCAGTGAAAGATGGAGAGGTATACTTTTGCCTTCCCCTATATTCTCTAAAGTGCAGAGTTAGGATGACCCCAGTGGTGTGCTGCTCCATGTTGCCTCCACATTCTCGTGTTGATGTTGTTTGCAAACAGGCGTCCATTGTGTTAACATACAAAGCTTATTTTACATGTGACTCAAGGCAGACAGGTGCATATACTCTTTTGTCTGGCCAAAACCTGCTTGTCAACTCTGATTTGATTCAGACTTCAAAATACATATTCCAGTATTTATTCACAACTCCTTAAATATCATCAGTACATACATCTCACAATTCTGAAGATCAGTAATACATAAGCTTTTATCAGATACCTCACTTGACCCTTTCTGGATAAATACTTTGAAAGCAATGTGGTGGGTGTAGTGAGGTGTCCAGCCTGGCATAAGTGACTTACAGAACAGTGAACACTTGGCTAGTTTGCATTGAAGGGTTGTTAGGGTCAGACACACCAAAATGAATTTATGTAACTGTTGAGTCATAAAATTAAACAGAACATTCTAATGGGAGTGAAAACTGCAAACCATTACACATCGTTGCTTGACCGTACACTGGCTTGTTCTCATATAGAACAAATGTTTTTATTCTTTGGTAAGGAAAAGTGGATGAACAAGAATCATCTATTAAAATTTTTTCTTACCTTTCTGAATTGCAAAGGCACTACTGGAGCAGAACTTGCTGAAACCACTTGGAAGCAACTAGAAGATCTGGGACTTAAAATAACAGATGGCAGAGCCCAATGTTATGATCACGGCTCCAATATGAGGGGCAAGCACAAGGGTTTATAGGCACAAAGGAGGAAAGTTAACTCCCGTGTCATGTACACACAGTCGCAACAGGAACTTCCTGATTTCTGATGCTGCTTCCCTCCTCCCTTGAGACCAGAATTTTATTTGGTATACTGAAAAGAATCTGGTAGCTCTCTTAAAAGGCAGGATACTTTCTAAAAGCATGTGGATATTTCCCTGAACTCCCTGTTTGAAATAAGATGGAAGACATGCATAGATGCTGTAAAATCTGTCGAATAACAGTTCCCCCAGATCTGTGACACATTTTGGGAGCTACATGACTGTACTTCTGACAGTATCTGGCTTGCTCAGAGGCAAAATCTTTGCAAAAGAAATTGTCTTCTTATCTTTTCATGATAGCCCTCATATAAAGCTATGATCCCTCTGTGGTCAGATGCCTGGAGCTGTCTGTCTGATTAGTTCTGCTCTCCTGAGAAAGAGCATGAACTTAGTTAACTGTCCCTTACAAAAGAGGAAATGGAGACCCAAAACTGCAATACCTTCCAGAAAGCTGAGTGCTGGTGCTCCCAAAGGATGGCTACTGGAGTTACTGCAGAAAGGAACTGCTCTAGAAAAACCAAGTGGACAGAAGGAAGACTGTTTGGAGCCCTTTATTGCCAAAGCTCTGCAGTAAGAGGCAGGAAAACTTGTTACTTGTGCAAAAAGGGAAGAATCTGCAAGGGTTTTGATTATGTTTTGTTGAGAAATAATGGGGTGTACAAATTGCACACTGATCTGGAAGGGATTAAAGGACAATACTGCGCCAGATAACACTGCCCCTCCAGCTCTGCAGAACATGGTCTAACTGGAGAAAGATTTGAAAAGAGGAGGCGATCATACCTACCCTGAAGGCTCCTGATAAAGGTGCTGGAGAAGGCTCCCTGGAGGGACTAACTCCGTCTGTGGAGCCCAGTTGGGGCTGATGGTTTGATTGCCTTTTCTTTTGCTTTCAACCTGAGTTAGACTGGGGAGAACAGCAGATGGTAGGAAGTGATCTAGAGAGCGTACCTTGGAAGGTACCTTTGGGGGCTAGACACTGCCGACCTTCCTAGGGTGCTGGACTGGAACCTGGTGGAGTGTGTGGGCCCAAGCTCTCCTACCACTGCCCACCTCACTGCACCTCTGATTAAAAGAGGGTCTGGGATGCAAGACTTACTCACTGGGAGGTGGCACTAGGTGTGATAACCACTTCGCCACCTACCCATACCTTGGATTTAGGTGATTTATTTGAGCACCTTGAACTTCATAGTGAGGTGTAAAAGGATTATATTGACTGTTGACACTGTTACACAAAGGCTTAAATAAAAGCAACTATTCTCTGATGAAAACAACTTCCTGGATTCCTTAAGAAGGCCCAGACAGAATTAATCCCAGGGAATGAGCTGACTCAGCAAGGACAAAGCTTGGTCTGCTAGAATAGGCATAATTCTTTTACACCTCACTATGAAGTTCAAGGTGCTCAAATAAATCAGCATACGCAGCAAGCAGTCTCAGGGAAATGATACAGGTTTTAGTATGGCATGCCGATTAATAGAAACAGCAGCAGCAACCTTCCAGGATTATTGTGAAACAGATTTTGATGTAGCTCTTGAGAAAGCCAAAGAAATGGCTCATGAGTTGGATGTAGAACCAATATTTCCAGTTAGTCACTAGAGAAGATGACCGAAAAGGTTATTTGAGGATGGAGCAGCTGACAGTAGATATAAAAGACAATTTCAGGACTGATTTCTGATATTTACTTCTCAACATTATTATTGCAGAAACTTACAGCAGGTTTGCAAGAATTTTTATCTATGTATGGCTTCTTACATGTATTCCCCAAACTAGATGGTGACTCTGTGGAAAAGGCATGTAAAGAATTGGCTGCATCTAAAGATTTATCAGCTGACCTTTTGGATGAATTTGTGACATTAAATTGTAATGTAAAGTAAAAACTCAGCATGAGATTCTGAACTTTTCATTAAGAACACATTTCCCATGTATGTATGTAACCATTCCTATTATTGTCAAGAATCGGAGGGGCAGCCATGTTAGTCTGGAATTGCAGAAGTGACAAAGAGTCTTTGTCACACTCCTATTATTGTGGCTTCAGCTGAATGGTCTGTCTCCAAATTAAAGATTATAAAGACATATTTATGGTCTCAAATATCACAGGAAAGTGTGAGTGTTTTAGCCCTATTGTTTATTGGAAGTTAAGTTGGAAATGATCAATACTGTTGCGTCCAGCAAGGCAAGAAAGATTTTGTTGAAATGATTTTACATCAATACAGGGTGAACTTTTTTCATATTCTTTTATTAATTTAAGATGAAGTGATTAATTTGCCTATTTCAGACCAGGGATTGAGGTCTAATGAGACATTGAAGTCCATATTCCTTATGAAAATATGCTTATGATGTGAATGACATAACTGAGATATACTTTATGCCAGATGACTCAAGTGAGATATCATTGGCAAGATTATGATTTACTGAATGCTTATCCAATTTGTATGCCTGCATCATTTCTGCATCTGAAGTTAGGAATATTGCCCATGTATCTGTATTTCAACTATGTTACTTTGGGTGATGCCCACAGCTAACACTTCAGGTACAACAATGGAAAAGCCAGACAGGGCAGATGGCTCATCAGCAGTGCTTAGCATATAACAGAAAAAAATATTCTTATTCCAGGTTGTTTTCCAAAATGGAGCTTCTGGAATTTCCCAGGTATTAAGGAGCCAGTGTGGTGACAGTAGTGTTAATATCTGGCACAGTTTTTGTTTTGACTCTCCTTATGGGGTGAATTTCATTGTGAATCACCTAAATCTTTAAAATAGGGCTCAAGTGGAAAATAGGCCTTGTGCTGAGCCTCTGCATAGGTGTGAAATTCCTTCAATAGGAACAAATGAAAGGAGAAAGAGAAAAGCAGAGAAGAAGGGTGGAAAGGTGCCTAAAAGAGAGAGGGGGTGAAAAACTACCTCAGAATGAGATGGCTGTAAAGGAGAGCAGAAAAGGTAGCACAGAGAAAGGGGAGGAAGAAGAAGAAAGTGGAGGGGGGGAAAGGAAGAGAAGTGGAGATGAGATAGTGAAGGCTTCTGTGTAAGAAAACTAATTTCAGAATGAAACCACCACTTCACCAGAATGAAGCCAGAGAAGCTCTCTCAGGACAGAAGCAATATGCTCAGAAATCCAAGTTTTAATAGTGAAGTTCAACACAAGCTGAAAATGCCTCAGGGAAGTAGCAGAGAGATCTGAACATAATGAATTACAGAAGCGAAGTCAGGATGTAATAAAAGCCTCAGTACCCCTTTGAGATAACATGTGCTCTTACCTGGAGAGGTTCCTAAGTAGGGTGACCAGACAGCAAATGTGAAAAATCAGGATGGGCGTGGGGAGGAGGGGGTAATAGAAGCCTATATAAAAAAAAGACCCAAAAATCGGGACTGTCCCTATAAAATGGGGACATCTGGTCACCCTATTCCTAAGAGGGCAGTGGGAGCTTTAGAGAAAGCACAGGTTCCAAAATTGCAAACTTCAGAAACAGGAAGAAGAGAATTGCCTTCTAAAGAAACAGCTAGGAGAGAAGATTCCTCTGCTGAGAGAGGTCAGTCAGTAACAACCCTGTCTTTAGTTATCATTGACACACTGAAATCAGAAAGGCAGTTATGTAAGGCAGCAAGAATTGCTGCAAAGGCTGACTGATATATCTTTTTTTTCTCTATATATCAGAGATGGGGCCGAGCCACCAAGCTCAACTCTGACTTCAGGTCCAGATCGAAGTTTCATCAGAGTTTGGATCCTGGATTTTGGGCCAGGCACAAAGTTCATCCAAACTTCTCAAAGCTTGGGAATGTTCAGATCCAGATTTTTTAGCATTGATGTGTCTGCCTTTCTATATTGATGTGTAAGTATCTAAATAGAATAGAACTAGTTTCTTTCTGATGATGACAACAGAACAATATATCTGTAGCGGGGTGGCTACCTGCTCCCAGCCACAAAGGGTTAAAATCAGCCCAGAGAGAAGGCTGGGGCAGTAGGGTAAAGCCCAGGTTGATTGAGAGAGTAGGGTCAGCTGGGTGGCCACGCCCCAAACACTCCTCAAGCCCTTATAAAGGGCTGAGAGGCCAAGGCAGCAGAGTAGTGTCTCTTCTGTCTTGAGAGGTAGACTGGCCTGTCTGTTGGGGAAACACAAGGTACTGAGAGTGGAGCAGGGCTGGGCCAGGCAAGAGGAGCTGGGGAAGCTCTGGCCTAGAAACCTCCAGTCTGCAGGGCCTGGGGGGAAGGCCCAACAGAGGGTACTGGGGTTGCAGGGGGCAGCCCAGGGCTAAAAAGACAGAGGCAGCAGGCCAACCCCCCTTGCTGGTGATGAGTGGCAAGTAGACTGCAGTCCGCCCCAGTGAGCGGGGGCAAGTGGTGACTGGCAGTTGCCTAGACTGAGGCAAGGTGGGGATAGGGGGTGGGGGTTCCCTGGGGAGGGGAGACCCTGAGATGGTGGAGGTATTGTGGGGCACAGCACCTGAGGTAGGATGGCACTGGGGCCCAGGGAGGGGTACCAGGGGCCAGTAGCATGTGGGACTACAGCCTGCAGAGGGCACTCCAGGAGCTGGTGAGCTAATTCCCTGGTTGGACCAGCAGGAGGTGCCGGTGGTGAGTCACTGTTTCGCTACAACATCTTATTAAGAATGGTACACAGATATAAAATAAAAAATAGTGTGCTCAAAAACTGCTATGGAAAGGGGAATGTTAAATGCCCTCACATTTCTCTGTTTGTAAATAGGAGCATTCCTAGGAGTAATAGCTGAGTACTCTGTGAGCACTATATATTATTATATAGTGTGTGTAGGGAATGCTTAATGAAGGGTAGAATGCCTGAGTGGGAGGTCTGGTAGCTGAAAAGATCAAGTTACAGACAGAGGAGACAAAGAGATCAAAAGCTAATACCACAATATGAAGATCAAAGTATTCAGCCAAGGATTGAAATGAAGTGGTAGTTTAAAGGATTTGACCAGAATTTCCTTAACATCAGTAATTTCTTTATTTTGGAAAGTAACAATAAAGCTCTCCTCTAGGTGATTTTTTTAAAAAAATCTTCACAGCTAATGATTTGTTGTGCTTTGATAACTTCAGCTGAAAGCTTCTATGTGGATCTGTACAGTGCAAGTCTTGCCTGTCTAGATTCTAGATAGTTCATTCTTGCCATGTGTCACTTCATAAACATTTGAGGAACTTTTTTATGCTTTTGGTGGTAACTTTGAGCCTGATCCAGGTCTCACTCACCCTGTCTATTACTATTAATTGTACTGTCTCTGAAGGATCAGAGCTCCATTGTGTTAAGCATCGTACATATATTTTACCAAAAGACTATCCCTGCCCCAAATAGCTTATGATCTAAATAAAAGAGATACAAGTAGATACAACAAACAGATAGGAAGAAGCACAAGGTAGTAATGAGACACTTATAATTAGTGTACCAAGCTGTGGTTACGGGATTCTAACTATCTAGTCACTGTCAAGGCCCAGGTGGGTTTTAAAGAGACTTAAAGGAAAGATTTGCTGATTCTTACAGAGTTCTTCCCAGGCATAGAAAGTGAGTGGTATGGGAGAAAATAAGGAAAGACCTTCAGTTAGTTGAGGTATGCTCAAATCTTGTTATCCCTGGTCAGCTGTTTGTCATATGCTGTATACTGTAAGCAGTTAAAGAAAATTCTGTGCTTTTGGAGTGAGAAGATGAACTTTATCCCTGTTGTTGCTGGATTTATTATACTCAGAAAACTTAGATGCAAACTCCTAGACAATCAGAAGTTAAAGGTCATGTTAAATATATATATCACTGAAAGATCATTTCCTCTAGCTTTAAGATAAACATCTCAGATTTTTTATAACTATGCTTTTCATGTCATAATCATTTATGAAATTTTAATGTCTGTTCCTGAGATGAGTACCTCAGTTAGTTGATTCAATATTTAATATTAAAGATGACATGAGAAAAGCTTTGCAAAAAGATCCATAGAACTGTTAACAATATTTTTGATTTGCATAAATATTCAGCTAAACTGCAACATAAAGCAGCAAAAATATTTCTATAAACCACAGAAAAATATATATGCAAAATCAAACTACATGTTTTAATACAGAGGTTCCCAAACTGCTGGCCGTGATACAATTCACGCCAGTACATTCTCCAGTTAAGCTCTTAGGCTTTCTCTACACTACTACAGGGGAAATTTGATCTAAGCTACACAATTTGAGTTACATGAATAAAGTAACTCAAAGTGATGTGGCTTTGATCTACTTTCACACTATGCAGAGTCTACACTACGCAATGTCCCTTACTTTTCTCTATCTGCTGGAGTACAGGAGTTAACTTGAGAGCAATCTGCGGTCAATTTAGCAGGTCTTCACTAGATCTGCTAAATCAACTACTGATGCCTTGATCACAGCTCAATCCCCTGGTAAGTCTAGACAATACCTTAGTACAGTGGTAGGCAACCTATGGCATGTATGCCAAAGGCGGCATGTGAGCTGATTTTTAGTGGCACTGTCAGGATTGCCTCCCCACTCTGAACTCTAGGGTACAGATGGGGGAACCCACATGAAAAAAGAAATACCACCTCCCCAAGCTTATTTTACCGCTTGAGTTAAAATGTTTTTCCCCAGAACACAACTTCTTCTGTGTCTGGACTTAGTATGCTGCCACCATCAAGTGAGAATATCTCAAACTATTGGACATGGGCCACTTGAAGCCCCTCTTTCTTTCCACAAAACCCCCAAACTTATTCCCTCCCTGGGAAGCTTGAGAGAAAAGCCTCGCCTGATCCTGCGAGACGTGCCTGATCCAAAACCAGGATCTTACACAATGGAAAACAAGCAGTCAGATTCTTAAAAGGAAGACTTTAATAAAAGAAAAAAGAGGAATAAATCCCTTATAACCATCAATAGAACAGCATCTACCATAATCAACAAAAGAATCAAGAACCCAAACCTCTCCCCCGAGGCAACTTTCTCCCACTGTTGATATCTCTGCTGAATCTTACAATATCAAGAAGCACCCAGCCAGCACTCACCCCTGAGAACCCTCCAAATGATAAAAAGAAGGTAAACTTACTGACTACCTTACTTGATAGAAAGCTATAGTTACAGTGGAAGAAATAGATGTGGTTCATCCCATAGCTGAGTTTAACAGAGAAGAGACCAGAGAGAAACTGAAACTCAAAATCCATTGTCTCCTGAGGAATTTCTCATTGGTCAGTTGTCCACCTCTCAGGTTACCTTTAGCTTAACCCCTTACAGGTAAACAATAATTCTAGGCTACTTTATACTTATGACAGGCACTCACACTGCCCGGGTCCTGGCCACCAGTCTGGGGGCTCTGCATTTTAATTTAATTTTAAATGGAGCTGCTTAAACATTTTAAAAATGGTATTTACTTTACATACAATAGTTTAGTTATATATTATAGACTTTTATAGAAAGAGACCTTTTAAAAAGTTAATATGTATTATGGGCACATGAAACCTTAAATTAGAGTGAATAAATGAAGACGTGGCACACCACTTCTGAAAGGTTGCTGATCCCTGCCTTAGTAAATCTTTGACTCCACAAGTGACTCCTGTAATCTTGTTCAGTTTGATACAAAATTGTCTTCCCTGTTTGAATGCCACACTTTACTCTTGACTCTTTAAAAAAACATTTGCTAAAAGCAGGGGTACTAAACCAATTTGTATAGTGAGGGTGCTGAGAGCCATTGAACCAAACTGCAAATCCTCTATGATGGAAACCACTTCAAGCCAGGGGGTATAGCAACACTCCTAGCACCTCTAGTTCCAGCACTTATGAAGAAAACTAGTTTCAAAGATCTTGAAGCATTTCTGTGAATGCACATTGCTAAGGATTTCTATCATTATAATGGTTCACATTAAAATGAAAAGGAAACATGGGCATTATTTATTTACAACGTTATAGTTTATATGTATGCAATAATTAAAACTAATAATTTCCCTCAAGAAGTGTTAATAGTGGACTGCAGTGCCTATTTCAACTGCACAGGTGGGCCTCAGGGAAAAAAGTTTGGGAACCCCAGGTTTAATATATTTACTATGGACTTCCCAGCTAGAAAAATGTATTTTACACAGTGTAAGCCATAAAAGTAATGAAAGTTGCATACAGCATTGAATTGAATGAAGAACTGTGGTTATGCTCATTTCTGTCTGTGAATGAGAAGAATCTCTTGTCATGACTTTCTTGGAGTCACAGTGACATTTCCATTATAATAATAGTCACTGCTATGACCTACATACACTTTTATGCCTTTTTCCCCTCCATACAGACAATCAAATATTCAATTTGATTAAAATCTGCAGAAACCTAAGAAGTAAAACAAAATAAATAGTTTAAAATGTCATTCTGCAATTTACAAAGCCATTGTCATAAAGATTATGTTGCTAGGTGACATCAGATGATATCATCCACTAAAATACTGCAGTTTTTTTCAAATGAAGTAATCAAATCATTTTAGACTGAGTGATTTTGTATTATAGCAAAGTGCCACCTTGGCTATAGTTAGCTGCGTATGAAGGAACTGATTCCCCTAGACAAGCAGCAGGAAGATACAGAGAGAAGAAAATGCTCTGGGAGAGGCAAACAACAAAAATGGAGCTGGAGTGAGAGACTTTAGTAGGGGCCTGCCAAGCCAGGAAATGACTGCTGGAAATGAGAAGTCTCTAGCAGGGAACCCTAAGGTATTATGTGGGAATTGAGGAAAGATTACAGAGGCTACTAGGGGAGCACATGCTCTAGCCTGAGTCTTCAAGAACCCTAGCAGGAATGACTGCAAGGGTGGGCTTGTGGAAGGATTTGACAACTTTGTTTTGGGGTTAATTTTGTTGTTTTAAAAAATCCAGTCCCAAGGAGGGGCCTTTTACTGAACCAAAGAAGAACTGTTTGATTTAAGAGGCCCTGAGTTGAAGGGGGAAACTAAGGCAAGGTGCCTGCACTGTGACCTCAGGGCATAATGGGGTGCTTGAGAGGGGACTGGCCTGTTTATACTCACTAAAGGGCTTGATCCTGCTCCCATGGAAGTCAGTGGTAAAATTCCCATTGACTTCAATGGAGCAGGATCAAGTCCTAACATACTTGGCAGAGTTCTCTAAATCAAAAGCATTAATTACATGTAAAAGCAGAGGTAATGCCAAAGCAATTCTATGTTTATAAATTGACTTACGTGACCTAAAATTTATTTGAGTGGTGGGAAAACTTTGCAAAACTTTAAAAAGCACAGTTTTCTTACAGCCTGCTAGCTAGATATTCACTAATAATCATTGTTTAATGTGCCAAAAAAACTTTTCAATATCAAAATATAAAGGATTAACAGCTGGACATAATCTAGAAACTATAGTACAGTATTTGTATCCATTGTTCAAGTAGGATGATTAGTTACCCAATATCTAGCTGCATAAATTACACTCATGCTCTGGTGGTGAGAGACACACATACTTATTGGATGTGACTGTGAGTGTGTTCATGGAAACCCATTCCAGAGAAATCCAGGTCAGGGATGACTGTTGAACTAAAGTATCCAATAATTTGACACAGATAATGTTCATCTGTCCAGCACTATAAATGTGGTCATATACACACCAGGAATTCCAATCTGCTGCCTTATTGTCTGAGTATGTGATCCCAAACACCTCTTCAGAGAAGCTTATTTCACTTACCTCACTACACCTATGTCTCAGTGCTCATTGGAGGCATTGAGATTCTTGCTTTTCTCTCTACAGATTGGGAGATATCTTTATTGAAGTGAATGCTTAGTGCAATCCATTCTGGCTCTGAGAGAAATCTCTAGAGAAGTTGCAGCATTTCACATCATCTTTCACAGGTGATACACAGACATGGTCCTAAAGATATTCAAGTATCTTACCGCAAGTGACAAGGAATTCCACTACCTATTCTATACAATTTGTAGTGTGACACAACTATTTTGTGTACTGAGAATTATTATAAATACACAAATTCTCAATGCTTAGATGAGACTTTAGATATTGAGTGTTCCACAATTCAGAATACCTACTTCACTTTTACTGTATAGCAGTTGTGCTCAGTTTCCATGAGCTCTGTTTCGGGTAAATTTGATTTCACCCCAGGCTCCGTTCATCAGCATCTTGTTGCTCTTGTCCCTATTCAAGCAGATACTTAAGCACATGCCTAACTTTAAGTTAACCAATGGGAGTACGCACATGCTTAAATTAAGCACATGCTTACTAGTTTGTGGTAAGGTTAAGGTGAGTGTGAAAATAGGGCCATTCTTAATGGGAAGACAGATTCTACCTTAATTATGGAGTGGCTATGGCTTGGTACTACCACCTGGTACTCAGTGAACCAACATGTCATGGAGCAATCTGGACATTTGTTGGCAAGCCCTCATGTACTACCAGAAAGAACACACATTTTTGTAGAGGTGATGGTGACTGGTGTGGCTGTGTGGATTTTTTTTTAAATTTTCTTTGGGGTTTAGGCAGGTCACCAACATTTCTAAACCAAGCTTTAATTTTCTTTCCTTCAGGGCTCTAAAATACAGGACACAAATTTGTGGTAAATCATCGTGTTAGACATTAACAGCGACTAAGAGCAAGTAATGTTGTTTTTTCCTCCCAAGGGAATTATTTAATGTTTAATGAAAATACTGATTTGCATAATTCACTTGCAGATTAAAGGTCACCATCAACCTGTCACTAGGATAACAGGATAATTACTTAAAATGATGATCTTCTACCCATAAGAATGCTTATTTGTTGAAAATGACAATTTAAAGTGATAGTATTAATTATATCCTTGTCATTATATTTTTAAGAATGTCTGAAGTTTCTCTACCATAATTCTCAAAGCTATATGACTTTCTGACCAAACTATGGGAAGCAAGAATTAGCTAGATATACCAGTGGTACTAGCAGGGGGAATCCTTCCTTAACTATTTTCCATCAAACAGTACTGTGTTTTCTTTCCCACTATCCTACATTTAATAGCTATCGTTTAAAAAAATCCAGAGGGTTGGCAACTATAACAGAAATTTGCAACAGCTTAGCAAATTAAAATGGCAGAAACATTAAAAGCAAGGTCTCTCTAGTCCATTTAGGGCTATGTCATCCCTAGTCTTGTGTGAGTGCATAAGGGAAAGAGTGCAAGGGGCTTCCCTGCCCACTGCACAACCCCGATTGTGCCAAGAATCAGACACAGTCTTGATCCTTGTATTCATAATGACCAAATGATTCTAGCACTGGCAGTGATTCAAGAAGTTCCATAGGGGTCAGGTGAATTAGAGTGGAGCCTTCATCCTGCCATCCAAAACAAACAGTGATGCTGAGTGGCTTCAGATATGGCATCCTAACAAAGGATGTAGCAGATGCCCCTGTTGTGTGGGCTCCCTGATATTCCTGCCTTAGGTATGATGCTTCCTGCTTTTGTCAATTCTCAGCCCTTTATCACACAAAGGAATCTGGTGGCTTTTTAAAAGAGGAAAAAAAATCAAATAAACCAAAACCCAGAAGTAAACTCTTTTGCAAGTCACTTCTAGGCAACTCACACGCTGTGTATTTTTCTAGAACAACTTCTTGGTAAGAAAGGCTTAACTGTATCTTGACAGGTGTCATTACAAGTAGAACAAATCACTCAAACACATGTTTTGCCGGACTTCTCAACAGAAGTAAATTACAAATGAAGAATACAGACTAAATCCTTCCTTTGACATACTGGTGTGGAAATTCTTGTCTCATTTCCCATCCCCTCCGAGCAGCACAGCAAGACCCCCTGCAGTATTTGAGTATGATAGGCTGGCAAAGCAACGAATGCACTGGTGACTATATCATAACTCCAATGGATGCATCCTATTGGTTAAGAGGCCACAACTATGTATGGATAAATCAGAACAAGTTACCCTATCAGTACCTCCCCCTGTCTCTTGTAAATAGACTGACCAGCTAGCAAGTGTCAAAGATTGGGACAAGAAGTGGGGGGGGGGTCATAGGTGTTTATGTGAGAAAAAGACCTAAAAATTGGGACATCGGGTCACCCTACTTGTAAATAGCACTTTTTGGGTGGTCCCAGTGAGTGCGGTGGGTGTGCTCTTTGAATCAGTTGTTACCTTTGGTTCACAGAACTAGCTCATAACAGAAGGTCTCTTTCTACACTCTTAATCCACAGGCTGCAGCCATCAACAAGCCTTAGCATAGAGCACCTGTTGCTCCCACTCAGTAGAGCAGTGAAGTGTATTCTATAGCACTTCTTCCTGGTCCTCTGAATAATCCCATTCTGGCCAGCTGGAGTCCTCTCAAAGGTGAAACAATACAGGCTTTGTCTGTTCCTTTCCCTCCACTGCACATAGGTGGTCAAGATTTCCACTTGTAGTTCTGAGCACATCTTACATTTGTTTTTCAAATAGGTAAAGTGTTCAGGGGATCACATGTCAATTACCTAATCCCTGGAACACATTCAGGGTTTGGAAGGTGCTCTGTTTTTCCTGTTTCTAATGCAACGTGCCATACTGCATCCACCCCCACAGCAACCAGGGTGTTTCCTCTAATGAATTGCTTGGCCCCCTTTCCTGTGTGAAACTTTCGGCCAACACGTCTTAACACCACCCTGTAAAAGCAAGATTCAGATAAATAACTGCCTCAGCAAATTTGCTCTTCAGCTGAATCAGCCGAAGGACTTTTAAAGCCACTGTTGGATTACTGGGTGTATGGGACACTACAGCATCAGTGGCCAGAAACAATGCATGGGGAACAGACAAGCAGGCTCAGCACTCCGTTAAAAGAATACTGCTATCCCCTTTAAAGAGATGAAGTGCACACGTCCCGCAGGTTGGTTCTGGACCACCCGGGCATGCAGGCAGGGCCCTGAGGATCAAGATTCTATCTGTGTCAGGGCAGAATACACAGAGTTCTTCGCTTGTGCTTTCTTTACCACACTAGCGCACCCCTGCAAAATCAGCTGCAGAGGATCTTAAGAATGCATTGTATATTGCACAGAATGATGCTTGCTACCTACCTGTACAGCAATACTACTTACTTTAGTGATATAGGCCCAGATCCCCAATGATAGTCCACAGTGAAAGTTAGGAGCCTAAATACCATTATCGATCTGAGCCATTGTGCTCATAACCTATATAACATTACTGTTCAAATCTCCTTCTGGGTGCAGCTTCCCAGCGTCTTTAGCTGCATAATGATACTTATGCATTATTCACTTATGTAAAATATAAGTGACATATTAGCAAGATCCTTAAAAGCATGAGGAGCTGACAAAGCTGCGTGGCTTTGCTGTGCTGGGCCAGCTCCCGGGCTTTGTTCCACAAGCAGCCAAGCTAGGGTTGTCAACTTTCTGATTGCAGAAAACCAAACACCCTTGTCCTGCCCTGCTCTGCCCCTTGCCTGAGACCCTACCCCTGCTCTGCCCCGTCTCCAAAACTTCACTCTCTGCTTACTCCATTCCCCCTCTCCCTCTGTTGCTTGCGCTCCCCCACCCTCGCTCACTTTCACCTGGGTGGGGAAGGGTTTGGGGTGCAGGAGGAGGTAAGGGCTCAGGCTGAGGGTGGGGACTCTGATGTGGGGCCAGAGGTGAGGGGTTTGGGATGCAGGAGGGGGGGCATAGCGCTGGGGCAGGCAGTTGGGGTGCAGGAAGGGGTGTGGGTGCAGGCTCCAGGAGGAAGTTTGTGTGTAACGAGGCTCAGGACT
>ML677349.1:11474195-11525889 GCA_007922305.1 Dermatemys mawii
GTGACCTATGGGCTCCACATGCTGCCCTTGCCCACAGACACTGCCCTTGAGCTCTCATTGGCCATGATTCCCAGCCAATGGGAACTGCGGAGCTGGCACTTGAGGTGGGGGCAGCGCGTGGAGCCTCCCTGACTGCCCCTGTGCCTAGGGGACACAGGACATGCCGGCTGCTTCCAGGAGCTGCACAGAGCCAAGGCAGGCTGAGAGCCTGCCTTAGCCCTGCTGCGCCACCAACCAGATTTTTAATGGCCCAGTAAAAAACTGGATGCCTGGCAACTCTAGAACTGACAGGGGATCCCCAATGCTGCGGGCAGCTGCTGCAGCACTGTGGCCAAAGTGGGAAACCGCTATGTATGCGATTCATATAAAACAACACTTAATCAGTATTTCATAAGAACAAGCATTCTCTCACTGTTCAGCATTTTGGTCATTGTAATTAAGTTAAAGCATCTTAAAACACTTTTCATTTTTGGAGTAAGAATACTAACTCTCTCCCACTCTCCTCCCCTCTCTTTCCCCCCGTCCCAAAATAGTTACATGCTTGGGGTGAGGACTTAAGGGACAAAAAAGGAGTAGTATTTTTAAAATAAAGACTCAATGTCCTCTCCTTTCAGGAATTGAAAGGTTTTGATCAGAAGCACAGGGAATTACTGGTCACTTTCAATCCCTTAAAGCAAAATGTGGATTGAGCCAGAACTGTTTACTAATGCCAGAAAGCATCTAATTCAGGAATGTACTGTACAGAAGGGGGATGGGGCATTCTGGAGAGTTACACAAGAATGCAATAATTCTGCAACTACAGAGTTCTGACTCATGTTTGCTTTTACTGTAAGAGTCTTAAGCATAAAGAATTAATAAGAAAAGCCCGGTCCTTCTCCAACTCAAATCAATGGCAAAATTTCCATCTACTTCATTGGGAACAGGACCACATTCAAAATGGAACCCAAATAACAAAAATGATAATGCTAGTGGATCAAAGTCATCCCTGGTGTGTTACTACTTCCTACAGAATCTAAAAACCCCGGTGTGGTCCAGAAATGTCCTACAGTAAGATGATACATCACTTCCATCATTTTCACCATATTTTTGCCTTGCCCTCCCTCAGCTGT
Organism: Dermatemys mawii; assembly: GCA_007922305.1. Lineage (NCBI taxonomy): Eukaryota > Metazoa > Chordata > Testudines > Dermatemydidae > Dermatemys > Dermatemys mawii. Next base: position 11,475,305 of record ML677349.1, read on the forward strand.
ATTTTTAAAGGACCTGCATAAAGAAACTTTTGCTATAACTGGCAACAAACAATATTGAGGGGTAAAATTGTCTTCATGATGTTTTGTCTTTTTTGTTCTTTGTATGATGAGAAGAAAATGAAGGAACCAGATAGCCACCACTGTCTTAAATAATTGTTGATTGAATATACACCAATGTGCAACAGCTAGCTACATACATCCTGCTGGTGCTGCTCTGTCTGATTTCTGGCTGCTTCTAAGTGAGGCCCTGAGGCAGAGTCCCCCAGCTAAGGTGGATCTGAAATGCTGTATAAGGTGAAAAGTTTTATTGCAGTGAGAAGCTTCAGAGAAAGTTCCAACATACTCAACTCCGTGAGGTAAGAGCCTCCCAGTACAGCCCTCAGCCACTACCTCCTCATAGCTAATTGTGCACCGTGAAATCTTACATTGTAATCAGCCTGGAAACAAGTTGCACTCTGGCTTTCCCTAGTGGATCATTACAGTATGTTTACGCTAGACTATAGTCTTCAGTGGTTAATGCCCATTCTAGTTTTATTATTATTTCTATTGCAGTAGCATCTATCGGCCCTAAACATCTGTACTATGCGTTCTATGATTTCTGAGAGTTCTATTTCCAGGCTAGCCCTTATTTGAAAAAGTAACAACAAAATCCCACAGCATTTGACAGCAATGTCTCCTAAAAACTGTAATGGTAGCATCACAGCAGAACTGGAGGTGACGACTGTAGAATACTGTAATAATACTTTATAAGTATCATTAAAATTCAATGTGGAAGTTTGCTGTGTAAATGTAACTGCTAATGTATCGCAGGTACTATTGTAATAAGACAGCTGAACAACCTTTATTGGGGTGGGAGGTAATCAACAGAATAAAACAGTAAAGTAGAGCAGTGGATTATTATCAGAGCCAACCGGTATCTTCTAAATCCTTCGAGGTTTCATTTTTTTTATGGAATGACTCCATTTTGCAATCTTGATGCAGCACCAAGTTTCCTCTGGAGAAGGCTGAATTCAAGAAAAAAGTCAAAGGATAACATGAATTTTATTTGGCAACATTTAAATAAATATCCTGCACAAAACCAGGCACAGTGGTGGAACAAGGTTGAAGGCTAGCCTGAAGCCTTGACTGGGCTTGAAGGACTGTGAATAGAATTACTGTCACTTTTGGTTGTATCAAAAATTACAGCCACATGACTTCAAAGCTTCATCAGTTTTAGTCAATGTTTTAAGGCTGGGTCTCTCTTTAATGGCATAGGATCCCTCTAATCCCCTTCTCATAGTTTTCATGTCCTATTTTTGGATAGCTGGGGAACTTTTCTATGTACATTTCCCAATTCCCAATGACAATAAAGCAACCTGAGGACTGGGTCTGACAGGGAGGAACAGAAACAAGAGAATTGGTTCTGCACTGTGTCTCATAGTATGTAACAAGAGGAGGAGAAGCAATGCTTCCCAACTATGCTGAATGACACTATAGAAAACTCCCTGACAGACAGCAAGGGAAAGACTTTCTTATTACTATGAGGAGGTGCAAGAAGAAGAGATGACCTGAAGGAAAAGGAGTCAGCCACTGAAGCTGTTTTCTTTACGGATACTAATCTTAAACCTGAAGCCAGAATGTCTGTCAGGAGTGAGATACTAGACTTCCAACAATTCCACCTACAAAGAACTCCATCAGGCTGGTGGCTGGGGAGTTGGCAAATGAACTTTACCAGGGGCAGAGAAGTGTAACAGGGAATGGGGGGTGAGGGGTTTATTTTCAAAATAGGACCATGTAGGTGCTGTATTCTAAACATCTCTTCCCCTTTAACATCTGTGTTCTCCCCTTATAGCCTTCTTGGAACTGCTATGGAAGCAGCTCACATGCACAGGTCTTGAGGCTCAGGCAGCAGGTCCTTGGCCCAAGATTCTCTTCCCTGCTCAGCCTGAGTACACTGTACAGGACACCTCCACACAACCCTGAGCAGCATCTTATCTTCTGGTGAGTAGGGAGCTGGGGGAGAAGATCAGGAAGGAGTGGAGAGGAGGATCAGTAAAAATACGTAAGAGCAAAAAAAAGAACGAACACGAGAGGAAGTGGACATTTAAAAAAAGGAGCGACGGTTGCATTTGGGCAAAGCTGTTGTGCCAGAGACATGGGAGGACCCATCTACCAATCTATCTTCTGGAGTCACGGGGACATGATGGCTGCAACAAGAAATCATTGACTTAAATACATTGTCATGAAATGGAAACTTTGCTAATACTGTTCTGATCAAGAAGCAGTCCTTGCTAATCACTAAAAACTGGCTACGTCAGTTCTCTAGAAGATCTCTCTGTAAAACAGAATGGAGTATCCTGTACCTGAGCAGAATTGGTACTATAAAGTGGAGTACATGGTGTCTACAAATTGTAGCTCTGTAAAGTGGAGAAATGTATTTATATCTTGGCATGAATATACTGTGTTTCTGTACGACTTATTCCATGTTTCTACAGTGCCCATCACTGTGGTATTCTGTAAGACTTTATGATTACCTCTCTTCTGCACTAGCTGCCCTTTCCCAACACACATTTAAGGACAGTTCCTAACTTCCCCTTTATTTAATGGGAGCAGTCCATTTTCTCAGACTTGCTATCTGAAGTCAGAGATAAATATTGATAGATAGTGACAGCATCAAAATTATTTCTTTGTTGAAGATTGATTTTCTTGGGCTCTAACAGTATTGGCTGCATTCCCAGAAATGTCTCTAATTTATCATCTCTAAGGTGTCAAGCTGAGACAGAAGGAACAAGTTTTAAATATAAAACTCTTCAAAGTGGGAACATTTCACACACTATGAAGTTCTGGCCGTAGCCCTTGGTGCAGTAAAATGTAGAGTTAGCCGAGAAGAACAGAGGCAGTGAATTACACTGTCAAGGGAGAGAAATTAGTTTGAGTTGGTCTAGCTCACAGGCCAACGGCTGCTGAGAGGACATGCACTGCACTTCTAACAGTTGATTCCTATACTGAGGACTGCCTGACAGACATCTGTTTGACCCAGCAGTAGCTAAGTAATGACGGAGGAAAAAGGAGCATAAAATAAGGCAGAGGGGTTGCAGAGTCAATTGTCTGCAGCATTCTACAGAAGGAATGGCTGTGAAAGCTACAATGGGAATCCAGCTCCACAGCACAGTGAAAGCCAGGCATGTTGCTTAGTAGGCACTGACGCTGACAGCATCACTCTTCAATCCTCCCTGTTTCCCAGACTGCTCAGTAGCAGTAGCTCCTTCTAGACTGTCATCTAATCCTTCAGAGAAGTGTGAAGGAAAACACCCTACGAATGTGCAAGGTGACATTCTAGAATACTGTGGAGGGACACAATCACTGATATGATTTGCATTGTAATTGTTACATGACACTAAATTAATGGAGTTGCACCCACTTGCACCAGGGCTGAACTTGGGCCATGATGCTGTTACAGTAATGAATATATGTAGTCTATATAACATTGAATATAAAATACAATAGAATCTCAGCATTACAAACACCAGAGTTACAAACTAATTGGTCAACCACATTCCTCATTTGGAACAAGTGTCACACAAAAGGCCTACTCTTATCTCCACAGCCTACTTGGCTCCTCTCCATTTCCTCCCTACAGCAGACCCTGCACCTCACAGAGGTGCCTGGGAAGGTGGTGCCACACAGTCATCTAAACTCCCATTCTTCAGTTTCGTGCACGGAGAACTACTGAAGGTGGAGTTCATCTGGCCTCTTGTTTGGTACAGCTGAATCCCTGATGATCTAACACTCAATCAACATTACCAGAGGGAGGAATTATTAAGTTATGTAGGAACTAGGACTAATTAGAGGAAATTCAGAAATGGATGTGATGTTCTCCTGGTGTTATATGGACTGGTGATCTGCTGGGTCACTCCAGCCCTTGCCTCTAGGAGCCAGTCTTGCCCTGCTGTGCTGTGAGAACCCCCCACTCCTGTTCACACACAGCCTCTAGCATGTAAGCTGCTCCCAGCTATAAGAGTGAGCACTTTTGGCCTGCTGCTGCTTGGACTGTGCAACTGAATGACACTAGCCAATATCTCCGGTCCCAGACACAGCCCTAGGAACCTCCATCTTGCAGTGTCCAGTTATACCCGCTGGATGCTACAAACTTATGAGTGCATCAATTTATCAAATAAATTGATATGTACCACGCTTGTTATTCCAAGGGGAGTCCCTGACATGCTTCAAACCGAACACACTACTTCAGGTAGAACAAACTAATAAATTTATTAACTACAAAAGATAGATTGTAAGTGATTATAAGTCAAAGCACAACAAATCAGATTTGGTCAAATGAAATAAAAGCAAAACACATTCTCAGCTGATCTTAACACTTTCAGTGCCCTTACAAACTAAGATGCTTCTCACCACAGGCTGGCTGGTTGCCCTTCAGTTATGCTCTCCCCTTTGATCAGCACTTCAGTCGATTGGTGGTGGTGTCTGTATATTGAGGTGGAAGAGAGAGAGCATGGCAAATCTATAGACCACATGCATGTGGAGGAACTCATGCTGTATAAGGAATCCAAGGTGGAAATCCTGGTCCCATTGAAGTTAATGACAAAGCTCCGATTGACATCAACTGAGGCAGGATTCCACCCCTATTTTCAGCTTCTGTATCTACTAATATATAATGAAATTTGCACCAAAATGTCAAGGCAACTTTTCTAGGAGGGAAGAAAGAATATGATAAAAGGGAGATACCTTTGCCATTGTAGTACTCTCCAATTTATGCATAAATCCGAGTTCCTGAATGGAATGCTTGCGTAACTTGGGAAGCATCTGTATTTACAATTAGGACAGTCTAGTTAACAGTGAACATTATTTTTTTAAAAAATTATTGTTCAGTATCTTTTTGGCACATCAAAATCAGTGTAATAAAAATATACATTAATTCAAGGATTCCTGATTGTTATTTGTATACTCAGTGACAGGTCCAATCAAAATGTCAAGGTCCATGCAGTTGAGTTCATTCTGCTTCTCCAGGTTTATGTCCTGGAATAAGGAATATAGCTGAAAAACAGTCTATCACAGTACCACAATGAGTTCAGTTAAGTAACTGCTTCTACTTAGGACTTTCCAGTTACATTTCTATCTCAGGCTTCACACTGTGTCGTGTTTTTAATTGTGTCAGCTCTGGAGAGAAGAAACAGCACTCTGCAGTATTGAATACAGAGGGAATTTTTTAAGAGGCTGCTCTCAGACAGACTACCCCACCCTGTCTCCCTCTGTCCTGGCCTAGATTTCACAGTAATGGAATGACCTGACAACAACACATCCAGCTTTTGTGTAAACTAATTTTAACAAACATTGATTCCCAGCCCATAGGGAGTGTACCCCATCACAACCGCTGTCTCTTTCTTTATCGCTAAGAAGGGGGTCCTGAAAGCTTTTTCTGTTTTATCATGGGTCAATGCACAGAACAGGTCGAAAACTGCTGGTTTAAAACTCTTGAATACTCTGTATTCTAACTGGAAACATATATGACAAACGGGTTTATTCCTTTTCAAATGTGAGAACAGTAGAAGCAGCCTACTACAATATTATATAATATACCATTTTTTAAAGTGCAAATTGGAATACAACATATTAATTGACCCAAAACAATTCTGGGAGGGGGACATTTCACTTAGGCAGAAAATTTGAATTTTTTTGGAATGGAAAAAATTCAAAATAATGGAATTTTCTGCTAAATGAAATATCTGGTTCCTGTCTACCTCCAGCACTAAGGTCTAAATCAGAGGTCCCCAAACTGTGGGGCAACTCAGCCCTTTCCTCTGCAGCTGGGTCCCAGATTGCAGACTGCTGCCTGCTGGTCCTGCTCACATGCAGTCTCTGCCTCTCTCAGGTCAGCCAGTTGGGTCCTTATGATCTTACATCCCTCTCCAGTGCTGGAGGGATTATGGAGCCCCCTGCTGGGTGGATGGTGCACCATGGATTAACACAAGGCCCAGTTATGAGCAGAGATCCTAGAACTCCATGTGCCATGGAAAAATGCATAACTTGTGATCTGACAGAGAATCTTTAGTTTTTACATTTTGTGAAAAAAAATTAACTAAGTTAACTGTGTCACTTATTCAATGTGTGCAACCTCCGCCTCTTGTGGTTGATTTTTGAATGCACTTTAAATTTACTAGTTAAACATACTCCAATAAACTGCTTCCAGCGGATAGAGGTTACTCAGGGGTGAATAAAGATTCATGTTTTAATGCATCTCAAATTTAACTTCAGCCTCTAGAGGTGAGTAAAGTTATGAAAAGATGCTGAAAACTTTAAAAATCACCCCAAAGACCATGTCACTGACTTTGGCAAGGACAAACTTCACATGGACGGTAATGTGTTGTGCTGTTCTGTATGCAGCAAGGTTGTAGATTACTTTCAAAGGCAGACAATTGTAGAACACATGGAAAGTGCTAAACATAAACTGAATGAAAAGAAATTAAAATAAAAAGCTTTGAACTTGCTTAAAAATTGTAAATATATCAATAAACTATTGTGTTCAGCCAATACTGATATGTATTGTGGCTAGGGAGACTAAAGTTCAGCATTTTTTTTCATCTTAATAGTTGAAAATCATAGATTTTTTTTTAAATCAGAGAATTCTGGCTTTTTTATCACAGAAAACTGGGATCCTAATAATGAAATAGCAGCTTCATTACATTACGTTAAATAACCCACCTGCTGGAGCTGCTGGTACTTCTAGTTAGAGTTCTGGTTAACTTTGGATTCTTAAAGTTATTAAAAGTGCTGTTAGTCACAAATATTTTAGAAAGGTAGATTGGTTTGTTTAGTTTTAGATGGTGATTCATAGATTAAGATACTAGGTTCCCTCAATTTCTATCCCCAGCTGGAAGATCGTCAGCAATGGCAGAGCCAGGTTTTGCAATGCAGGGGAGAGACAACAAAAAGTCATTGGTGGTGAGTGAAACAGTGACCTCACCCTTTACTCACCCAGCAGCATCTGTTCCCATTGCGAAGGGCTGGGCCCAACTCCCCACTCCAGGCCTAGTGACCTGTCTCCTCAGATCACAGCACCATTCAGGTTTGGCCCAGCTGCCTCTCCATCATGCTGGGATAGGCATTCTGGCCAAATTTGAGTGAGTGGCAGTGTGCACAGGCTCACAGCACCATTGTGACCTTGTGTACCATGTCACAATGTCCAGAAGGGAGCCAGGCCCCGCCTCACAAGACAGAAGCCACTGCTGCCAGCTGTGTGTGTCGCAAACTCACTCTCCAGTCCCGTGTGAAAGTCTCTGTGACATACCTCCTTTTGTAAACTGCATAATATGCTTGAAGAGTGACCACACACACTTAACGGGTGAAGTTGGGCTTCAAAAAAAGTCAACGAAAAGTTCACAAAATGAAGGGAGGGTGGAGCAAAAAAATGGTTTCTTTCCTTTTTGTCTTACACATTTGCAACCATAAAGAAGTAAAGAATTACAACAGTGTGTGCCCTAATATAAAGGGTGTAAAGTTGATCCCAAGGTTGAAAAACACTTTGACTAGGAATTTCCTGGTTCTCAAAACACCACAAAAGTATTGTAAATTCCAATTGCACCATAAATCTAAGAACATAAGAATGGCCATACTAGATCAGACCAAAGGTCCATCCAGACCAGTATCCTATCGACAGTAGCCAATGCCAGGTGCAGTGAGTGAACCTAACAGGCAATGATCAAGTGCTCTCTCTCCTGCCATCCATCACCCGCCTCTGGCAAACGGAGCCTCAAAATCAGTTAACCTATTCTAATATAAGAGAAGAAAAATGCAGATGTCTCGGAATACAGATTTGCATGACTGCTTCCCCTACAACCACTCTAGGCTGCCTGGAGGACCTCTCCACTAATCCTTTCCTGAGATGAGTGTGGCAGGACCCTAAGGCCTCCAACATGGGACCTCTGGTCTAGTCCACCCCATCACAGTGGCCAACTGACCAAAGGGGACAGAGACTATATTTAAGAGGGAATATTTTCTGTGAAGGGGAGTCCACAGTCATGCTAGAAGAAAAGTGCTGGAGGAGAAGGGCGGGCCACCTAGTCTAAGGACACAGACCAAACCCAGGCCACATGTTTCTTTTCCAAAGATTTTGGAACTCTCAAGTATCCTTTGTTAAGAGTGAAGCCACTGTGGTTAAGAAATTCCTTTGCTAAAGCTCTGTTCTTTCCTTTCCTGCCACATCATCCCCGAAAGGGTTACTTGAGAAACCAGAGCTCCCACAGCTAGGTGAGCTCTGTGGGAACATGTCTAAGCAACTGGAAGGGCTGTGAGACTGGTTCAAGGGTCTAAGTGGCCAGACTGCAGGGTTCCATTGCTGTAGAAGGGTGTCAGACATGGGGTCTGCACTGGGGAGCACATCTGAGAGACTGATAGCTAGGAAGAGTGACCAGTCACTACCCAGACCCAGTGGGGCTTGGAAGGCAGCAGTTGGTGCTACTCATCACAGACTGGTATCTATCGAGAGAAGGGGACTGGGCAGGATTGTGACAACAGTAATAGCTCACAAAGTAGCAAGCAAGAGTGTGATGGTTGTGCCTTGTGCCTTTATTGAAAGATACTGTAGAACGTCATAAAGCTTCTGACATTACTAAAGGTTTTATGTTGCTGTATTTGGCAATGGGAAACTTAAGTTGGTGACTCAAAAGCACCACCTGCTGATTCATAACAACAACTTTCCAACTCCATCTTTCTTCTTAGAATGCTGATTGCTAGTTGTAATTCTCTGGCTATTTCAATGTATCTAATAATAGCAATAAGACAAGGTGAGTGACATAATATCTCTTATTGGCCCAACTTCAAGACTTGAAAAAGAACTCTGTGAAGCTTAAAAGCTTGTCTTTCACCAACAGAAGGTGGTTCAATAGAGATAATATCTCATTCACCTTTTTCTTCAAATAACCTCGGACCAACACAGCTACAAGAACAATGCAAATAATAATATCAGTAGCATACTTCCTTTAATGAATATCACTACTACTACCTCTTACATATAGCCTAATAAGGATTTAAACAATATTAATAAAAACCCAAACCTACCATCTATAAACTTGAAGATCAAGACACGGATTCCTTTTTTGAAAAGGACTGCTCCTCATTTTTCAATGTTGTGTCTAGAATATAACTGTAGGTGCGAATTTGTGGCATAGCTAATTAAAGATGCATTTTGATGTCAAACTACTTGGCTTCTGAACAAACTAAAATACACTGTAAAATATGCCTGAAATTATTTTTGCCAGCAAAATTACATATGCTCATTTTCCCAAGCTCAAAATCTGAGGAATTTCACAATAGGTCCTAAGTGTGTTAAGTACAAGATAGGAGGTACATCCTTATCTTTACTATGTATAAACAACTCCTTTTATATTCCTAGGACCCTCAATGCAGGATTCTCCATTCTTCCCCTTGTTTATACCTGTATCTCTTAAATGCACAATCAAGTCTATGTACCTTAATGCACCCATCACTGTGGTATTGTTATGTTGCATAAGATCAAATAATTAAACCAAGGCAGCTTTCCTAGATATCATCTACTAACTGTACTGTTACTTACTGAGAGTTTGTTCCTTTGTTCTTTTTTTCTCTGTTTCCCCTTCTCCACCAACACCCCCCCCCCCCAAAAAAAAACAACAACAAAAAAACCCATTACCTGGCTGATATCTACCATCAGCATTCAGGAAAGGCTTGCAGATAAACCAGGTCTTGACTCATGGACTAAAAATGGCTTACTCTTGGGTTATTCTAATCTCTGGAATGCAATATCTGAGTGGGGGCAGGGGAGGTATAGGACTCTGCCAAGAACATTGTACCCCTGATCCTGAGTCTCTGTTAACACACAGTTTTCTGAGGTAGCAAAGTTGCCATGCTGGTTTACAGAGATCACAAGTGTCCTAGACTGCAAAGTGAGACCAGTATCTCTAAAGCAGGTCTTGACTGACGAGTCAGCTATTGGAGCACAGAGAGCACCAAGGTGAGGTGCTCTTGTTGGAGTTTCCTATGTGTGATGGGGTGTTATAATGGGGTTCACTACTCTGGCACCTCCTGCTGGCTCCTCCTAATTCATAGGAATTAGCTCTGCATATTAGTGCACCCTCTTCAGGTGATGCTTCACCACCATCACTCCTGCTCTGGGGCCCACATCTCTCCAAGGACTGCCGCATCCTTTTCAGAGACACAGCCCTCCAGCAGTGCCACACACTGTGCTCCCCACTTCCAGGGGACCTGTAGTCCACTGTTCAGCCACTTCCCTTAGTGACTACTGCAGCAAATTGTCTGGCCACTTTCTCATGGCCCTAGCATCCTCTTTGCTTCAGGACCTCAGTGTACAAACCCCAGCAGCCAGTTAGGAACTATGTCCTGTTCCCTGCTAGGAGCATTGCTCTGTCCAGGGTGCTAGTACTTCTCTCAGCCCTCCAGAGACTCAGTCCTTCCCCCAAGTAGAAACTGCCTTCCTCTGTCCTGCAGCTCCTGTTTTATATGGGCCTGCTTGGCCCTGATTGGCTGCTCCCTTCAGCCCTTCTCTGATTGGCTGCCTCCTGTGCTGTTTCCATAGGGCTCTATTAACCCCTTAGAGCCCAGTGTGCGGCCAGCGCCCCATCACAGGTGTCCATCCCACACAAGACTTAAAGGGGTTAAGATGGCAGTGGGCCAGTTAACTCCCCAGGCTACACCTGGAGGAGACAGAGAGCAGGGATTAATTAAATGAAGCTCAGATGGACAGGAATAAGCCCTGTATAAAGCCCAGGAGCTGAGTGCAAAACAGGGGCTACAGGAAGTAGTTTGTAATTAGTCCTTGGGAGATGTGTTTGGGACTACAGTTACTCCCTCAGAAGAGGGAATCTGGGCTGACAAACTAGGGGGTGGGGGGAAGGAGGAAGAAAACTAGAAAGGTAGGCCAGGCTTACAGGAAAAGTAGCAAGGCAGAACTTGGCTGCTGATGAGTGGGAACCTAGATCAGAGGGTGGGACTGGGTTCTCCTATCCACCACCACAGAATTGCCACATGCCAGGCAGTGAAGAGGGGACACTCTGGGACAGTTTGCCCTGAAAGACTTTGATACCTTGGAGGGGGAAAACACGCATGACGTAGCTGGAGGGATGAGTCACAAAGAGGAAGGAGGAGCTCCTGGCTTGAGAGAGGTGCGTGGACACACAGAGAGAGATGGAGTACAGCTGCAGGAAGGGGCATTGGCCCATCAGAGCTAAGCCCCAGAGCCACCAGGAGGTGGCATTCTCCTAGTGGTGAGTAGAGTGCCCTGTCACAAATGGACTGCTGCCAGTTGTATAATAAGAGAGTCTCTGCGGCTGTGCTTCTTGTCTGAGTACCTACAATTTCTATTCCAATCAATGGGACAGACAGGTGCTAAACACCTCAATCAGACTCAAAAGCATGGATCCATAAAGATACTTACAGGTCTAAATCCCATTTTTAGGCACCTCCGTGATCCAGAAAACTCCCACTTGGCTGCTGCCTGACCCTATAGGTGCCTAAAGTCACTCACTGCCTATGTTTTTGCAGTAAAAAGTTCCTAGGTGTCCATGTTACTGCCTTTGGTCATGTGCACTGCTGCCTCACTCTAGGTGCCCAGATGCTTATCTCCTGCCTACATGCCAGGGCAATCCACAAGTTGGGGTGGAAAGATAGGTGTTGGGCCTGTATCCAGTAAGCCTGTTCAGAGGCTACTTAATTCAGAACAGCCACAGGGGAGGGAGGAGGAGGCAGCCCTCCTGTATAACCTTTAACCCCATGGAGAGGGTAGTCTGCTAGGTACTGGTTCTAGTCCCCCTTCTGGCTGATGAACAGAAGGGATTTCTACAGGGATCTGTAAGTCTCAGGTGAGTGCACTAGGCTATAGAGGGAATCTTACATTGTTTTGGCTCAATTAATATTTAATTATTCAGTTAAAGTAGAACACCTTGAATAGGGGAGATTTGATGGAGCCCCACGACAGGCTGTTCTCTCACCTAGTGGTTAGAGCCTCAGCTGAGAAGTGGCTGAGTCCTGTACACATCTCTTCTCATCAAGCAAAGGGGAAACTTGAACTGGTCCTCTCTCACCTCCCAGATAAATACCAGAATGACTAGGCTTAAGGTTATAAGGGAGCTCAGCCTCTTCTCCTTCCCCCTGCTGTCGTGTTTGGGATTAGGTGGCCTCTAAGCATGCTCACTGGATCTGACCCCACATCCAAGTTAGGTGGTGATGCGCCTATCTCCCCCCAGTTTATGGATCACAAGCAGAAATAGGCACCTCCCTGCAGCCCAAACTTGGGTGCCTGGCTCCAGGATAGGAGGGGGCACATACATATTGTTGGTCTATCCCATCACCTAGCTTAGGTGGCTCCCTGCCTAGTGTGCTGACTTTTGTGGATCATGGCCAGAGGCATCTGTCTCTTCCCATTCTCTGTATAGGGAGCCTAGGCGCCTAACTCAGTCTTGTTCCTGTCATATTTTTTTTTAGGTACCTAAAATTAGGCATGGCAAAGCTCAGCGTTGCAATTCTTAAGCAGATCCAGCCAAAGTGTCCCAAATTGGGCACCTGTAACCGAAAGCATTTCCAGGGACTGCTTTTGAAATCTTCAGCTGACCTCTTAGAGAATTTATCGAGTATTTAATCGATGCCACCTCCAACTTAGTCCAAGGGCTCAGAAAATGAAACTTCTGTAGATTCATTCTCTTCATAAACACAGACTAAACAACTGCTCTTGTAGAAATAACAGACATGCCTGCAAGTCTTTCTGGAGCTAAAACACCTTGAATAGTTCCAAGGAAATGGCAGCATCAGTCTCAAAATAAAGCAGCACCGCTGACAGGTGTTTATTTGACAGGAATGCACAGAGATGTTGGGCTGTTAGGAGTTTATTTTGAGAAATTGCATTTCACAGATGCTGCAGTCTCAGGAGTTGTCAATTGTATCCTTGGTGCTTGCAATGGTTTTATAAGGGGCCACATTTACAAAACAGTGAGTATGTGTACATGTGTGTATAAATAAATATATATATGCTTCAGGTTTCTTGCACTAGATTTATCTCCTAAACCCATGGATAGTTCACTGCTTATTGGGCTTAGGTAGGCCTGGAAGGATTAGGTTTTTGTCAGTAAATGACTTCACTGTACAAACACAAACCAACAACAACAAATTCCATTGAGAATTGAAATTTACAGATAAGCAAAATTAGAAAAATGCTGTGAGAGAACTTATGAGAGTTTGATTTAAAGATATTTACTTTATTCAGCTTGACATGATGTTGACAGAATGTGATTTAATGGTTATAGTTTTAACTTTTTGAATCTCAATATCTACTGTTAAAAATTGTCTGATCCCTTCCATAACTTCCTGCAGCTATGAACATTTAAACTGATTATTTTCAAGCTTTTTAATTTTTTTTTAATTCTATCTGTTAATGGGGGGGGGGGTGCAGGGTGGCACAAGTTTGCTTCCCCTCATTCCCACGCTTAGGCTGGCACAAAAAAGGGTTTCAGATGCCTCTTGCAGGTGCTTCATCTCTGCTCTTTTATTTACAGTGGCTGTACAGTCCCAATTCCCCCAAAGCTGGACCCCACCCTGACCCCTCCAGCCTTTGAGGCTTGTGTCAGCCAGCAGGGACAGAGCTACATCCCTCCTATCCTCCTGCCTGGCTACCTTCCCTCCTGAGCTCTTCCCTGGCTTTATATTCCTGCCCAGTCCTCAGTCCAGCTGGTCCCACTTGGCTCAGTAGATTACACTGAGCCTGCTCTCATCAGGGCCTTCAGCTGGGCTTTTTGCTGAGAGTCTTGGCCCATTCACCTGGCCACACTGCAGGAAAGCAGGGGGAAGAAGGGTTTTTAGCAGGACATCAGAAGGTTTAACCCCTCTGCCTTTGACTTGAATTCTGTCAAGCACACACAGGTCACTCCACTGCTTTAAAATAACGTGCAAGTCTTCTTTCTACTATCAGTGTGAATTATGACTCATGCATAATAATGGCGCTATTCTGGGTCTATTAGTTGGGCAGATAGGAAAATGTCAGAACCACAGTTCTCAGAATTTAGGGCAATCATTCAGTCATTCTAAGAAAGACAGTAAAACTGTACCCGAGACAACCTTGCAGGTCCCTTAATTTAATGGCTCCTTATGAGGGAAGCACTGAACAGCTGGGATATTATGGCATTAGAGCGGAATTTGTAACATAAAAAAATTATAAAGACTATATCTGCTAAAAATACTAAAACCTCTTCTTTGGATGGGCTGCTGTGGATGGGAAAAGATGACTCTCATTCTTCACACACAAACATTTCTATTTTGTTTAAACTTTGCTATTGAGTGGTCATCTGTAAATGTATCTTCATTTTTAAAATGTAACTGATTAATCTTAAAGTGCATGTATATGTAACTCTGTTTATAATTATTAAATTATTAATATAAAATATATAATTATAATTAATATAAAATAATTATTAAATTATTTAATATTTTAATTATTAAAAGCAGAAAAGGCTCTTTCCAGTGCCAGTCTCTGGGATTCTGAGAAAAGATCCTGATAAACCAAGATAGAAGTTCTACAAATATAGGCTTTGTCAGAAAGTGAATTCCAGAGCTAAGGTTCTCCAGTGAGAACACCCTGCTACCATTGTCCTCTCTCTTTTCAGGCAAATATATCTTCTTTCTCTTGAAAGGCGATGTGATTTGTTCAGGACAGTGGAGCTGCTTCACTTCACAATGATGTAACCTGTACATAAATCCATTTATGTTCAGTGGTATTACACCACTATAAGTGACTGATCTTGAGATTTATCTTTATTTACCTATCTACCCACCATCTTGTTCACTTTGTGTGCATGATATAGAGAACAACTTATATGCATTCCATTAAGATAACTAAAAATGTTCTTGCAACCGGAGGTACATATAAATAAAAATGGCTACCTGAACCGTCTCACCACTTAAAGAACACATGAAGTACTTGCATTAAAATGTTTGTGAAACAGCATGCCTCAGGACAGACAGAAAGATATCTTGATTGTACAAGGAGATTGCAATGCTAAAGTGGGTACTGATGCACAGGCAGATTAGGGAGATTATTGTGGCCCCTTCTGTCATGCAATAACCAATGAGAGCGAATTTAGACTTTTGGAGTTTGCCAGCTGTGACAATCTGGTTCTTGCAAACACCTTAGGAGCACATAAAGCATCCAGACGATCAACATGGTACCACCTAATGGTCTACTACACAGCCAGATCGACTACATCATGGTGCAAAACTGATTTAGTTTTGCGATTAACAGAGCTAAAACAAGGAGGTTCCCTGTTTCTGATATTGGAAGTGATCATGACTTTGTGATGCTAAATTTTTGGCTGCAGCTAAGGAAAATCATCAGGCCAAAGTTCACCAGAACCAAGTTTGACTTACAAAGACTCAGACTGAAACATTGCAGAGTCATTCCAAGCAATGATCGGTGGAAAATTTGCATCGATGCCTGCTCTAGAGGAAGACACAGAAACAATGACCAGCAATTTCAACACTGTAATGAATGAGGCAGCAATGGACATCCTTGGGAAGCATCGTAAGAAGACAAAACCATGGGTCACAAATGAAATACTACAAATGTGTGACAGTAGAAGAGAACTTTAGAGAGACAAGAACAGCACTGAGGGAGCTGATAAATACAGAGCGATTGGCAGAAAGATCAAGAAAAGAATGAAGGTGGCCAAGGAGACATGGATTGAAAAACAATGCTCTAAAACTGAAGAGTGTATCAATAATAAAAATAGCAAATGAGGCTTCCAGGTTGTAAAAGATCTGATGAAGGAAAAATGGACCAAAGCTAATGCAATTCAAGACAAAGAAGAGAACCATCTTACAGAAGAAAGGGACATCACCAATAGGTGGACAAACAACTGCTCTGATCTCTACAACCACTAGACAAATGGAGATCCTAGTGTCTTAGACAGCCCAGATTCAACAGAGGAGGATGACTTTCCAATTCCAGGTGAAGAAGTGGAGACAGCTGTAAAATCATTCAAGAACGGAAAGGCTACAGGTATTGACAACATCCCAGCCAAACTGATGAAATTCAGAGGAGAAATAGTAATAGATGTACTCACCAGGTCTGCAACAAGATCTGGCAGACTGGTGAGTGGCCCTCCACATGGACATAGTCATTAATCATCACTCTGCCAAAGAAAGGCAACCTGCAATTGTGTCAAAATTACCAGACCATAACCTTAATTAGCTATCCCAGCAAAGAGATGTTGAAAGTCATACTGAATAGACTGAAGCCACAAGCAGGGAATATCATTGCTGAAAAACAGGCTGGCTTTCGTACTGGAAGAAGTACCACAGAACAACTTTTCAACCTTCATATTCTATGTGAGAAGTACTCCCAACACTAGCAGAATATCTATCACATCTTTGTTGACTTCAAGAAGACGTGTGACAGAGTATGGCACAAAGCTCTCTGGGCAATCATGAAGAAGTACAATGTTTGTCATAAGCTTATTCTTAATATTAAACAACTGTATGCCAAGGCCAGCAGTGCAATTCTCATAAATGGCACAACAGGAGAGTGGTTTTGCACCACTGTTAGAGTCTGGCAAGGCTGCTTTCTTTCACCCATAATGTTCAACATCTACTTGGAGCGCACAATGACTGATGCCCTAGAAGATCATATATGCACAGTCAGCTTTGTGGGGGAGTGAACAATCTCAAATCTTCGGTTCACTGATGACACTGATGGCCTTGCAGGCAGCAAAGATGAACTTGCCATCTTTGTCAAATGACTGGATGAAACCTCTGCAAAATATGGCATGGAAATCAGTGCAGAGAAAACCAAGCTGATGACAAATAAACATGATGGGATCAGCCCACGTATCACTGTCAGTGGACAAGAGCTAGAGACCGTGAAACAGTTCAAGTATTTGGGGGCAATCATCACTGAAGAAGAATCCAAGGCAGAAATTTGGTCAAGAACTGCGCAAATAACAGCAGCAGTGGCAAAGCTAAAGCCAATTTGGAGGAATAAGAACATCTCCCCGAATCAAAATGGCTGCATGCCTTGGTCATCTCCATTTTTCTGTATGTGTGCGAGACATGGACCCTTACAGCAGAACTTGAAAAGAAAATATAGGTAGTAGAGATGAGATGTTCCATAAAATCCTGGGCATCTCCTACTTCAACCATATCACTAATGACGAGGTCCACAACATCATCACTCAATGGGCTGGGTCATATGAAGACCTTGTGACAACTGTGAAGAAGTGCAAGCTGAAGTGGTATGGCCATGTAACAAGATCATCTGGCCTATCCAAGATCATCCTCCAAAGGACAGTACAGGGGGAGAGAAGAAGAGATGGACTGAGAACATAAGAGAGGGGACAGGAAAGGACTTCGTGGAGACTCAAGCACTGACACACAATTGTCGGGGTGGAGACAATTGGCTGATTACTCATCAATGATGGTGCTCAATGACCAGTGCAGTTATGGAAGTGATGATGATGATGAAGATGCCTCAAGATAATAGGGCAGCTGTAAAATAGTCTTGAGTAGCTTTATTAGCATGTTTGCAATAAGTGGTGTTCATATATTCATTATTGAATGTTAACTTGTGGAAAAGATTAACTGGTGACTTGACTGATTCAATGGATTATTATTGCTGAAATACCTTGAAAATTCCCAGTGCACTGACATCTGCTTGGAGAATCCTAACAAAACCAATAACGCAGACAAGGTGAAAAAATGCAGAAGGAATAATTTATTTAAAAACAAACTTCTAGTATTGTAAAAATATGTGCATTCTGACAGAATAGTACACACCATGGCTATCCACCCAGGTGGAAGGTTTCATTTTGCGTATGATACAAGGAACAAAAACAAACAATATTTTTTCACCTCTAGTCTACTTTTAGTTTCAAATATCCCTGTAGCGGGGTGGCTACCCACTCCAACCCTGAAGGGGTTAAAACAGCCCTGCAGAGGGCTGCTGCTGGAGAAAAGCAGCCCAGCAGAGGGTTGTATTTGGGAAAGGGATTGATAAGGGCTGGGCTGATAGGGAAGGCAGCCACAGCTGTAGCCAGGGTAATCAGGGCCCAGCTAGCCCTTATAAGAGGGCAATGGGGCAGAAGGAGACAGACAGTCTCTCTAGCTACCTGGAGGGAGGAGGACCTGGCTGCTTAGAAAGCTGAGGAAGGTACCTAGGCTGAGGCAGTATTGGAGAGGGGACAAGCTGAGTGGGGGAGCTCAGGCCTGGCATCCTTCCAGGCTGCAAGCCTGAAACAAAGCCTTAAGTAAGGTACTGGGATTAGGTGAAGGCAGCAGGTCCAACTCCCCCTGCCTGTGATGACTGGCTATGACACCGCAATCTGCCCCAGGAAGCGGGGCTGTATGGTCACTGGCAGTAGCCCATAGGCTGAGGCAAGGTGGGATTAGGGGTAGGGGTTCCCCAGGGAGGGGAGACCTATGGAGAGTGGGGTTTACTGCTGAGGGGCAGCACCCCAGCTAAAGGGGCCCTGGGGTCTGGGAAGGACCCTGGGCCAGTGATGGGCAGGACATCAACCTGCAGGGGGCGCTCTGGAGGCCAGAAGAGCTGATTTCCCCGGCTGACGGGCAGGAGGCACCACAGGGGCGAGTCCTTGCCCTGTCACAATCTCCCAGAATTGTAATTTATTTAAAACAAATTTATTTTAGTGGCATGTGTGATGGTCTCCTCTGGGAATACAGAACCATGTGAGAGAGTGAGCTATGCTGGGCTTTAAACCATGTCAGCTACTTGCCACATCAGTGTGTTCAACACACCAGCAAACTCCTTGAGACTCTATCAGTCTTACCCTTGCCTTGCAGGTAACAATTACTGAATTAGTTCCTGAGTTCCCCGCAAGACTTCACTCTATAGCATCCAGTCCCTCTCAAGGGATATGCACAGAAATTGTTTGTTGTCTCTAATGAGACAGTGCATACACCAGCTTGTTAGGTTAACTGAGGATTCACTCTTTACTTCAATATAACAGCACTGAGTTGGTCTATAGTAAAACTAATAATAAGTTTATCAACAAAGAACAGTGATTTAAGTGATACTTAGCATGAGAAAAAAACAGTTGAGTTACAAACAAAACAAAACATGCTTTCTAGTGACTAAAACTTAATTTTAGCCAGTTACAATCTTTGTTTAAGCAGTTTTCTCAGTTACATCAAGTTATTGGCATCTCCAGCTCCCCAGGCTTGAGGATTGAACTTTCACAAATTCTTGTGAGACTTCTGCTTAATGTTCTTTCAAACATCCATCCATTCTAGGTATACGGATTTCTATTTCTCCTGCACTGTTATGTATGGGGAAGAGAAAATGAAATGGGGGGAGGGAAGAGATGAGGAATAGTGGCAAGAAGTACAGATCATTAAATGTCTACAAGTGCATTTAGCTGCACCAGGATGGGTCAAAGGTGCTGATATGAAGTGCAAGCTCTGATATCAGAATACCCTGTCTGTCCGCATTGCTGCCCAGGGCTCCTGGGGAAGCAGAGGATTTCAGCTTCTACTCAAGGAGCTAGTGGCCATATAGTAGCCTCAGGATGAGTCGTGAGCATCTGCCAGGCTTGATGTTTGCTCTTTGAAGGCTTGTTCTGTGTATGTCATTTTCTCTTCGCTTTTCTTGATTTTTCCACTCCAAGGCCTGCCTTAGATTTAAAAAATGAGCAGTGTTTAGCAAAATGTGTTAATTAACACCCAGTGTTGAGTGATATTTAAATCACCTCACTGTTCCCCATCAAGAGTGCACATTCTCCCAAATCAGTACCCCAAATCACTGCTTCCCACCCACAGCCCCACTCCGTTCTCCAGAACCGGGGGGAAACAGAATAGCATGTGGTCTTAACAGAGCCAAGACACGAGATGCCTCTCTAAGACTGGATAGGCTTCTGACGTTGGACTGCAATCAACGGGTGATAGTGCATTTCAGTATTATTGACACTGCGTCACGGAATATCTCTCAGATTATAGACTACGTCAAGGAACTCGGAAGGGTGATGAGATAGAAGAATGTTCAAGTGATTTTCTTGGAGATCATTCCTGTGAAATGAGCAAAGGGAAGAAAGGAGGCAGAATGTTCTGGCAGTGAAAAGATGGCTAGTGAAAAGTGGTGTAAGGTAGAGAGGTTTTGAGAGGGCTCAAACTAATAACAAAATGAGAGAGTAAAAAGAGGGAAGAAATGAGTACTTTTTTAACATGAAACTCAGGTGGTGAGAAAAATAATCAAGGAACAAAAGGATATAAAGAGAAGAAATTATTGAATTGCCTATATACCAGTGCTAGGAGCCTGAGTGATGGACAAGAATTGGAGATGCTCACTTGAGCATAAATTGGATCTAGGTGGAATGACTGATCATCATTGTGTGATGATTCACATGATTAGAATGTGAAAAATCAATAGTTATAGCTAAGGCTAAGATTTTGTTATGGATATTTTTAGTAAAAGTCAGACATGTCATGCATAATAAACAAAAATTCACAGAAGCTGTGACCTGTCTCTGACTTTTGCTGGCAGCTGGGAGCTGTGCGGTTCTCCCTTTGCCCACGGGAGCTGCAGGGTGACCATATTTCCCAAAGAGAAAACGGGACACCCCCAGCCACTCACCCAAGACATCTCCCCACCCCACTGCAAGGCTGTCACCTGTCACTGGAAACCTGAGGAGGGCCCCCTCAGGAATCTGTCACCCATCACTGGCACCTTGCAGGGCCCCCCTGTGGCTTGTCGCTGCTGTGGAACCCTGCCAGGGCGTGACTGGCTGTCAGCTCCAGAGTCCTGCACCCCTGGGACTGAAGCAGAGAATGCCCCAGAGGTCTCTGGAAGTCACGGATTACTGACTTAGCCTGCGTTATAGTCTATTACCAAGGATCAAGTGGGCAAAAAGGGAGGAGTGGCACCAGGGCTGTCCACAGCTATTTTGGGGCCCTATGCAGCCCCCCTGCATGGGGACAGGCCTCTGTGGTGGGGTGGAGTGGGAGAGTGGGCCCCAGGCCTCCCAGGGAGGCTGGCCTTCATGTGTGTGTGTGGGGAGCTGGCCCCAGACCTGTTAGAGGAAGAAACCAGGAGGGGCTTCCCCAGGCCTCTGAGGGTGGGTGGGGCTGGCTTGGGGGGCAGGACACTCACTGGTGGTATGGCTTGGGCCGGGTATGCAAAATACAGGGCTGCGTTGGGCACCAAATTTCCTGGTGCCCAGAACATCTGCATAGTGGTCCAGCCCCTGTTCCAGCTCTTTCGCAGGGCCCCCAGCCCTGCTCCGCCCTGCCCTGCCTCTTCTCACCCTTGCTCCGCCCCAGCTCTGCCCCCATTCCCCTGAGCTCTGCAGCAGGGCCAGGCCTGCACTCACCACTGTGGGAAGTGCAGCAACTGATAAAGCACAAGATGGGGGTATTAGCTGACGTGTCTGCTACAGACCACCAAATTTCACTGGGGAACAGGATGACAAGCTCCTTAAGCACTTCTCTCTCCTGTGTATGGCAAAAAAAAAGCTGCATAACCATAAGGGACTTCAGTCTGAGTGACACATGCTGGAGGTCTCATGCTGCCAGTACTAAAACATCCTCCGAATTTCTAAAAATTATAGATGACGACAGTTTCCTAACTCAAAATGTTGCATCCCATGTACAGGAGTTCTATATTAAACCTTGTCTTGATAGATAAAAAAGAAACTGATCACAGAACTAAATTAGTGGTAGCATAGATACAAGTAATCACAACCTGATCACATTTGTTATGTACAACAGAATAAAATCCAAATCAATAATGGTGACCCTAAAAGAGCCCCAGTGCCAGCTGTCAGAGGCATACTGTTCTGTAAACTCCTAACACATTGCTGACGTACGGTTTAACTGTAAAGCATGTTATGTGAAGTACCAAATGAAAGCTGGTGACACACTAGTGACTAATATTGTAGGAAGTTATATACCGGGGGTAGGCAACCTATGGCAGGGGTGCCAAATGCGGCACGCGAGCTGATTTTCAGTGGTACGCATACTGCCCAGGTCCTGGGCACCGGGCTGGGGAGCTCTGCATTATAATTTAATTTTAAATGAAGCCTCTTAAACATTTTAAAAACCTTATTTACTTTACATACAGCAATAGTTTAGTTATATATTATAGACTTATAGAAAGAGACCTTTTAAAAACATTAAAATGTGTTACTGGCACGTGAAACCTTAAATTGGAGTGAATAAATGAAGACTCGGCACACCACTTCTGAAAGGTTGTTGACCCCCGTTATATACAGATGGTGTGTAAAGAGGTATGTATGTGTGCTGGAGATATGTTCATAAAATATATTTTGGGGGCATACAAGTTTGTCTTACATAGTGGAATGTTTTGCCTGTTTGCCTGTGTCTCTAAAGTAAATTGAGCAAGGTGATGCCAGAGATAAGGGGCAGTTAATTTGCATCTGGGATAAACACCAGTTCTCAGGAGGAGAAAACTGCATGGTGTCAGCACACTGGAGAACACCTACAGTCTGAACTGCCAAGGGGCATCCTGACTCTTGAGACAACAACAATGAACTTTGAGGAAAGTGAAAAACATCTGGTTATCCAGCACTTGGAAAACACAAAGGCCAGCTCTCTAACTTGAAGAGTGGATCTCCTTCCATGTAGGAAGGTGACACTGAAAAGTTGTTTTAGGTAAGACGCTTATCTCAGACAAGATTGTGGCTTGTTGAGTTACTTTTTAATCACTAGAAAGCATGACTATACAGTAGAACCCCGTTTATCTGACTCTCTGTTATCCAGCTCTCTGTATTAACTCAACAACCAGCACACATAGGTCCAGAAGTGGGTGATCTCTCCTGTGGCCACTAGACGGCATTGAAGACTCACACTTTCTCATTCTCTGGATTAGCTGAATTTTTGATTACCCAATTTGGCCCTGGTCCTAATTAGACTGGATAAACAAGGTTCTGTTGTACTTTTGTTTTATTTGTAACCATTTTCTCTTTCTATTATCTCTGCTTAGAATCACCACAATCTCTGTTCTTTATTAATAAACTAATTATACTATAAATTCAGTTCAGTCTTCAGCTGAGCCAACAGGCTGATGTGTATACTGTCTCTTTAGAGGCAGCAGACTTGGTGATTTCTGTAAGTGTCCAGTGATGGACTGGATACTGCAGAAGAATGTTCTTCCATGGTGTTCAGAAACTGAAGCCTTCAGGCGTAATCTGCAAGAAAAGGACTGGTAAAATCATGAGGAGTTTGTGGGCTGGCTAACAAACTGCAGTCTCAGGAAGCTGACACGCAGTTTAGCAGCAACAAATCTCTCTCTTGTGGAGACAGAGGTGTTTACTCTTTCAGTTCTGGACACCCCGAGAAAGCGTCACAGAAATCTATATTTACTTGGTTCACAAAGCTGAAAACAACTATGAGCCAAATCAGCTGGCAGGAAGAACTTAAACAGAAGAATGTGAATGACAATTGGGCAGTGTTTAAGAATACTTTACGAAATGCCACGAAAGCCATAATCCCACAACTGAGGGAAGGCCACACTGGTTAAAAAAATCTTGTTTAGAGAGGAAGTGTAGGTGGCTGTAAAAACAGTACATAGGAAATGGAAGAAAGGGGAAGCTGAAGGTAATGAACATGGAACAACAGCTGGGAACTGTAGAAAACTGATAATGGAAACAATGATAAGAAGAAACCTATCACCAGCATTGTTAGGACAATGAGTTATTTATATCAGGAACTAAAAGAATCCTACCAGTAGTGCCACTATTATATAGAAACAGTATTATTAATGCAGAAAAAGCAGAAGTGTACCATAGATATTTCTGTTCTGTGTTTGGGAAAGAAACTGATGATGTTATATCATGGGCAGTGGATATACTTTCCATTCCCATTTCTCATCATAACTCAGGAGGATTTTTAAACTGCAGCTGCTAAAGGAACACATCGTTAAATCAGCACATCCCACTAACTTACCAAGAGTTTTAAAAGAGCAGGAGCTTGCTTGACAATTAATGTTAATTTTTCAATAAATCTTGGACTACTGTGGAAGTCCCAGAAGACTGGAAGAAAGCTAATGTTGAGCTAATATTGGAAAAAGGGTAAGTAGGATGACCTGCATAATTATAAGCCTGACCCTGATGGAGGGCAAAATAATGGAACAGCTGATATGAAAGGAGGGTGATATAACGTCAATCAACCTGAGTTTAAGGAAAATACATCTTGTAAAGATAACTTTATTTTTTATGAGATTACAGGTTTGATTGATAAAGATTCAGTATTAATGCGGATGTAATTATATCTAGATTTCTGTAAGGCATTTGACTTAGTGCCATATGACATTTTCAGCAAAAACCTAGAATTAGCCAAAATTTACATGGCTCACATTAAATGGTTTTAAAAAATGACTGACTGGTCTCTAAATGTAATTGTAAATGGGGAATTATCATGGAGCATGTGTGCGTTTAGTGAAGGCCCATAGCTTTTGGTTCTTGGTCCTACACTAATGAACAATTTTATCAATGACCAGGAAGCAAACATAAAACCATCACTGCTCAAGTTTTCAGAGGACCCAAACAACGGGAGAAGGGTAAGTCATGAAGATAGGTCATTGATACTGGGCAGTCTCGATTGATTGGTGAACCAGGCGCAAAGCAACCCCAAAACGCCTTCTTACAGGGTTCACAGTGAAGTCATTCATCCAGGGATGTAAATAAAGTAGGCCCTACACACACGATAGCGGACTTGATCTTGGGAAGCTGTCACAGCAGGTAATCAGCTGACCATGGCTGTGACCAAAAGTGCAGCTAATGCGATTCCTCACCTGTATAAACACCAGCCGGATCTCGGGTAGGAGTGGAGCGGTAACTTCACCCGCTGTGCTCAGTGCGGGGGCAGCAGCTGCAGAAGGAGGGTGGCCCCGTGGGGCGGGAGCAGAGAAGAACCAGCAGGGGCTGACTAAAGGATTAGAAAACATCCCATGGCAGGAGCTTCATGCTTAACCCAAGCGAGGCTTCAGGCGCGACGGGATCCGGGCCTGGCGGAGAACGGACCGGACCCGGGTGGGGGCTGAAGCCGGGCCCACGCAGCGCGGTGCCGGGCCGTGGGGGGGGGGTTGCTACCCCCGGGGTGGGGGGCAGCGTCATTCCCGAGGGTTCGGTCCTGCTGGACCGGCTGCTTCGCCGGCCCCGCCGCTCCGGCCCCTTTCTCACGGTTCACACCGCCACGGCAGGGGGCGCTGCGCCCAAGGCGCGCGGCTGGCAAAGGGCCGATATTTTAACTCTTGGCCCGGGCGCCGTAGCTGGTTGGAAGTCTCGCGAGACTGGACACGGTTGTTCCGGACCCGGCCGGCCAGGCAGGCAGCCACGCGCGGACGTTGCCGCCATGGCGCTCTACAACTTCAAGAAGATCATGGTGGTTCCTTCCGCCAAGGTGAAGCTCTTCTTCCCGCCCCCGCCCGTGTCGGCGCAGTGGTACCGGCGGGGGGGGCGGTTTCTCCTCACGGCCGCAGCCTCGTGCTGAGCTGGAGCCCTGTGAGCTCGGAGCGCCGGCCCGGACCCGGCGCATGGGACCTTCAGTGCCCCGTGCAGCCTCCGGCCGTGCACAGGGGGGCGGGACGGGGGAACGGGACGGGGACGGGGGAGGAGTTGAGGGGATGGTCGGGGGTGAGGGGAGCCGCAGAGGAGTGGGAATTGGCAGGAGGGGGACAAGGGCCCAGCTGAGAAGTGGGGGTGGAGGAGGAGTGGAGTATTGGGCTGCGGGCATGTCACAAGCCCCGCTGCTCTGTGAAATTAAGAGGAGAGCGGGCTGCCTCTCTTGTGTGGGCAGATCCAGCTCCCCTGAACCACGAGTGCAGTTCTACTCCAGTTGTGATAGAAAACCACCTCAGCACAACAGCCTTTTATTATGAGCTTTGTCTCACCGAACTTGGACTGTGACAGGCCAGCAGAGAGGGAGGGAGCTGTAGAGATTTGTGCCTTCAGCTGAACATCTCCTTGCCCACCCCAATCGGTTGAGATCTAGCACTGGTTGTGGATAGATAATAGTTCAGAGAACTGCCCAGGAATGTAGGAAAAGGAGGCTGTCTCTTAAATAGCTGAAATGAACACTGGATAAAAGAATGAAAGGTTCTGCTTACAAACTTGTGGGTGGTGTATGGGACTGGAGGTCTGAACTTAGCTTAAGAAGTCCTTCCAGGACTTGTTAAATTATCTTAAAATTGGAGTGACATGCTATCTATGTTTTTTACTGATGCCTTTAAAGCTCCACGACAGCATTTTTCTTTAAAAGAAAAAATTTGGTTATCCTACACAATGTGCAAAATTCTTAACTTCCACAACATTGATAGAAAGTGGATGAACTGTATTCTGTCAGCCTAATTGCAGGTAAAAGTATGATGTGATATATGAAGTGTGTACTGATTCTTTCAATAACTGCTTAGGTGTCTTTTAAAAACACTTAACTTCTCTGTTTTCCTTTTCTAAATAACTTTCATATTAGAATATGGGTTCTTAGCAATAAGTAATACAGTGTTTGCTGATAATTGTACTTTTCTTTAACTGCAGGACTTCATAGATCTGACATTGTCGAAGACTCAGCGAAAGACTCCAACGGTCATTCATAAACATTATCAGATCCACCGCATTCGACAGTTTTATATGAGAAAAGTGAAATACACCCAGCAAAATTACCATGACAGACTCACCCAAATCTTAACAGATTTTCCAAAATTGGATGTAAGTGACTTTGGCAATTGATGAGTGAAATAAAATGTACCCTAAAGTCATCAGATCTAATGCTGTGACTGTAAATTCTAGTCTTGTGAGGTTTTGTTGGCTAAGGAAATTCAGGCTGACTTTCTTCTTGGATAGGAAACTTTGGAAGAAAAGTTTGTCTGCAGGAAGAGGTATTGATAACTCAGATGGTTCCTTTTTTTTTTTTTGAGTGAAGTCCTGAATCAGGGCTTGAACAGGGTTTTAAGGCAACTTTTTCCTGGAGCTCACATCTTCTAGACGAGAGGTAAAATCAAAGTCTTAAGCACTAGTGGTGATTAAAGGTCCCACAGCACTTTTTCCAGGAGTGGGAGTTTTAGCACTAACTTCTAGATAAATTTAAATTTGATAGAAACAGCATTTGAATGATGGGTAAAGAAATATAGCCTATTAAAGGACTTTGTGACCTCCTATTTCTAGTGCAAGGTACTACGGAAACATAAAGTGGTAGTATTTGCACAATTATTGTCATCCAAATGCTTTGTAGGAAAGAATGAGCATCCAAATATAGGTCTGATCAGTGTGTTTACAGTCTAATGCTTTGATCTTGCAGCTGGAGATGTGCAGTCTTCACTGACTTTAGTACGGCTTTGTATATGCACGTGAATCTACCTGTACTTAATCTGATGCACAGTTGATACCTTAGTTTGCTTGGTTTTTTTCTGACTTGTATTTCTAATGGCTGATCTCCATTACAGAGTTCTGAAGTACAACTTCTGTATTTGCTTAACTAGTTTGGTATCTAAATCACATGGTTAAGTTTCTAAAAATAAAGCATGTAGATGGGTAAAATATTCTCTCTGATTCTTTTATCCAGAGATGAAGGGATGTGTTGTAAACTCTCTCTGCAAAAAAGAATTGATGTGAACAAGGTGCTCTTCATGTAGTGAAGAGTTTATTCGGGCATGAATAATTGTCTGCCTAAAGGGAGATGAATCTTACAGAATTTAGGGTTCAGTGAAAGAGGAATTACTTTGCTGTGTTTTCACAATAGCAGAAGTATGTTAGAGAAAAGGCTGGCACTATACAGTATGCTTGCAGTTTCCCTCTATACAGTATAATCTTGCATTTTTTTTCCTTTAACAAAAAATAGTCTTACAAAGAAAAAGGCACAAGCAGAAGTTTAGCTTAAGTCCAATTAAATATAAAGCAGGAAATCAAAATTATGGAAAAACATTCAAATTTATGGATAAGCAGATTGTTTTCTTTAGAGATTTTTAGATATGGAGAATGATCTTGAGTTTGTACGTGTCAGCTGTACCACTGGTTTCTTGTATCTATGAAAAAGTTGAAATCAGTAGTAAGAGATCTTTATGTTCATGAAAGAAAACATTCATAAAAGGTTTTGATTAATTTATTTTATGCTTTTTTAGGATATCCATCCTTTTTATGCAGATTTGATGAATGTTCTCTATGATAAAGATCATTACAAGTTGGCCTTAGGACAGATTAATATTGCCAAGAATCTGATTGACAAGTAAGATACTTTAATTTATTTTCTGTGGCTTGTTTTTGTCATAACAACAGATTAACCTTTTATTCCCTCTCGCAATAGTGTTGCTAAAGATTATGTGCGCCTGATGAAATATGGTGATTCCCTTTATCGATGCAAACAGTTGAAGCGGGCAGCTCTGGGGCGTATGTGTACAATTATCAAAAGGCAGAAGCAAAGTTTAGAATATTTGGAACAAGGTATGTATTGCAAATATGGTAAAAATGAAGCATTTTGAAGAGATAATTTAAAATTTTAATAATTTAAAATCATTTTCATAAATGGTTAATTGTTAAACGTCCCATAGGTTGTTTATAACCATATAGAACACCTTCTACTGATGTACTTATAACTATAAAATATTCCACTCATTCCTGTAACATGCTTTATTAGTTTAATACTTTATGAACCAGTTACAAATGGAAACTTGAATGCAAAAATGTGTTCAAATTAAATATGGTTTCTGGATAAAATCAGAAGCTTTCCCATCTACAAAGAAAGATATTTTCTCTTCTATTTTAGTACATTTAAACTTTATTTTATCACCTACGTAATTCAATAAAGCTTTTTAAACTTTTCAGTGCGACAACATTTGTCCCGTTTGCCAACTATTGATCCCAATACACGAACTCTTTTGTTGTGTGGCTACCCAAATGTTGGAAAATCGAGCTTTATAAATAAGGTTTGTGAGTTTCTTATAAAAAATATTACTTCCAAGTTTAAATAATTTGAAATATTGGGACTCTACTTAAGGATCTTAGCTAGCAGGTCTCTGTACAAGGTTAGGGATTTAGTATGAATCTCAGGGTTGTAGAAGGAAATGAAAAACCGATTTATTTTAAAATCAATTTATTGTATCATAGATTTCACCATGCTGGGGAAGCCTTTCTCCCGGATAGATCAAAAAGTGTATTAACCTTCTATAGAAAACCATTGAGAATAACCACTTTAGTGTAGCAAAAGAAGTGCCTTATAATTAATATGCTGCTGTCAGGAAGATAATTGTCTCAGTAAATGAAAAAATCTTTATTTGGGTTTTTTTCTTGTTTTAAGGTGACAAGAGCAGATGTGGAAGTGCAGCCTTATGCCTTTACCACAAAATCCCTCTTTGTGGGACACATGGATTATAGGTATCTGCGTTGGCAGGTAAGAGCTATTGCTAACATTCCGCTGTTTCCACAGGAATGAATTGGTTAAGATCCTGTTGCTGTTGAGAATACCATTTTGCTTGCTGATGACTGTTTCTAAAGTACTGTATCTAGAGAACTGTGTAAGATCTCTCTTTACATAATGTGCTGACTAAGCTCAGCTATCAGAAGCTATTCTAAAAATGTAGATCCTGGGGTTTTTTAGTTGCTGGGAGGGACAGGGCACTTGACTAACTCCTGAGTAGTAACAGAAAGTGATTCATCTCCAGACTGGATCAGGTCAAGGCAGGTCTCCCTCCCTCTGATTCAGTCCAAGTGAAAATGCACACAAACTACAGGTAGTCTTTCCTTCTATTACTGTGATAGAGAAGAGAGTAACTATAAATTGAAGTACTCGGTCTCATTTTAACATGAATACTATTATTGTCTTATTGATTTTTCATGTTCTTATTTTGAATAGATTTACAAACTTGTGACTGAAAGGAAACAATATGTAATTTTTTTTTAGGTTTTTGTACCACGTGTATCACTATAGTATCTGTCAAGAATCAGAGGGGTAGCCATGTTAGTCTGGAATTGCAGAAGTGACAGAGAGTCCTGTGGCACCTTAAAGACTAACTTGCATCCGTTGAAGTGGATATTAGCCCAGGAAAGCTTATGCTCTAATACTTGAGTTAGTCTTTAAGGTGCCACAGGACTCTTTTTCACTGTAGTATCTGAGCACCTTCCAGTAGTATATTAAGCCTGATAACTACACATCTGTCGTACATAGTTTGTTCTCTCATTCTTTCCCCAGAGAGAGAAGCATGTGCAGTAGAATGTCTTGTTTCAGTGGTTTCTCTCTCTGTCTCTCTCTCTAATATAAATATACTTGTTGCTACGTGTTTCTGTTAGAGAAGGCAGGTCAAAGAAATGTGCTTTGCCCTTGAAGCAGAAAGTGGCGAGGTTCCTATATTCCTGGTGGTGTTCATTCCAGTCTTGGATTGCGCCCAGAGAAGGTGCGCGCTCATGCCCATATAAGCTTTACTCTTATTGTTGAGAGTTCCATTGTGCCAGAAGAGCATAGTTCACTCCTGGGGGAATTCTGCGCCACTATACATGCGCAGAATTCATGTCCCCTGCAGATTTCTTAGCTTCCCTGCAGAAAATGATGGGGAAGCACAGGTAAGCTGTAAGAGCAGTCACACACGCCACCCCAGCAGTGCTGGCGCATCATTTTGGGTGCCCGGAGCAGCGGGCGGAAAGGTAAATCACTGTGGGGTTGGGGATGCCCCAGTCGGTGACCCCTACCCTGCACCGGGCTCACCTGCTAGTCCTGGCTGGGCTGGGGATGGAGGAGGGTGGGATTGTCTCGTCTCTTCTACAAAGAGCAGCTGGGGCTGTGTCAGACCCACCCCTAGACTCTTCACTTGCAGGAAGTTCTGTACCACCCTCTCCTGCCACTTCCCGACCCTATCGCTCCCCAGCTTGTGGGGAGGGGTCGCTATGCGGGGAGCTGCTCTCCCATCCGCCCAACCCCCATGCATCTGGACTCCCTATATCCAGACCCTCACCCTGCCAAGCCCCACCCCTCCTGCATCCATATCCCCACCCCTCCACTCAGCCAGCCTGCCAATGCTCGAAGCCCTGTCCCACTGAGCCCCTCTTCCCAGCACCTGGAACTCCCCTGCTGAGCCCCATCTCTGCACATCCAGACCCCACTGCTGGCCCCAGCCACCTTCACCTGGACCACTTACAGAGTCCTGGACTCCCCACTGAGCCTGCTGCACACAGACTGCCCACACAGAAACCTCACCTCAAGCCTGGATCCCCCACATGAAGCCCCTTCACACTTGGATCTTGCTGGGCTGAGTCTGCTTGCCCCATATCTGGATTGGGGGCCAGGGCTGAGTGTGAATGATAGACTCTGTTCCTCTTGCTTACTGTCTTGGTGCAACTGATGTGGAGGGGCAGGCCCAGCCCTTGTGCTGTATCAGAGGTGGATGCAGCCTCACTGCCAAGTCCATATCCTGGGCGGGCAAGGGAGGGCTGCAAGGATGATCCTCCACCTCTGTGCAGCCAGTGGCCTGTGCTCCCCACTGCCATGTTTGGAGCCTCCACATTTATTTATTGACAAATAAAATATGTAGGATTTTAACATACTTAGTGCAGAATTTTTATTTTTGGGTGCCGAATTCCCTCAGGAGTAATAGTTGTTGATCATGGTCTTTGTCCTGGTGCTTTAGATGATTGTTTAGATATCCTGGGGCCTGTTTATGGGTGGCTATGAAGATAAGGACTGAGACCTTGCACTTGATTTGATATTCTGTGGGAAGCCAGTGTAGGGAGCAGAGGACAGGTTTGGTATGTTTCTGCTTTCCTCTTTTCCTAACCAATAATCACAAACATACTGTGGAAGATTGATTGGGCCATATCACTGCTCTCCCCTCAACTTTAACCCCCACAGTCTTATTATTTCTGTGCCTAATATATGTTATGTTAAGGTGTGAGCTAATTATATTAATCTAAATTTTAGGTGGTAGATACCCCTGGTATTTTGGATCATCCTTTGGAAGAGAGGAACACCATTGAGATGCAGGCTATAACAGCGCTTGCACATCTTCGTGCTGCTGTGCTTTTTGTAATGGATGTGTCTGAGCAGTGCGGGCATAGTCTGGAGGAGCAGCTAGAACTCTTCAAAAATATTAAACCACTATTTGCTAATAAGGTAGATCTGATTTACAACATTAGTCAAATGTAATTTTGCCCACTGTGAAACAGTAAGCTGAATAATCTTGTTTACTTTCTTTCTGTTAGCCTCTTATAATTGTAGCGAACAAGTGTGATGTGAAGAGGATTTCTGAACTTCCTGAAGAAAATCAGGTTAGAAGGCCTTTTCTTCTTCTCATCATTCACAAAAGCATTATATACGTCTGTCGTGGAATAACATAAGTTATAATGTGCACAGGTGAACTTCGTTGTATAACTTGTTAAATGAACAGTTTAATAACCTGATGAAGAGTATGTCTGTCTTTAGCTTTGATTTTTGTTTAAAAAAAGGTCATGAATACCTACAAAGGTGTTAGGTGTAAGGTGTTCCTAACAGGATGTTAGCAATCATTAAAAAAGGGATAGAGAATAAGATGGAGAGTATCTTATTGCCCTTATACAAATCTATGGTGCGCCCACATCTTGAATACTGTGTACAAATGTGGTCTCCTCTTCTCAAAAAGGATATACTGGCATTAGAAAAGGTTCAGAGAAGAGCAACTAAAATGATTAGGGGATTGGAACGGGGCCCATAAGAGGAGAGATTAAAAAGGCTAGGACTTCTTAGCCTGGAAAAGAGGAGACTAAGGGGGGATATGATAGAGGTATGTAAAATTATGAGTGGCGTGGAGAAAGTGAATAAGGAAAAGTTATTTACTTATTCCCATAATAGAAGAACTAGGGGCCACACACTGAAACTAGTGGGCAGCAAGTTTAAAACAAATAAAAGGGAGTTCTTCTTCACACAGTGCACAGTCATCCTGTGGGACTCCTTGCCTGAGGAGGCTGTGAAGGCTAGGACTATAACAGGGTTTAAAAGAGAACTGGATAAATTCATGGAGGTTAAGTCCATTAGTGGCTATTAGCCAGGCTGGGTAAGGAATGGTATCCCTAGCCTCTGTTTGTCAGAGGGGGGTGATGGATGGCAGGAGAGAGATCACTTGATCTTCACCTGTTAGGTTCACTCACTCCGGGGCACCTGGCATTGGCCACTGTCGGCAGACAGGATACTGGGCTAGATGGACCTTTGGTCTGACCCAGTATGGCCTTTCTTATATGTGTGTTTCTGTATTTCTCTGAGAGAGAGATGAGCCTGATTTTTCATAGGTGCAAAGTTCCCAGAGCTCCTGTTTGTTTTCATAGATAGTAAGGCCAGAAAGGGTCATCTGATCTGAACTCTTGCATAACACAGGCCAACGAACCGCACCCAACAGTTTCTGGGTAGAGACAAGTGAGTATTAGTGTGAGGCACACTGTCTTGAACTGTCTGAATGGAAGTTATGGATAAAGCTGTATTTGCACACACAGGCCTGATTTTTCACATGCACACGGGTTACCCTGATTTTCACAAGTTCTGAGCACGTATCTAAAGGATGTATTTTTTCTACTTAACTTACTATTTACATCTGATTTACACACAAATACTTTATGGAGAAGTTAGTCTATGCAAAGTTTCTGTAGTTCCTCTTTAGGAAAACATCTATGGATACAATTGTTCGGTAATGTCAGAAGAAATTTTTATTTTGAGATGAGATTAGAAATGTGATTTTGTTTAATGAGATGGAAGCAGTGATCTTAAAGAAGTAATCAGAATGTACTTTATTTTTGTGTGTTCTGTTTGTTTTTCAGAAAATGTTTGAAAATTTAGAAGCAGAAGGATTTCCTGTCATAGAGACAAGTACTCTAACAGAAGAAGGTGTTATTAAAGTTAAAACAGAGGTGAGTTCTTCTTTCACTTACACAGATTTTGTTCCGAGTAGATAACAACTTTTGTTTTACTGTTTGTGAGTCTAGTGTTTATTAAAGTAGTGGACTGGTGCTCTGGCTTGAGACATATAGCAAGTTTTCCTGTGTATCTGAGGAACTGTGACACTCGAATGATCAAGTTTTGGGTCTCTCCTTGGACAGATGCTGCCAGATGAGCAAAATTGTTTGTTGCTTTCTGTGATGTGAATAAATGAAGAGTAGGATGAGACAAGCAAGCATGATTTTTTACTTCTGACATATTTATTGCACAGTTTTGCTTACCGAAACGGCTTTGTGAAAATTACTACTTTTTTTGAGGATCCCAGGGGGGATGATAGCCACCCTCTCTTATCCCAGCATATAACAAGGCAGTAGAAGTAAAATAGATTGTAGGTCACAAAACCTAAAATGGCAGAAATAACTATACACATTAAAATGAAAGCCCTGGATCTTGATTTGGACTGAAGAGTTACTGTTTGAAAATCGTTGTTAACTCTAATCCAGCAGTTCTCAAACTGGATCGGGACCCCACAGTGGGTTGTGACCTTTTTTTAATGAGGTCACCAGGGCCAGCATTAGACTTGTTGGGATCCAGGGCTGAAGCTGAAGCCTGACCTTTACCCTACCTGGGGTGGTGGGGCTCGGGCTCCTCCCTTCCATGCTGTGGTCATGTAGTAATTTTGTTGTCAGCAGGGGGTTACAGGACAATGAAGTTTGAGAAGCCCTGCGAATCATTGGCTAGATTTATATAAGTTCTGTGCAACATCTTTAATCCTGGTGGCATTGCTATGTACTGGGAACTTCTCCACTATCTTTCAGATATTAATTTTAAATTGACTACTTGTTCAGATGTTGTTTGGTTATTTCTTAGACCAATGTATCTCTTGCTACAAAGAGATAACACATGAGGAAATTCCACCTACTTTGAGCTCTTGTCCCATCAGACTTTTTGTTAGTGGGGATAAAAAAAGAGTCATTAATTTGGTCCTGCTTTTGGTCTGGGCAAGCAGAGAATTGTTCTTGACTAAAAATAAAACACTCCCACTAGATATTACATAATAGTAAAAGCTCAGTTTTGAAAAGGTCCTGTGGGTCACTAGAAATAAATCTGAAGAGTATTTCTTGGGAACCATTTTCCAGACATTACTCATGCCTTCTGTTGGAAACTATTTTCAAACTCCATATCCAAGATTGAACAAATATGACAACCAGATTCTTAAATATAATTCATCGCATTTCCTTGGCACGATTTTCCAGATTTCTTGGGGGAAGGAAAAAAAAACAACAAAAAACCTTGACTGAGATTTTTTTCTTCTATAAGCCTTTGTCGCTCTGATTTTTCTTTCTTTATTACTTGTAGATTCTCACTGTAGGAGATTCCATTCCCATTTAGTTATAGCTGAAATATGAATATTATTACATAACTGCTTTTGATATTTTTTTATTTTAAAACTTAATACAAATTTTTTTGTGGGGGGGAACGGGGACAGTGACTTAAAATGGGATTTGAACTGGGTCTCCATAGGTAAAAAGCCAGTGCAATAAATCACTGTATTAGGGAGCCTTCTCTCCGTCCCTGACAATAATTAATGACACCTTGTACACTTTTAGGCCTGCGACAGACTGTTGTCCCATCGTGTTGACACCAAAATGAAAGGAAATAAGGTGAATGAAGTGCTGAACCGACTACATTTAGCTGTACCAAGCAAAAGAGATAATAAGGTAGGTTATTAAAATTTTGATACATTTTTTTCAGTAGTCTTCTTCGCTGACTTATGGGGATTCGTTTTGTTGGAATCCTGTGAATTTCAGGATCTCAGTTAATGTATTGGCATAGTGAATCAGTGTGACATTACCCATGGAACAATCTGGACTGATGGATAGCTGTGTCCCCTCAATTCTCCAATCTGAGGTGTCTTTGACACTGCTTTGC
Organism: Dermatemys mawii; assembly: GCA_007922305.1. Taxonomy (NCBI): domain Eukaryota; kingdom Metazoa; phylum Chordata; order Testudines; family Dermatemydidae; genus Dermatemys; species Dermatemys mawii. Next base: position 11,511,104 of record ML677349.1, read on the forward strand.
TGTAAGAGCAACCATTCCTGGTCTTACCACACACAGCCTCCAGCATGTAAATCATTCCCAGCTATATTGTATGAGTGCTAGAGCCAGCTATCCATGAATTACACTGCAGGGCAACACCAGCAAACTCCCAGTCCCAGACTTTCCCCCAGAAATATGCATCTTGTACTGCACAGTGCCCTCTTGGACAATACAAATTCATATAAAGTCTGTCCTTTCGTTAATAGAAAATGATATGCACAAATCTTGTTTTCCCAAATGAAGTTTCCCAAACACTTCAATCCAAACATGTACTGGTTCAGATAAAACCGTTTGCCTTTTTACTTTGAGGAAGCAATTTGTACCTGCTTTTCTAAACTTGGAATATATCTCAGTGTTATACAATAGAATCTTCTAACTTTACATACAATATTGCCACATGCATTTTACCAAGACAGAATGATCAGAATGCTGCATTTTCAAATGATACCTCACAAGGCATATTTTGTACAAAATCCTTACAGTTTTTGTAAAAAGCATGAACATAGGGATACAGACTGTCATAGTCAGTTAAGAGTATTGAAAATTTTTCTTACAGAGAAACATTTAGTGACAATGTTTTATTTTCATTACAGAACATTTGGGATTCCTATGTTATATTAAAAAAGAAAAGAATCACATGCTTTTGTGATCATGTTTGTTGCATTAATTTCAGGAAAGGCCGCCTTTCATTCCTGAAGGAGCAGTAACACGTAAGAAACAAATGGAAGTAGATGCACCTAAAAAGAAGAGGGTAAGTGGCTTACAGAACAGATTTGACACCCTTGAATTGAGGAATTAGTAGTTAAGTTAAAAAAAATATCAAAACAAAAGAGTGAGCATTGAAAAGTACAATATTAATGCTATGTATATCTTTTCAGGAGAGAGATCTTGAATTGGAAATGGGAGATGATTATGTTTTGGATCTTCAGAGTAAGTGTTGTTCAGGTCTCAGTATAATTATTTTAAGATGTGAAATTGGATTGAAGTTTGTCTTTCTGTGTTTATAGCAGAAAGTTTCAAGCAGGAAAATCTTATCCCAACTATTTCCATCTTAAGTGTTCTTGCTGATATTTTAGTGACCACTACCAAACTTTTTCTCTCATTCCAAATGTGTAAAAATTGGCTTTCTGCTCTCACTCGTGTTGTGATGTAATTTGAATTGTCTTCTAGTTTGTAGAATTACTGAAACAGAATGAATGGCTTTATGACTTAGCTCTTCTGTTTCTTTTGTACTGCTTGAACATATATGATACATATTCTAGCATGATACTTGTCTTAAGGGAAGTAGTTTATTAGTGGAGAGAATAACTTGATGTGTTCTTTTTCACTTATATTACTATTGGTCATTATTTGTGTGTCACATGCATTATTGCTGTTTGACAAGACTTCCAGTGTGAAGTTCTGTGTGGCACAGATTTTGCATGTTTTCAAATTCTTACATTTTAGGGAGATACTATGCATTTTATATTATAATGCAAATGTGTTCTCCCATCACAGATTTTTCTATAAAATGTTTCAACAAATTAAAGTATTGGTTAATTTTTGCTTAATTTCTTTTTTTAGAATACTGGGATCTAATGAATTCATCTGAGAAATATGATAGGATACCTGAGATCTGGGAAGGACATAATATAGCTGATTATATTGATCCAGATATCATGCGGGTGAGCTTTATGTTGTATTGTTGAGGATATTCTCTCCTGTTTTCATTTAATTTTTCTGTCTTCAGGTGGTATAAATCAACAGATGAATAAAGTTAGTAAAACTTTAGTTTATTTCTCTTCCGATATGCATACGTAACTGATAAAGTTTCTTAAATTCATCAGTAACAAACTATAGTTTTGTACTTTAGTGTATTCTTGGAAGGAACACAATTTATTGTAGGTAAAGATGACATTTTCAAACTGGCAGTTTAGTCTATAGTGACTCAGCAAATAGTTTGCTTTTTCTTGCCATCAGAATCAATGTTGTTGTTTTTTCATTATAACATCTTAAAATATAAGGTTTGTTAGAGAACTTGCATTCCTTCCACTGTCTGACTCTGCAGTGACAGAGGAAACAGTGATCATAACTTTTTTAGTGAATTATTATTATTATTACTATTATGCGTTCACTGCCAGAATATATTGTTAAAGTAGTTTGAGTGTTAATCCTAACATCCTTTTAATTTGACTACGCAATAAAAAGCCCTTGCTGTTTTCATTTCTGTTTCATGATAATCTTGTTTAGCCAAGGAGAAATAACAGGGAACTGACTCTGGAGCTTAGATTGGTTAGAAGGATCATCATAGACTAACATGAGCTGCTCCCTTCTTCAAGGTGTGAGTGTGCTGTCTTTCTAGTGGCTTCTGGCCCAGAGGGTGAGACTGACGTTTGGAAATTGAATCAGGGTTCTTTACATGGAAACAGTCTGACCACAAGGTTGAGATAATGTCCCTTTTGAAGGTAAACACTATAAACAAGGTGTTTCTGATCCTAAATATGGACTCTGCCTGAGGATATCCTGCAGAATCCTGGACAAGCCTTATGGAATTCAGATAAACTTTAGTGAATTAAGTTAAACCTTGCTGAATTAGGTTTAATATCTTCGGAGTCCTTTGTATTCAAAATGCAAGTGTGTGTATCATCGTGGAATTGTATGCAACTCCTATAGGAGGATGAAGATGCTAATGTAATTACTCCAGTTATCAGTCCTTTGAAGCCACCCCCTTGGAAAGGGTTCACATATATCAGTTCAAACTGGATACTCTAGGGAACAACAGATAGAGGATGGATTTTTGGATATATAACCTAGTTTTAAATAGGCTCATGGCTTTCTTTTTGATCCAGCAAATGGACAAGACCCGTGGTCCAAAGAAGGCCCCAGTCCTTAGGGAAGGATTGGAAGGACTTCGCCTTCTGAGACCACATAAAACCGTGTGCTTGTTCTGAGCTGAAATGATGATAAACTTGAAACCTCTTGGGTGGTTTTGCTTCTGCAGGAGCCAATATTAGTGACCTCTGATAAGCTTATTAGCGTGCATGCAAGTTCTTGTATTTTTAATGTTTTCTCTGTAGCGCTTGTTACTTTAAGAATAAAATAGACTTGCATTAAAAGAGCTGTGTGGTAACTGTAACTGTGGCAGTCACACTTTTAGCCATCTCTGAAGAGAAAGCAAGCAGGTCTGTTTGGACAGCCTGTCTCTGCTGGGATAATGCAATCTAGTTGGACTATGCAGCCTGGAAATATTCTGCTGAGACACTGGCCTCCACCCAGTGGCTGGGGAGCCGGAAGCCTGAGAGTGGGTTCCCTTCATGGGTCACTGCGAGGAAATACAGGTGCAGTTGCCTTGAACTGTGACATGAACAACTTGTTTTTCATTTCATCTCTTTACATTTTAAGAAACTGGAAGAGTTAGAGAAAGAGGAAGAGCTGAGGCAAGCTGCTGGGGAATATGACAGTGAACCAGAAAGTGAAGATGAGGAAATGATGGAAATCAGACAACTGGCGCAACAGATTCGAGAAAAAAAGAAACTAAAAATTCTGGAATCCAAGGAAAAAGATACTCAGGGTCCAAAAATGCCTAGGACAGCTAGAAAGGTAATTACCTTCAGTAATATAGTCTTGTTCATGGATAATATACAGATGGAAAATGATTCATTATGAGGTGTGATTTCAGTTACAAGATTCTACCAATCAACGTAGCACTTTCTCTTGTACCCTACCTTTCCCCTCCTTTCCTTGCCAAAAACAGGTTCAAAGAATGGCACTGGAGCTCTAGGAATAGCTGCTGTGGTGGTAGCTAAAGAGGTGTAGAAATATAAGGGAAGCAGTAGAAGGAACAGTCTGGTGTCATAAAAACACTGAAAACCTAAAACAGAATAATGGCAGCATAATCGTAAATTTGGCTGTTTTATAACAAGTGGAACTGATCACCGCCCTGGCTTCTTCCCTGTTCTGCCCCCTCTCACTTCTTTCCTGCTGCTCACTCCCTACCTTCTCTCCTCTCCTCTAAATTACCTCTGGGTCTGCTGTGTCCAAAACTGTGCTTAGTGAGTTATGTAGGTCATGCCAAACAAATGCCAGTAGTACCGTCACACTATGATCTACATTTCTTATGTTCTTACATGTTCTAGAAAAACTCATAGGAATTTATTTAAAATTTTTGTAATAGGTTTGGTTATTCCTCTTCACTTGCAAACCCAGTGTTCTTTAGTTGTCACGAGTCTAACTGTATGTGGCTTGGAGAGAGCCATGAAAATCTCATGCAATGCTATAAAATAGCAATGTATACAAAAAAATGTCACTAACTTAGTTTATTATTTTAGACTATTTCTGGGCTGGAAGTGATTGCTAGTTCCTTATGGAAAGTTTGGGATACTGTCTTTCCAGTTGTATAAAGCAGCTGTGTCAACCCAGCAGGGTAGCAAGAAGTCATATTGTAAAACTGTGACGCTTTTAGAAAACTCTTACCATCCTACTGTAGAATTTTGCATAGTGGCTATGTAATTTTGGTAAAAGGGGGGAATTTTGCACACTTTGGGAAGAGAGGGAAATATTTATGTAACAAGTCAATTTGAAAAACAAATGAACAGCAAAACCTGGCAGCTATTTGAAGTTGCTGTAGAGTTTGGAATATTAAAATAATCCCATGAAGATGGATTAGTGGGCAGAGAGCCAGTAAAGTGATCAAAAATGGATGATAAATTCATGACTCATGATAAATCACATGGCTCTTCAGTTTGTCGTATGTATATGTCCACATAATGGTGTGTGTATGTATAATACAAAGATATTTTGTTTGATTAAGAAAACATACGGAACCATCTTTTTAAAATAAACATTCTCTTTATTTATTTTTTTTTAGGTCCAACGGAAGGTACTAGAGAAGGAGATGAGCAGTCTTGGTCTTGACATGGCTGGTAAAGATGAAGTAAGGCTTTTGCTAATTAAGCATTACAAATGTATGTCTGAAGAGTGAGGGTTTGAAAATCCCATTGGAGTTGTGTGTTGAACTCCTTTTGGATGCCTTTGAAAATCCCTCTAAAATGTCAGTTACATCCACGGTTGAATTAATGGTACCATTCACTCAGTTTATCATGTGGACATGCAGGTCTCCTGTTGTTGCTTTATCTGGCTTGAAGTGATCTATACAGTTGTACTATGCTAGTTAACTAGAAAAGATCTCTTTGCCATTTTTTTTCAGAATGATATACTTCTTTGGCACTGCTGTCTTATACTAGAACACTTCATGTTGATTTGGGTGGGATTCCAGTTCTCTAGGATAAGCTTAATGATCAAGAGTCCACTCTGGAGATACAGAGCAACAATTTTTAGTATGTTTAATTTTTGAGGCCATATTTATTAGGATAAATGCCCTTTAAAAATGTGGCTTAAAGACAGTGACAGATTCACCAGGGTCATCACACATCAGCATCATAAATTACTGGTTTTTAAGTGAGACATGATAGGTGAGGTAATATCTTTCATTGGACCAGTGTGTGTTGAGGAAAAGTCAAGCTTTCAATTATACACAGAGCTCTTCTTCAGGCGTAACTCGAAATGCCTGACTAGCACTTAGCAAGTAATGCTGTCATAGAGTAAATTGTCCATTCCTGGATTTTGGGGTCCACTTTACCATATCTCAAGATCCAAGCACTCCTTTTTATACTCCTAATATAGCACAACCGTAGACAGAGGTCTCAGGTGAGACCTCAAATAACGAGGGGTTGAGATGTTAGGAACAATAAGTGGTGCCATTATACATTTGAAGTAAATATTCATGATTTGCAGAGCTTGGAATCAGTTTTATTTTGGAGCCATAATTCCCAAAGTCCTGCTGTCTCAGCCAGACTCTATAGGAGAAGGAGCATAAGACCTGTGTGGAGTGATGCTGGTTGTCGTGGCTTAAGCCTTTTTGTGCTTTATCATCTAAGGCTACTGATAGCTACCTTAGTCTGGGTTTCCCCACTGTGTAAAGTTTATTTTTATTTATATTTTGCTGAGCTTCTGCAATCTTTATTATCTGTTCGCTTTTCTGAATGATATATTTTAAAGTTAGTCTGGTGCAGAAAGCTAGACACGAGGGTATTTTAGGGGAATCAGCATCGGAGTGTTGAATGTGTAATACTAAGTGCATTTTGGTGATGTTTTGCATAAGAATTGCTGGAAATACAGCAGAGAACTTTGATCGAAAGTGGACTTAAGGACTTTATCCAGTGGTCTTTAGCTTAATGAGGAAGAGCCAAGAGTGCTTTACCACAGGAAGCCACAGAATGTCTTTTTACAATGATTTTTAAATTACTCTATTTGAAATAGACATTAGCGTCTCTAATACTTCCTTTGTGAATTTCAGGCACATTACGTGATCCAAGCAAGAAGATCCAGGAGTGTTACTAGGAAACGTAAACGTGAAGAATCTGAACCCCCTAAGTCTGCTGCACGCAGTCGCAGTTCTTCTCGCACACCACGTGACACTTCCGGTCTGCGAGATGCAAAGGTTTGTTTCAGTTCATTAACGTTATCTAAACTTTACAGTAACTGCTACAATATGTGGTCACATTTACAGATATTTGTAATAGTAAATCTTCCTCTATATTCTATTTGTACAAAATTTGAAATGATCTTCAGTGAAACTTTCCTCTGGTCTCTTTTCAGTATATATTTTGTGGAGGGGATATGTCTACTTTTCATGATTTAAAATCAGATATTGATCTGATTCCTCATGCACACTGAAAAATGACAACATTATAAAGATAAAATGTAGTAATACAAAATGGCTTAAAAATGTCTTTCACAAAACATACTTGGTAATGCTCAGAATTTAATTTATTTTAGACACCTGAAAAGGAAAGGCAATCTACATTGAAATGGAATTCATTATTAACTTCACACATCTCATAATCTGACATTTTTAAATCCTGTGTCTAAATGTTTATATTCCCAGAGATCTCATTAGGTCACTTTTAATATATTTGGAAATAGGATGCTAGCCTGAGTTTTTCTCATAGAAGGAATTTCTAACTGAACGATCTTTGGAAAGGAGATTTCTTTCCCCTTTGTCACAGTTTCTTACATGGGGCCTTGAAAATCCTCTTTGTCTCTAACTGCAGAAATGATGGTTTATGATTGGACTTTGTTTTGATATCTCCTTCCTGACATTCTGCAGTTTGGGTTTGCTAGACTTTTAAATAGAATTTTGTTTCAAGTTTCTTGCTGAGGAAAAGAAAGAGAGAGAATCCCTCTAAAATGTTTATTTCTGTTTCAAATAGATGGTGAAGAAGGTTAAGACTATCATGAAGAATGCTCAAAAGAAAATGAATCGCTTGGGCAAGAAAGGAGAGGCAGATAGGCACGTGTTTGACCTTAAACCCAAACATTTGCTGTCTGGCAAAAGGAAATCTGGTACAACACAGAGAAGATAAAACATTTTTCTGAATTAAGACTACTTTGTTGTCCTGGTTTTTTTTCCCCTAATAAAAACTAGATCGTATAATCGGGAAACAAAAATAATTATTAAAGAAATGGAGAAATCTTTTCTTGGTAACTATTTAGATCTAAATGTACAGAGGGGGAGTTTGACATTTAGGTTCCATAGTCCAAAGTGGGTTAGTAAGGACATGGGAAATTGATATGACTATCACCACTAGAACCAGAGTTTTGAATGGACATCAGATTGGCATCAGTCCAGATGAACCATCTGAATGACTACAGAAGTTGAGGGTATTAATCCCAAATAGATTTCGGATGTTGTCATAAGAACTGTAACCATAACAAGAAACTTCACATTAGCGTAGCCAATTAAAATGGTCTTGAAAGGATATTTTACATCACAGTAGTTCCAAAAAATACATTATTGATAATAACAAAACAGTAATATTTAGCATTATGCCATGTGCACAGTATTACAAATAGTTTGTTATATAAGATTATATACTTATTAAGCAAATGCAAAGCTGGAGGCTTTAATAGTACAGGAACTCCTCACTTAATGTTATGTTCCTGAAAAATGAGACTTTAAGCAAATCCAATTTCCCCATGAGAATTAATGTAAGGGGGATGGGGTTAGGTTCCAGGGAAATTTTTTTCTCCAAACAAAAGACTAATATACTGTGTGTGTGTATGTATATGTGTATATGTATATATATATATATATATATATATATGTGTATGTATATATATGTGTATGTATGTATATGTGTATATGTGTATATGTGTATATGTGTATATGTGTATGTATATGTGTATATAAAATACACACACACACACAGTTTATATATATATACACAAACAGTATAATACTGGTACACAGCAATGATGATTGCGAAGCTTGGTTAAGGTGGTGAAGTCAGGGTGGGATATTTCCCAGGGAATGCCTTACTGCTAAACGATGAAGGGGTTAACTCTCACACTCTACAGGGCAGCAGGAAAGACAGACACTGTTTGTGTGTGAGAGAGAGAGATTATGCACATTTCCCCTTTAAGTACACTGCCTTGTTAATTAGATCAGCGAGCTGCAGCTGCTGCCCTGTCATGTGGTCTGTGTCCTCTGCTCTATGAAAGATGGGGTAAGTGGGGTGCAGGGGACACCCTAACATTGCCCCCCCCTTTGTCTCCCAGCAAGCAGGACGCTCAGGGAGCAGCTCCAAGGCAGAGGACAGAAGTAGCACATGGCAGTAAGGGGAGGGACAGTTGAACTGCCACCAATTGATAGCCTGCTGGGCAACTGCTGCACAGGGAACTTAGGGGAGCTGACAGGGGGGCTGCTGGTCCACCCTGATTCCAAGCCCCCACCACCTAGCTGCAACAGGCTGCTCTTCCTGCAAGCAGTGGACAAAGCAGGCGGCTGCCAAACGATGTTAGAACAGAGCACTGCACAATGTAAAATGAGCATGTTCCCTTAATTGATCAGCAATGAAACAATGTTAACTGGGATGACTTTAAGTGAGAGGAGTTCCTGTATCTTAAATTTAAGAAAAATCCAATGCTGTAGAGCACTTACTTTTTTTAAAATGACCCTAATTGAAACATTTACTGGTTTATAATATATGGGGATATACCTATCTCATAGAACTGGAAAGACCTTGAAAGGTCAAGTCCAGTCCCCTGCTTACACTAGCAGGACCAAGTACTGTCCCCAACAGATTTTTTGCCCCGGATCCCTAAATGGCCCCCTCAAGGATTGAACTCACAACCCTGGGTTTAGCAGGCTAATGCTCAAACTGATCTATCCCTCCCTGCATCCCTTAGGTTTCTGGCCCTAATTTGCATCTGACTTGTTATAAATGAAAAATAGGCAAGAATACATGTCCTTCAGTAAATCAACAGGATCTGTTATCTTTGTTCTCAGCTCAGAAGGTGCTTGTTTCATCCATGGTGTTAGGGCATTTAATTAACATAAGTGTTTTTGGTTTTTTTTTTAAATTGGGTACTTTTTGCAGTAATGGGTAAAACAAACTATTAAAGACTTCACGGTGGGGAGATTTTGCTTAGACTTTCCAAACTATAGAGGAGCACAGCTCTAATTCTCTACAATCCTAAAATAAAATAGCAAGTATATTTTCTCCTAGCACTGGGAAAACTGTTAATGGTTAGAAGGGCTGAGTGATACTGGCTATTGCTGTCTTGACAACCAAGCCCCTCTTCCCTATCACCTCCCCAAACACACACACTGTAGCCTCATATATAGTATAAAGTAGGAAGAAAGTGGATGTTAAAACCGCTGGCAATAATATAAGAAAATACTGTGCATAAGAATGATTAAAATGTTTATAATTTAAAACTGTCAAGAATATAATCTTTAGAACTTTGCCTTTTACACTGGCCAAAATCAGGGCAAGTTTAGCAATAGTACTTTTGTTTTAACATGTTGAAACTTTAGTCTTTAGCTTTCAGTATTTGTTCCAAGCAAGATGTTCTCTCCCAGTTGCTGAATCTGCCTTTTTCATGCCAAAGAGATAATCTTGCCTTCAAGTCGCTGACAGTGCCTTTCATCCCTTCATTGGAATTGGGATGGGAACTCTGGTGCATGAGTGGGATGTATTTTTTTTAAGCTGTTTGTTCAATGAATCAAATAAGCAGCATGCACTTTCCATTACTGAACTGTTTCTATAGTCTGTTTATTGTAACATCCTTTGCTATGGAGTAGAAAGATCTTCGCCATCTTTGGTTTCATTCTAATAATCTGACTTTGTGTAAAATCTTCAAAAGCAGCTAATGGGACAGATTTAGTGAAACATTTCTTTAGTTTAATGGGGTATTCAGTGAAATGTGTATCAAGACATACACAAATGCAATTTCAACAGATGTCCTCTACAGCGATACCTCAGTTCCTGTTTTAATGTGTAAGAACATGATTAGCTTTCAATGACAATACAGTAGTGAAGCACTAGTAGTTTGTACTGTTGAATTTCTTCCCTGTTTTTTAATGTTAGTGAGACAAGTTGTGTATTATACATAAATGTATTCCCTCATTTCTGAAAAGCAATAAATTTTTCTGGCAGCTATGTTAATACAGTACTTAAGTGCTTTCCCTAAAAGTGCAGATATTATAAATTGTGTTCAGTTTTGTTTATAAAAAGCGTTTAAGCTGCTTTTGTAACAGAAGCCCTGCCCTGTGTTAAGATCAGTGGTCCTTTTGGGAATGTGTCTTCTTGCCCATGCTCTGTCAAAACTTCAGACTGGGTACTGCAATTGGTGATTGCACAAACTCACTTTTAACCTAGGGTATGGTTACACTTACAAAATTATAGCGCTATTGCTTATAGCGCTCGCCTTATACAGCAATAATAATAGCGCTATTGTATGTCCACACTGAGCTGCTCCAGCGCTATAGCATGGCCACATTTGCGGCAGTTAATACGGCATTAAGAGCAGCGCATTAGGGCAGGTATCCCACAGTACACCTCTTCCTGATCTGGCGCAATGGCTTGTGGGAGGGGGGGTGTCACTTGCGGGGCATTCTATATCCTGTTTGAACTACCCATGATGCTTTTTGGCATATCCCAGCAATCCCTGTGTTTCCTTCCACCTCCGGCGCCATCTTTCAAGGGTTTCAGCAAGGCACGCTCCGTCTTCCATTGTCGAGTGCTGCAATGAATCCAGAACTGCTGAGGGACATGCTGACGACTGTCGCCAGCACATCTCTGTGTGCAGTGGAGTTATTCCTTGACATGCAGGATGACAGTGATGATTCTGAAGACGAGATCGAAGCGGTGAATGCATTCGACACAAAGCTGCTTGTCTCATTAATGGACATGCTCACGGCTGTTGAACGCCGCTTCTGGGCACGGGAAACGAGCACAGAGTGGTGGGATCGCATCGTCATGCAAGTCTGGGACGACGAGCAGTGGCTGTAAAACTTTCGAATGAGAAAAGCCACTTTCATGGGACTGTGTGCTGAACTCGCCCCTGCCCTGCGGCGCAAGGACACCAGACTGAGAGCTGCCCTCCCGGTGGAGAAGCGGGTGGCTATCGCGATCTGGAAGCTGGCTACCCCAGACAGCTACCGATCGGTGGCCAACCAGTTTGGGGTTGGAAAGTCGACCGTTGGAGTTGTGCTGATGCAAGTGTGCAGGGCCATCAATCGCATCCTGCTACAAAAAATCGTGACTCTGGATAACGTGCATGACATCGTGGCTGGCTTTGAAGAAATGGGTTTCCCTAACTGTGGTGGGGCGATAGATGGGACCCATATACCCATTCTCGCGCCCGCCCACCTAGCTGAGGAGTACGTTAACCGAAAGGGGTACTTCTCCATGGTTCTCCAGGCGCTTGTGGATCACCGTGGGCGTTTTACTGACATTAACGCTGGCTGGTCTGGAAAGGTGCATGACGCATGCATCTTCCGCAACACCGGCCTGTTCATGAAGCTGCAAGCGGGGACTTTTTTCCCAGACCAGAGGATCCCCGTGGGGGAAGTGGAAATGCCCATAGTGATTCTTGGTGACCCTGCTTACCCTTTAATGCCCTGGCTCATGAAACCGTACACAGGGAGCCTGGACAGCAGTCAGGAAAGGTTCAACTACAGGCTTAGCCGTTGTCGAATGACTGTGGAGTGTGCTTTTGGGCGTCTGAAGGCGCGCTGGCGTTGTCTTTATGGGAGGCTAGATTTGGCCAAGGGTAGTATCTCCGCGGTTATTTCCGCATGCTGTCCCCTACATAATCTTTGTGAGCGGAAGGGCGAAGGCTTCACTCAGGCATGGTCCTCTGAGGTTCAATGCCTGGAGGCCACATATGCCCAGCCAGAGAGCAGGGTTCATGGAGGGGACCAGCGCGAGGCTGTTAGGATCAGGGAAGCCTTGAGGGAGCATTTTGAGGCTGAAAGCCAGTTCTGAAGTGAGGTGCAGAGGGAGGGAGGGAGCATTCTTTTAACAGGAACAGGCATTTGCTTTTCTGTAGCCTGTAATAATGTATGTACACTTAATAAAAAAACCCCATTTATTAAGAAGATAATTCATTTATTGAACAGGTACTTCGGTTGCTGAAAGAAAATATTGTGATGCATGTGAGGGGGAAGGCAGGGGAGGTGCAATGGGGGTGTCGTGGGGTCAGTCAGAGATCGGAGTATGTCCGGGTCTCTGAGTCTCCAGTGCCCTCAAACTGGCCATGTCCCCCGAACCCCATTTGCGGTGGCCAGTAAGGCATGTTATTAGGGGTAGACTGCAGTGGATAATGGTCTGGGGTCTGGGGGTTGTCCAGTGAAGACAGAGGGGTTGGAGGCAGCTGTGGATGGTGATAACCATTTGGCTGATGATACTGGCCTGGAGGGTACAGAGGCAAGGAAGGGGAAGGGAGTTGGGGCAAACGATAATTGGGGTGGTGGGTGCGGAGCTTCTGCTCCGCAAGGGTGACAAGCCGCTGCATACTCTGCAATTGAAGCTGCAGTAATGAGAGCAGCTTGTCGGTGCTTTTCCGGCGGTGAATCGCGTTCTCCTTCCGCGCCTTCTCCCTCAACTTGCTCTCATTCTCCCTCCACCTCTGTGCAACTCGATTCTCCGTTACAGCCTGTTGCATTACTTGCTGTACAAGATCCTCTTTGCTCCTTCGTGGCCGCTTCCTCAGTCGCCTGAGCCTCTCAGCTGTTGATAAGAGCGATGGCGAAGGGGTGAAGGACGACCCTTCTAAAATAAAAAGATACATTTCACAGTGGTTCCCTTGTAAAGAGCAGACATGCCTATCATTCCCCCGCATTCCCCGTTTGCCTGTCCCGCAGACAGCACAGATACAGCAACGGAGCCCCTGCCATGGTGAGTGGACTCCAGAGGCAAGGGAAATGATTTTTTCCCTGCCCTGAGAAGCTGTGGCGGGGGAGGGGGTGGGGAGTGCCGGTACATTGCAGGAGCCACAGTGTGAGCAGCAGGCAGGGGGAAGGATTTCTTCCCTGCCCTGAAAAGCTGGGGCGGGGGGGGGGGGGGGGAGTGCCGGGAAGTGGCAGGAGCCCTACTCTGAACACTGTTCCAACATTCTCCGTAGGTGTTTGTCCTGGAAGATATCTCGTTGCTTCGAGTCACTGAGGAGCAAAGGGAAGGGATTTTATTAAGATGCGGCTTCCGCCCAGGGCCATATGCAGCGTGCCTATGTGCAGCAATGCTCCCCCCACCCATTGTGGCACAGTGGCAGGGACTAGTGACCGGGACGGGGACCACGCTGGCTCTCCCGGGAAACCTGCGCAGGCGCATTGCAAGTGCTCTTATTGAGACCTTTGAAGAGATTACCGATGATGACTACCGCGAGGTGATAGACTACATCAATGCACTATTCCACATGTAGGCAAGCATGCAAGCATCCCCTTCCACCCCAAGCTGCCTGCCTTCCCTATAGAAAAGCAGCTTTACCGCCGCAATGCACTGCTGAGCTGGCCCCTGCAACTGCCGGACGCTGTGGCTGTCCGCCCTCCTCCTGGCTTTAGAGGAGAGCTCCTGGCTGCATGCCCCCCTGCCCTCCTCCTGGCTTGAACAGAGCACCAGGTGGAATGCCCCCCTCATCCCTTTCCACCCCAAGCTGCCAGCCTTCCCCATAGAAAAGCAGCTTTACCTCCGCAATCCGCTGCTGAGCTGGCCCCTGCAACCGCCGGACGCTGTGGCTGGCTGCCCTCCTGGGTTGAGAAGAGCTCCTGGCTCCATGCGTCCAGGGACTCCTCCGTGCCCTGGATCGCTGCTGCCTCGTCCTCATCCTCCTCCTCTTCTTCATCCTCCTGCTCTTCGTCCTCTTCACCCCCCCCCTTCACTGGTGGGCTGGGAAGTGTCCGTGGTGGTCGATGGAGTGACCGTGGGATCACCACCAAGTATCGCGTGCAGCTCCTTATAAAATCTGCAAGTCACCGGGGCTGCCCCGGAGCGGCCGTTTGCCTCGCGGGCTTTGCGATACGCATTCCTAAGCTCCTTTACCTTAACACGACACTGCAGAGTGTCCCGCTCATGGCCTCTTTCTGCCAAGGCCCGTGATATCTGCCCATAGGTGTCAAAATTCCTGCGGCTAGACCGCAGCTGAGACTGAACAGCCTCTTCCCCCCCAGCAGCTGATGAGGTCCAGCACCTCACTATTGCTCCATGCTGGGGATCGCCTATTGCGAGGAGGCATGGCACGTGGAGTCATGATGATCAATCTGAATGATCACCTGCAACGATTCCCTGAGACCACGCCACGCAATCAATCAGATCAATGAGAATGATCACTTGCAAGGATTCCCTGAGACCACGCCACGCAATCAATCTGATCAATGAGAATGATCACTTGCAAGGGTTCCCTGAGAGCACGCCACGCTTGGCTGGAGCAAACAGGAAGGGGAT
>ML677349.1:11545889-11588586 GCA_007922305.1 Dermatemys mawii
GGGCGATGTGGCGCGCGCTGTGCGGGTTTGCGGCGGCTGTGGTCGGCCCGGTCCCCCCATTCCCCCACATACATCAGCAACCCCCGTCCAGCCCATGCCCATACTCCTGCTGGCGCGCCCCCGCTCCTATGACTCCCTCCGCGCCGCCGCACTCACCCCGCGGTGCTGTCAGCCCGGGCCCCCTGTCCCAGCAGGCTCCCGGCGGGTTGTTGCCAGGTGTGAGAGCGCGCGGCGCCCCGGCCGCCCACAGCCGCCGCAAACCCGCACAGCGCGCGCCACATCGCCCGTCACCCCCGCTCCCGCCAATAGCAGCGCCCCGAAACCCGCGCGTCACCGCATCGCCCGATCGCGCCACAGCGCCTCGGCATGGGGCCCGCTTCCGGGTTGGGTGGCACCCCATCCAGCCTAGCCAATCACAGCCGTACTATAGCCAGGTAACTAGAGTGAGAGTAGAGAAAACGGCAACAGCCAATGGAGAGCGAGGGTTACGCAGCGACTGACCAATGGGAAAACGAGGAGTAGACTGAGTGTATGGCCAAGGAGACGTCTGGTCTTGTGTGTTTGCCGCAGGAACGAGACCGAAATCTTGGGGGTTAATCGTGTTTCTAACCCCTGGTGGTGAAGATAAGCTGGGGTGTGACCGGACTACTACCAGTGCGGTGGAGCATTAACTCTGAAACCTACAGAGGGTATCTCACATCTCAGCACTGGGAATCACCATATCACTAATAGCCATTGTAGCAAAAACATCCAGCGAATGTATTTATTCCCCATAATCCTGATCTGTGTCCATGCTTTAGGTGTCCCCCTAAAAAACTGCTGCAGAAGCTGGGGAGGTTATTATTTGCATTGTATTAGCATGTAGGCACCCCTGTTATGGACTAGGACCCAAGTGTGTTAGGTACTGTACAAACACAGAACAAAAAGATTGTCCCTACCCCCAAAGAATGTATAGTCTAAGACAACAGACACCAAGGAGAAACAGACAGAAGGGGGTGCATAAGGAAATAGTGACACAATGGGGCTTCCTGCTGAATTTAGTTTGATTTTGCAGAGGCAAATGTGAGTTCTTTGTAGACTAAGCAATACAATCATCATATGTAAGGTGACCAGACAGCAAGTGTAAAAAATTGGGGAATAGGAGGTGTGGGTGGTAAGAGGTGCCTACATAAGAAAAAGCCCTCAAAATCGGGACTGTCCCTATGAAATCAGGACATCTGGTCATCCTAATCATATGGAATATTATAAAGCTATGAAATTAAAGCATCTATAGGTCTTTGCTTATTAGAATTAGAGTTTAACATATTTAGTTATGTGGATAGTGTGAAATTCTTACTTACTCGTGTCCTTGCTTTTAAGTGCTTGGATTAGTAAATGACATGCTAACTAAGTTTATTGTTGCTTAGCGATGTTAAATACATTTTGAAACTAAGAGGGTTTTTTGGGTGAGTTTCCCAGGGGGTTTATTAAATAAAATTTAAATAAATTAAATGAGCTGTTCACCAAACTACATTAAAAATGATGCATAAACCTTTAATGGCTCCTCAGGACCATCATCTCATTTAGTGCACACTCACCAACAAATTCACGTAGCTGCTGACATTCCAGAGCTCAGCATGGACAGAGTGGGCCTCTCCCCTAATCCTGTAGGTTGGAGTTTCTCACAGCTAATGCCCCGATCCTCCCATAAACTCTGCAGAGATGGACTCCTGCACTGCATGAGCCCTAATAACCTAAGGCGCCTGAGACCCCAACACACATCTCTGTGGTACAAGAAGGGTCCTAGTTTTTTTCATTTTGAAAATCCGGCCACATTCTTCAGTTGCAAAGTGCTACAAATGGAGGGGATACCCCTTCTTAGCACCTCTCAGTTCTCAACAAACAATTACTATTATCTTAAAGTTGCCAGTAAGCAAAAGGGAGGTTTGCAGGGCTGCAGCCCAGGAACGAAGCACAGGGATGTGTAAGGCCTGGCCTGTGGTACCTGGGCAAAGTGCAGGTCAGAGAGTGTAGCAAGAGATACCACACAGCTCTTTAGGCCCCTGTTGCCACATTCTCCATGGAAAGTCTCTGCACGCAGGCTGCTGCGCCCCCTCTGCCCCCACTGTCCCGCCTGCAGCTTTACCTCCCAGCTTCCCTTCCTAGCCCTTTGCACCAGGACTCCAGCATGGCTCCTCCACTGGGTTGGGATGCGGGTGCCTCAGTGCATTATCTCCTGTGAGGGTGGTGGGTCACCAGAAGCAGGCAGGTTAGTGGGCCTGCAGCAGGGAAGAAAGCTGTGGAACGTGCTGAGCCTTCACAAACTTCTAACTTGTCCACTGCCTCTGACAACTATTAGTTGTGCTGATGGTCTCTTATTTCCCCCTAAACATTGGAAGGGAGAGTGTTATGATAGATAGTTTCCCCATATGATGTTTTGTGGTATAACAGTATACTTATGAATAGGGCAACCTCTAGAAATTTAGAGAACACCACTTTAAGGAAGTGCTTGATGAGAGAGGCCAGTATATGTGGAGGAAGAGGAAAACCCAGTCCAGCATTCAGCATTGGCTCTCTTTATGCTTGAACACTAAACATGGTGTGAGAAGTGAGTTGGCTCTTGCAGGTATGTGAAATCAGAAATGAAGCATATTGCAAAACACAAATAAAAATCAAAGAGAAAACAATATTCATGCCAGCGTACTAGATTCTTGTTGCTGAACAGATGAACGTGAAAGCGGCTGTGCTTAGCAACTACCATTCTTTTTGTTAATAAGAAAACCACACCATTGTGATGGGGCTAGATAAAAGTGAAAAACAAAAGAACAGTGGTATCACTGGAAATAATGGCCAACGTTTACCACACGGTCCAACAGCATGTGGATATGGCAAGGGCAGTAGACTGAAGGGCCCCTGTAAAATCCTAGAAGCACTTCGAAAGCATTTTCAAGCCACCAAAAAATATCATATATGAGCTCTGTGTGGCTCAAAAGCTTGTATCTCTCACCAGCAGAAGCTGGTCCAATAAAAGCTATTGCCTTCCCTTCCCTGTCTCTCTCATATAAGAAAGGTGTCTTTACAACAAGTGTAATCAGGAATCTGGAGAAATAAGACATCAGTATACTGCCAAACTACACAAAATGGATGACTCAGGAGGTTATCAAAACTTAAAAAATAAATTAATTCATTCTAGATTAGTAATAGGAATAAAAGATGCAAGAACTTGAAGCAAAATGCTTAGACTACCCACATGAGTCCTGTGAAGAGATACAGACACATGCAAAGCTAGTGTACAATCTCACATCCAAATGCACAAAATAAGTGGTGCAGACGCAGAGATTATTCACTGAGTAGCAGAGAGAAACCATGAAAATAAAAAGAATACATCTAAATTTATGCAAAAATAACTGCATAAATACAAAGCACAGGAAATAAACAAAATGGAAAGAAAGACTTGTGAGTATTTTGGAGAAAAATATGATAATGGAAAATGCCCTGCATATGGGGGTCACATGCAGTAGCTGTGGCAAGATAAATCATTAAGCCATAGCTTACAGACAAAAAAAAACAAGACAAAAAATGCACCATATCAAGGAAGCAAGCAATGATGCTGAGGATGAGATTTTGCATATATGACAATGACATTAATGAAGTGCAAAACAGAAAAAAAATCAAGACTTGCAAAGCTCAGACCAACATCAGATGCAACTACAAGGCACCAGCACACAAACAAACAGGACATAGGAAAGTCATATTAAAATTATCTGATGGCATGATCATAACACCATTGGGACAAAGCAAATTACAAGCAGAATACCAAGGAAAGTACAAGATGAAATTTCTCATAGTACAAACACCACAGCTCTCAGCTAAACTAAGTGAACGGCTTGAACCCTGTGACACTAAACCTGAGACAACCAGTTAATATAATAGACACACAAGCAAAATTAAAAATACGTATCTGGCAGACAACGCATTGTGGCATGAGCAAAGCTGCTGAAAGATTACCAAGATAACTTTGAAGGACTGGGATATCCTTCAGGCATGTAACATCTGGAAACAGAGAAAATGGTTCAAACAGTACAGGGCCTACCTTGCAGAGTATTCATCGTATTCAAAGAAAAAGTAAAGCAAATGGAAGAAGGCAGCACCATTGCTGGAGTTAAAGCCCAAAAGATGGATAAGCAGTATGGTAGCAATGAGAGGCTAGGCAGAGGAGTGGCAGAAGCTCCCTAAAAGTAAGGGGTCTGTCGGTGCTCAAACTTTGGCCCTGTCCCCCACACCACACCTTCCCCTGAGGCCCCGCTCCCATGATTCCTCTTCACCCCCAAGACCCTACCCTCCACTCACTCCTCTCCACCTCTTCCCCTTCATCCTTGCCCTTAGGGCCCGTAAAATATGGGAGAGTATAGCCTTCCCACTTTTAAAAGAGATGGGCCCCTGGCCCCCTTGTTCCAGTGCCCTTGGCCAGGCAACCTGTACATTTACACAGACCTGAGCAATTTAAACAAAGTACTAAAAAGAGCTTACTACTAAATATTTACTATTGAAGAAATATTTGACTTGGCAAAACCAAAAATATTCTCAGTACAGTACTTGATGTCAGACATTGGAAAGTGCTACTGGATAAGGTAAACAGCTAACTCACCCTGTTTTGGACACCAGTAAGTAGACACAGATGATTGAGAAGGCTGTTTGGAATGAAACCTGAAAAGGAAGAATATCAGTGCCCCCAGCAAGACATATAAGAGGGCTCACAAGGATCAGCATCATGGCTGATGACATTTTGGTGTCTGGATGTGGAGATAGTGTGGTGGAAGCTGTGACAGATCTTGACTACAACCTCATCTGCTTGCTAGAAAGGGAAGTAAAGCTGAAAAACATGAAATTGACTGCAGTAGCATACATTGGACACTAACCGACTACCCATTGGCTACAGCTTGACCCCTAAAAGATAAATGTAGTACAACTGATGCCCACACCTAGGAATATCAAATCAATTCAGGGACAATTAGGATTTGTAAACTAGCTGACAAAGTTTCATCAGGTCTTTCAGGCGTGTGCAAACCACTGAGGTATGATGCACTATGGACATAGTTACCTCAACATGTGGCAGTCCTCCCATGTATCAAGTAGCCGGTGACCGAATAGCCCATCCTGAAATACTATAGTGAGAATGAAGAGGTAACCAGGGCTTGGGACATCACTCCCACAAAAGGGATAGATAGTAGCGTTTGCATCAAGGTCACTATCACTAAGGTATCAGCCAAGCCATTTATGTGCCAGTTTCAAGGCTGAAAAGAATTAGCGAACAAACTATACAAGACAATGATTTACAAGAGTTCATATCCGTCATTTTGTCAGGATGGCAAGATACAAAAGGGAAAACCTCATCACCTGCCTTTCAAGAGTATTGGAGCTGTCAAGATGATCTGAATATACAGTATAGCACCACATATAAAGGCAGTTGAATCATAATACCCAGACCATTGAGAACAGAAATTCTCTCTCCAGAATACATCTGAACCATTCTGGAATAGAAGCATGTATCTGGAAAGCTAGAGATGCCATATCCTGGCCAAACATGACTTAAAGATGAGAAGATGTCATACATGTGGGAAATGCAGGCCAAGCAGTAAAACAAACAAACAAAAAAGGGTTGTGTGTGAAAATACACAGCATCTCCCACAGACTTGGAGCAAAGTAGGAAGGAAACTTTTCACCACACAGACTATTTCATTATTGTACATTACTATTCAGACTTCTGGGAACTAGACAAATTGTCAAACACTACCACAACAACTGTCCTAGACAAAGCAATGAAACATTTCAGCAGGCATGCTGTAAAGGAGTGTACCAGCCTTTTAACGAACAGCTGACAAGCAGAACAACTTAGATGTAATTAAGGAGGCCCCCTGTCCTGCCCTGGGACTGTGGCTGTTGTGACCCTAAGAACCCCATGATGCCAACTGGTAAAGGGTTCGCTGTTCTGTAACAGCAACTCCTATCAGGCTTGACAAACTCACTGCATCTAACACTTTGCTGTCATAGTATTTATTTATAAAGACTGTTGTGAGTGACCTTAAATGAAAGTTAGGATCATTCTGCTCATTAATATCATTGTGAAATGTATATACTGATTATATATAAAAAGTTATGTATAAACATTGCAAATATATAGTTGACAAACGGGTCTTCTGCAAGACAAAGCATGTCTATCCCTGTCTCTGATGTAAATTAATATTGTAAAGCCAACACAGTGGAAGTCTCATTTACATGTGAAAGTCAACAGGAAAAACAGGTCTACTGGGAGATGTGAAAAAACAAGACTATGGAAAGACATCTTGAAGCCAACACCCTTGGAAGGAAACCATGGGCATCAGCCTGTCTTTGGGGGAGAAATAATGAGTTTTGGGAAATATAAGGTGAAGGAAAAAAGACATTTTATCATACTTCACTCAGGAAGCAAAAAAGACAGTGCTTTCAGCATTTATGAAAGTCGGATCTTTGGCCATGTGGGCTAGTGGTACCAGGAGGTCTTAGGTGAGAAATTGCTTTCAGCAAGGATTTTAGCCTATTAAAAATTAAGTTTAGACTTGAAGCGTTACACCTTTTTATTTTACATGTAACGTGTTGTTCTGATCCTTGTTCACTATCCGTTAAATCTTAATCTTTGTTAATACATTTACAGTTGTTTTCATGTCATTAGTTTACAGCTTTATGCTATTGCGAAGGACCTGGTCCTGATTTGTACTAATCAAGCTGTGTACACACTGTCTCTTTGGGGACAGCTTACCTGGTAATTACTGTGAGTGTCCAACGACAGGGCTAGATACTGTAGGGCAGGGGTCGGCAACCTTTCAGAAGTGGTGTTCTGAGTCTTCATTTATTCACTCTAATTTCAGGTTCTGTGTGCTAGAAAAAAATGTTATCATTTTTAGAAGGTCCCTTTCTATAAGTCTTTAATATATAAATAAACTATTGTTGTATGTAAAGTAAATAAGGTTTTAAAATTTTTTAAGAAGCTTCATTTAAAATTAAATTACAATGTGGAGCCCCCCGGGACTGGTGGCCAGGACTCGGGCAGTGTGAGTGCCACTGAAAATCAGCCTGCTTGCCACCTTCGGCCACCCGTGCCATAGGTTGCCTACCCCTGCTGTAGGGAGTGCTCTGGTGTTCATGTGTACTTAGGATTAGCTTGCCCAGAGAGGGTGAGGAAATCAGTAGTTGTGGCACCAAAGGTGATAGTTTCAGGGAACTGAACAACAGCAGGCACAGACTTATTGTTTCACACTAAGGACAGGTAGTGGTGAGGTACTTCACAACCCTGAGTTCCCTTTTGAAGCATCACAACTATTTAAACAAGAAAGGGAAGCTGGGCAAGAGAGAGGTGAGTAGAAGCTTTGCAGGTTATGGTCTTGGGTTCCAGGGGACTCATCTGACTGGGTCCTGGGGGCTTTGTTTGATGACTCTAAGGTTGGGAGCTGTGAACCAGAGTCTTGAGGTAAGGGCCTTATGAACTTTCAGACTGTTCCTTCCCTGAGATCTTCTTAAGGGAAACATATTTGTTTTGTTTGTATTTTAGCTTCTCTTTGCTTGAACTGTTAATACCTGGAATCCCAAACTATGTTTGTGCAGTTTACCCAGGAATGGAAATGCCTATCACACCATCACGATAGCACAGCCTGTCAAGTTGCAAAGCTGAATTGGCAATTAAAATTACCAAGACTCTACTAAAGAAAGCTGAAAAGAGCAAAGAAATCTTATGTCAGGCCATTATGTCCGCCCACAGAAGGATTTTAATAACAATCTGGTACACAGCTCAATTTCAAGCTGCACATGTATCCTGGTTCCAATAACCTCTGCATTACTACAGCCAGTAGTGGTGAAAGGAGCAACAGCCAAAAAGGAAGAGACATGCAAAGGCCAAAGCTTACAAAGCTAAGCTAAGACCTTCCAGAAGTACAGTTGGGAGACCCTCTTAGGATCACATTATTTCCTCAGAATAAATCATGCCCTTTGGAAGCAATGCTTTTTGAACAGATAAATCCTCATTCATATAATATAGCTATGCACCAAAGTAACAAACGTCACAAGAAAGACTCACACTGTTTCTAATATTCAACCACCTGTAAGATGTAGACAAGACCTTGTAGGATCCTAAGATGTGAAAGAACAAACCTCCCAAACCCAGACGAAAATATCTTAGTTGCCAAGTAAGTTAAGAGTTAATCAAAAGAAAACCTCTCCACTAATGTTAAATTGTACAATGAGATAGATTTTTAAGGGAAAGCAACAGACTATTAACTATTTAAGGAGATTATGGTATTTGTTTAATTTTGCTATCTCAAATGTGGTAAAAGGGATGTTACAATAGATAGTACCCCTTATTGAGAAGCTGTAGTGTGATAGTATCCTTGTGTGTAGGAACCTAGAGAACACTAATTTGCGGAAGTGCCTGACAAGAAAGGACTGTATATGTGGAGGAAGGAATAAAGCCTGAAAGTTGCATTGTCTTGGCCCTCTCTCTTCCAATGCTTGAACACTGAACAGAGGGGGCTTTGCTGTCTTCCTTTAGCAGGTTGGAAGAACTTAAGCCTAACAGACGCAGCTGTCCCTCCAGATCCTCTTCTTAGCTTCCTAAATCCAAAGCCAAGCTACTCCAGTGTTAGATGTGGCCATTTGGGAAAAGGGAAAAGAGGGAGTGTCTGTTTTGCCACCTGGTGGCCAAGGCTGAGATCCTGTTGCCATTGTTCCATAGGAGAGATAGAACATTCTCTAGGCCAGCAGTCTTCAAAGTTTTTCTTCTGCGGCCCCTTTTCGCAGAGGAAAAACTCGCACAGCCCCCAGGGGGTATGTCCGCCGAAATGCCGCCACAGAAAGCAGAAGCTTCCGCTTTCTGCGGTGGCATTTCGGCGGGACAAAAATAGATAGCCGGGGAGTTCAGCAGTATCCCGGCGGGATCGGCAGCGGCACTCCACTTTGAAGACCACTGCTCTAGGCCACCTGCCACAGGACTAACATAATTGGCTCAACAGGGAGAGATGCATCACATGTCTCCAAAGTGTCCACCAAATATGGAATCTTGTGGTCTGCTTTTAATTCCTGGATGAATCCATATACAGGTGGAAATACTAGGAGAGAAGGGGTTATCATGGTATATGGAGTGGCTCATAACTGAGAGTGCCTACTTCAGGGCAGACTATCAGAAAACCAGGCAGACACCCCAAACTGGTGAGGTTTAATTAGATTTCCCAAGCCAGTAACAAGTGGGGACTCCTGGATCACTATACCAGTCTTACCATTGAGTCACAGACAGTCCCCTTAGACTCTCCAGTCTCTTACCATGCAGACAAACTGGACTTTGTGATAAAAGGTCATTTATACCAAAAATCACATCACATCAGGTTGCTCCCAGTTCCAAGAGATCAGTCACTTACCCCAGATCAATTGGTACTCTGGATTTTACACAAAAGACAATGCTGGTAGTCAGTTCTATGGTAAACTAACTAACGGTTTATTAGCTAAGAAAATAAAGTGAGGATGACATACTGAAAGAGAGGGAATTCCTGCTTTAAAAACCAAACTCAACCTTAACTACAGAGCTGAGTGGCACCTCCATAAGAATCTTCCTCCTTTCTTATATGCTTTGATCAGGAATTAAATATTTGACATTGTCCTTTATCAATGGGCTTCTGATGCAACCCATGGGAGTAGAGGTAGTGAATACCCTTCAGACTGGGGCAGATGTAATGTATGATCTTTTGAAAAGGTTTAAGATTAGCAGCTGTTTTAGTCTGTATCCCTAAATAAGACAGGGGAGACTTGTGGCACCTTAGAGACTAACTAGTTTATTTCAGCATAAGCTTTTGTGGGCTATAGCCCACTTCATCGGATGCATAGAATAATTCTAAATTCTAAAAACTGCTCTCTAAGGCCTTGGTTACACTTGCACTTTATAGCGCTATAAAGCCCCCAGGAGCGCTATAACCTCCTACCCGTCCACACTGGCAAGGCACGTAGAGCGCTATAACCGCGGAGTTATAGTGTGCCTGGTAATCCACCTCCGCACGGGGAATAAGGGCTGTAGCACAGCTGCTGTAGCACTACAGCGAGAATGTGGACACCCACTGCGCATTAATTGGCCTCCAGCCCGTCCCATAATTCCCGTTCGAGCCACTCTGGTCATCACTTGCAAACTCTTTTGTCCTATCCTCAGGTGACCATACATCAGACTCGCCCTTTAAATTTCCATGGAAATTTGAAAATCCCCTTCCTCTTTGCTCCAGCCAAGCGTGGCGTGCTCTCAGGGAATCCTTGCAGGTGATCATTCCGATTGATCATGACTCCACGTGCCATGCCTCCACGCAATAGGCGATCCTCAGCGTGGAGCAATAGCGAGGTGCTGGACCTCATCAGCTGTTGTGGGGAAGAGGCTGTTCGGTCTCAGCTGCGGTCTAGCCGCAGGAATTATGATACCTATGGGCAGATATCATGGGCCTTGGCGGAAAGAGGCCATGAGCGGGATACTCTGCAGTGCCGTGTTAAGGTAAAGGAGCTTAGGAATGGATATCGCAAAGCCCGCGAGGCAAACGGCCGCTCCGGGGCAGCCCCGGTGACTTGCAGATTTTATAAGGAGCTGGACGCGATACTTGGTGGTGATCCTACGTGCACTCCATCGACCACCACGGACACTTCCCAGCCCACCAGTGAAGTGGGGGGTGAGGAGGAGGACGAAGAGGAGGAGGATGAAGAAGAAGAGGAGGAGGAGGAGGAGGCGGCACCGACCCAGTGCATGGAGTCGTCCCTGGACGCATGCAGCCAGGAGCTCTTCTCAAACCAGGAGGAGGGCAGCCAGCCACAGCGTCCGGCAGTTGCAGGGGGCAGCACAGCAGCGGATTGCGGAGATAAAGCTGCTTTTCTATTGGGAAGGCAGGCAGCTTGGGGTGGAAAGGGATGCTTGCATGCTTGCCTACATGTGGAATAGTGCATTGATGTAGTCTATCACATCGCGGTAATCGTCATCAGTAATCTCTTCAAAGGTCTCAATAAGAGCGCTTGCAATGCTCCTGCGCAGGTTTCTCGGGAGAGCCCGTGTGGCTCCCGTCCTGGTCACTAGTCCCCGCCACTGTGCTACGATGGGTGGGGGGAGCATTGCTGCACAGAGGCAAGCTGCATATGGCCCTGGGCAGAAGCTGCATCTCATTAGAATGCCCTCCCTTTCTTCCTCGGTCACCCGCAGCAGCGAGATATCTTCCAGGACGAACACCTATGGAGAATGTTGGGACAGTGTTCAGAGTAGGGCTCTCGCCACTTCCCGGTACTCCACCGCCCCCCCACAGCACGGCAGGGAAACAATCATTCCCCCTGCATCTGGAGAGGACTCACCATGGCAGGGGCTCCATTGTTGTCTGTGTGCTCTCTGCGGGACAGGCAAACGGGGAATGCGGGGAAATCATAGGCATGTCTGCTGTTTAAAAGGGAGCCACTGTTATATGTATCTTTTTCTTTCTGAAGGATGGACCTTGAGCCCTGTGCCATCGCTGTTATCAGCAGCTGACAGGCTGAGGCGACTGAGGAAGAGGCCACGAAAGAGCAACGAGGATCTAGTACAGCAAGAATGCAACAGGCTGTAATAGAGAATCGAATTGCACAGAGGTGGAGGGAGAACGAGAGCAAGTTGAGGGAGAAGGCGCGGCAGGACAACGCGATTCACCGGCGGGAAACCACCGATAAGCTGTTCTCATTACTGCAGCTTCAATTAGAGATTATGCAGCGGATTGCCACCATTCAGGAGGAGAAGCACCGCGCTCTCCGCCCCCTTTATCATTTGCCCCAAAACCCTTCCCCTTCTGGCCCTCTGTACCCTCTAGGCCACTATCATCAGCTGTCTGGTTATCACCACCCACAGCTGCCTCCAAGCCCTCTGTCTTCACCGAACAACCCCCAAACCCAGGACCCTTATCCACTGCACTCAACCCCTAATAACATGCCTTAGTGCCCTCCGCAAATGGGGTTCGGGGGACAGGGCAACTCTGAAGGCACTGGAGACTCAGAGATCTGGACATATTCTAATCTCTGACTGTACCCATCCCACCCCAATTGCACCTCCTCCCGCTTCCCCCACACATGCATCAAAATCTTTTCTTTCAGTAACCGAAGTAGCTGTTGAATAAATGAATTGTCTTTTTAATAAATGGGTTTCTTTATTCAGTGTACATAGATTATTAGTGGGTAGAGAAAAGCAAATGCCTGTTCCTATTAAAAGAATGCACCCTCCTTCCCTCCCTCCCTCTGCACTTCCCATTAGAACTGGCTTTCAGCCTCAGAATGCTCCCTCAAGGATCCCTGATCCTAACAGCCTCGCGCTGGGCCCCTCTAAGAGCCCTGCTCTCTGGCTGTGCATATGTGGCCTCCAGGCATTGAACCTCCGAGGACCATGCCTGAGTGAAGCCTTCGCCCTTCTGCTCACAAAGATTATGTAGGGCACAGTATGAGGCAATAACCGCGGAGATACTTCCTTCAGCCAAGTCTAGCTTCCCATAAAGACAGCACCAGCACGCTTTGAGACGCCCAAAAGCACACTCCACAGTCATTCGACACCGGCTAAGCCTGTAGCTGAACCTGTCCTGGCTACTGTCCAGGCTCCCTGTGTAGGGTTTCATGAGCCAGGGCATTAAAGGGTAAGCGGGGTCGCCAAGAATAACGATGGGCATTTCGACTTCCCCCACGGGGATCCGCTGGTCTGGAAAAAAAGTCCCGGCTTGCAGCTTCTTGAACAGGCCGGTGTTGCGGAAGATGCGTGCGTCATGCACCTTTCCAGACCAGCCTGCGTTAATGTCAGTAAAACGCCCACGGTGATCCACAGGCACCTGGAGAACCATGGAGAAGTACCCCTTTCGGTTAACGTACTCGTCTGCTTGGTGGTTGGGCGCCAGAATAGGTATATGAGTCCCATCTATCGCCCCTCCACAGTTAGGGAAACCCATTTCTTCAAAGCCAGCAACGATGTCATGCACGTTACCCAGAGTCACAATTTTTCGTAGCAGGATGCAATTAATGGCCCTGCACACTTGCATCAGCACAACTCCAACGGTCGAGTTTCTCACCCCAAAGTGGTTGGCCACCGATCGGTAGCTGTCTGGGGTGGCCAGCTTCCAGATCGTGATAGCCACATGCTTCTCCACTGGGAGGGCAGCTCTCAGTCTGGTGTCCTTGTGCCGCAGGGCAGGGGCGAGTTCAGCACAAAGTCCCATGAAAGTGGCTTTTCTCATGCGAAAGTTTTGCAGCCACTGCTCGTCGTCCCAGACTTGCATGACGATGCGATCCCATCATCAGTGCTCGTTTCCCGTGCCCAGAAGCGGCGTTCAACGGCCGTGAGCATGTCCGTTAATGAGACAAGAAGCTTCGTGTCAAACGCTTTCACCGCTTCGATCTCGTCTTCAGACTTGTCACTGTCATCCTGCATGTCAAGGATTAACTCCACTGCACACAGAGATGTGCTGGCGACAGTCGCCAGCATGTCCCTCAGCAGTTGTGGATTCATTGCGGCACATGAAAATGGAAGATGGAGCGTGCCTTGCTGAAACCGTTGAAAGATGGCGCCTGAGGTGGACAGAAACCCAGGGTTTGCTGGGATATGACACGAAGCATCATGGGTAGTTGGAACAGGATGCAGACTGCTCCGCAAGTGACGCCCCCCCACCACCACAAGGCATTGCGCCAGATCAGGAAGAGGTGCTCTGTGGGATACCTGCCCTAATGCACTGCTCTTAATGCCGCCTGAAGTGCCGCAAATGTGGCCATGCTATACCGCTGGTGCGTCTCAGTGTGGACACGCAACAGCGCTATACATATTGCTGTATATGGAGACCGCTATAACCAAAAGCGCTATAGTCCTGTAAGTGTAACCATGCCCTGAGGTGCCCAGTGCATGTACAATATAGTCTCCGGTTCCGCACGTGTGCACCTCGCCCCTAGCAGTCAGCGGGCCGCCCTGCTTCCTCCTTCGTCCCCTGCAACCTGCCGCCCAGCACGGCAGACACCACCCTGCTGGTCACGTGATCCATACTGTGCTGTCCCTCGCCCCGCCCCTGCTCTGCCTGCAAGCTACGCTCTGCGCAGTCCTCTCGTTTCTCTATGGTGGGGGTGGAGGCGGCGCTTCCGCTAGGAGCCGGATGTTGGCGGGTTTCTCCTGCGAGCGGTTTCTTGGTTCTTCTCAGCGCTGAGACTCTTCGGAGCCCGGACCAGCTGTCGCCCCCTTCCGCGCCAGGCCCCGGCCCCGCTCGTCCTCCGCGGCGCTCACTGGGGAGGCAGCCCCGGTCGTTGGTGACAGGTGAGTGCGGGGGCCTCGGCTCCCCCGACCCAGACCCTCCGCCATTTTCCCGCCCGAGGAGGCTGCCCCGGAGTGGGGACGGGCGAGGGTGGGGGAGAATCCCAGAGCAGCTTCTTCTCCCCCGCCCTTCCCGGCTTCCTTTTCCCCGGGACACTTTCCCCTCTCTCCCGGTGGAGCCCTCGCCATTCCTCTGCGACAGTGAGGGGAGAGCGGGGCTGTGGACACAGCCGCTTCCTTCCTCCCCTCGGGGGCTGGGAGGATGGTGGGGAGGGGCCTGCGTGGGCCCCGGCTGTGGGTGAGGGGCGGCGGGGGCGCGAGATCGCTCCGTAGCGGGATGGGGGGGCAATGTCTCTGGGGGGCACAGCGAGGGCGGCCCAGGTGCTCTGGGCCCTGGGACGTTGCAAGGGTCCCCAAGTGCTGTGCCGATGGGGGTGTTGCCGATGGACCCTGGCGGTGCCCTGTTAGCTCTTCACTGTCCGCGGCTGTTTGATTTTACAGTTGTTGGCCTGAGCTGCAGCGGAAATAACCTCCCCATTTCCCCTTGCTCAAGGCTGAGTGCTGATCACGCGCGCTCCGTGAGGAACACGTTGTGTTGAAGAATTTCCGTTATTCTATTTTATCTGTGAGTTAAATGACCGTTACAGACGACACATACACAGCACAAGTCAAATGCCGCCACTGCTCAGTTAGCATACAGTACAGCAGTGTTATCAGGAGAAACTTTAGGGACCCAGACAAATTATTACTCTTCCAAAAGTGACGCAAAGATCTTTTAACTGTGTTTATAAATTAAGCTTTTAAAGCTTCCCCAGCTATGTCTCTCTTTCCCTGGAGTAGTCCCTTTAGAAATGAATTTCTATGAGTTATCAGCATGTTTACATTGTTAAGTGAAAGGAAAGGGGGTGTTTAATTTCGTTTCTAAAATTAGGAAATAGAAAAGCTTCATACAAAGAGTAGAATAAGTGTTGTTTCAGGAATTAATGAATGAATGAATTAATGTTGTGTTTGTGGCAGAAACTTACATGTCTTATCTTTGACAAATTGGAAATGCTATGAAATTCAAAAGTTGACACTTAATTGTAGTCATTTTAATATGTTCTTGTCAGTAACTCTATTTCATGGAAGGTTTATCTAATGAACTGGCATAGTTCCTTTGAATTTATGTCAACTCCACTTAGTAAATCTTTCAGGGAAACATAAATATGTGGTGCTAAAAATATTCCTTCACTACAGCAAAATCTCATGTAATTTATATATAACAAGTAAGTTTAGAAAAAATGAATACCTTTTACGATGTTTGCATGATAAAAAATTGGTTTAATCAATAACATACTTAGTTTTAGGAAGCCTCCAAATGGCATTCACTCTTCTGTTTTGTGTGCTCTTCTATAGCTTGTTTTGGTAAATGCATCATGCTAGGAAATCTTTCACTGAAAGGCTTGTGTACAAACTGGAACCAAATGAACTAAATCAGTTTTAATTCACAACTTTAAAGTTGTTTTAATGCAAGTGTATGTGAAGTCTTATTTTAAATAGTGTCTTATTGCAATTTAATTTAAGTTGTTTTTACCAATGTAAGTTAAACTGAAATAGGAAACTGTTAATCTGAAATAAGAATCCATACGTAGATTTGCATTAAAACTGATTTAGTTACTTTGGTTCCAGTTTGAGTATAGACCAGCCCTTTGTGACTTAAACATTACATGTAACTTTGTACTTGATGTGGACGAGGACAGTTGTTTAAAAATGTTGGTCTGTTGTAGTTCAACCTAGAGATTAGTGTTAACCATGACCAGCTAACGTGTTCTTAAAGATCACTTGTTCATGTCAATACTAACTACTAAACTGTTTATCACGTATTAGTACTGTCAACTATAATATACTTTCCCACTGGAGAAGTGGCCTAATGCTGCACTTCAGTTTAAAACTTAGTTTGCTTAAATGGATAGTGTGTACTGAAACTGTTTTCTTGAACATGGGATGAAGTGGTTGGTTTGGAAGAGAATACTTTATTCATATGGTAATACTTGCATAGCTTGCCAAAGTGAAAAAATGACAGAATCCTAGGATTGTTGTAATAATACAGAAATATTTTTTTCTTCAGTAGATCTCAAGGTGCTTTGTAAAGGAGATAAGTGTCAGATGGGAAAACTGAGTCACAGAGAGGTATATTGACTTGTCCAAGGTCTCCCAGCAGCACATTGGCAGAGCTGGTAGTAAAATCCTGGTGTTGTGAGTCCCAGTCTAGTGCTCTGTTTACTAGGCCGCCTTCTCAAACATTTGTCAGTAGTGATGCAGAGTGCTAGGTGTTCCTCCAGTAGCCGTTGGTCATCTCTGTCAATGAATCAGGAATAGACAACAGCTACATTATGTGGTGTTGTGTAGTGCTCAGCTTGAATGTTCTCTGGGTGGTTTTTGGTCAGTTTTAAAGCTTCACTTAGTGTTTGAAACTGGGAGGATTGGGCATTGCAGTGCTTGTGTCCGCTAATTGAATAACACCCGAGTTTTTGTGATGTACAGTAGATATGTTAGAGTGCTTACAAATGCTTTGAGACAAGGTGTTGTATAAGTATTGGATTATTCTTGCTATTACTTGAGTGAGCTTACGGAGAAGTATTACCCTTAGAGAGTCCTGGTTAAGTGTTTTTTGTACACTGTTTAACCAATAACACAGTAATCTAATGGCCAAGTAATGTACACTCGAGGTTTATTGCTGCTATAGATTAGTCTGTTTTAAAAAATAAAATATTAAAAGCATATAGCACTTTAGCTACTGAGGGTTTTCAACAGCCAGATGCTGTTTGTCCAGTACCTAGCACAGTGAGGTCCTGGCTTATGAATGAGGTGCCTAAGTTCTACCCCACAAGAATAACAACTCCTCAGATACTCATAGCCTTTGTATTCACCTGGATCAAATAACTGTAGCCAAAAAAAAGAGCCCATTTTCTGTTTTATTTACAAGACTATACCCTACTGTTAGATTTGCATTGTGTTTCATGAATTTGAGATATCCAGAATTGTTTGGAGGGAAGTAGTTTGTATCTTTCTAAGAAATTAAAATCTGTTGAAATAGCATGGAGGCCACTTAAACATACCTTACTGGAATATCAGATAACGATTCACTGAAGAAATGTGCTTTCAAAACTCTTGGATAAAGTTACCAGGTCATTTTGAAAATGTCATTAATATGAACTAGTGTGCTGTTGGGTGGCGCGTGTTATATCTAGAAAGGTGTGCTTTATTTCTGTTAATTAAATTGAAGCAATAAAGATGAACTATGAATTTGTCTACAGTGTAGATTTTGAGATTTGTCACCTGCAGTATATAAAAAATTTTACAGGTATAGCTGTTGCCAGAGGCTAGATACTGTACTGAGAGACCATATTTTTTAAAAAAGCCTTCAACACTTCTGTATTACTATTCTAGGTGAAAAATGCCTGAGAGAGAATAAATTCATACATTTAAAAGGATAGTGTCATTTTGCTTTACAGTGGGAGGGCTGAGTTGATATCATGTAAGGTAGAGCATTAGATTGAATCTGAAGGGACCTGTGTCATAGATTTGCTGTGTGTGACCTTGGACAAATAATTTAATCTACCATTTGTGTCAGTTCTCCATCTATGTAATAGGGATAATTATTCCCAGCCTCCCATATAATTATGAAGTACTTGGATAATATGATGATGGGATCTGCATAATTATTATTGGATGATAAATATATGCTTCAGAGAGGTCAATGAAAGATGAAGTCATGAGATGGGTCTGGGGTAGTATTTATTGCCTCTTCAATGCATGGGAAAGGGGACTGGACTTTTCACCAATATGTTGCACTTGAACTTCAGTGATGGGTTCTCTTCCTGTCTTTCACATTGGCCTTTGTCTACTTGCCAGAGGACTCAGCCTAGTAGCTGCCTAGTTAACACTTCAAGCCATGGTATTTATCATATTTATAACAGTAATTTGTCAGCTGGCCCAATGGGAGCTTCACAGTTACTACCCCTGGAGAGGTTCCTTTCTTACCCTTTTAAAAGTAACAGAATCCTGAAAAAAAAATGTAGTGGTTTGATATAGCAAGTAAATATGTTTTCACAGTAGCTATTTAGAGTTTACACTATTACTATCAAGGCTTTAAATAAAACTACAATGATAGTTATGCCATAATTAAATGTATGTATTGTGTATATAATGTTGAAATTGCCTGTTTTCTTTATTTTGTTTTCTAAATTTTAATATGCTACAATGTATGTTGAAACTAAATTAGTCTTGTAATAAATGTCAAGTAGATTAAATATTTGATCATCCTTACAATGATTATCCTTAGCTTTAGCATTACTACTATGATATCTGCTATGGTGTAATGTTTAAATGTGTATTTATTTAGAACAGGGGTGGGCAAACTACAGCCCACAGGCTGGTCCTCTCCTGCACTCTGAGCCCCCTCCTGTCCCCTAAACTCCTGCCCTGAGCCCCTTGCCACACACCCCCCTGCCCCCCAACCTCCTGCCCTGAGCCCCCTCCTGCCCTCTGCACCGCCTCCCACATACCACTCTCCCTCCTGCATCCCAAACCCCTACCCCAGTGTAACAGGGTCTGCTGGCCCCTTCTTCCTGCAGCCTGCTGGATGCCCTAAATAAGGCTCTGCAAGAGGCTTCCACTGTGCAACACCTGTGTCTTTATTATCTTACAATGCAGTGCCCACCACCAGTGCTAAGCTATATACAAAATTAGAGGCTTACGTGGCACCTCACAAATACAGCAACCCTCAGCCAGGAGACTGACCTTGCCCTGGCCACTCCCCCTACCTTCTGGCTTCTTCCAGTTTTTATAGCCCTTAAGCCAGCATGTGCAGCCAATCCCCAGACCAGGCATCTCGCTTTCCCCAGCCCCAATCTATCTCCCCTGATTGGGGCTGGCTGAGCAGGGGCTGATTAGGTGCCTTTGCACCACACCCTGCTACACCCAGCCCTACATTCATAGCCCTGCATGCAATTTCCCCACCCAGATGTGGCCCTCAGGACAAAAAGTTTACCCACCACTGATTTAGAAGAAACAACTATTCTTTTATCTTAAACGGCCAATTGGCCTGACTTTCAAATCTGCTGCATGCTTGGGACTCCCACTGAATTCATGGGAGTTGCCAGTGCTCAGTATCCCTGAAAATAAAGTGTTCACAGAGTACCTCAAAATGGAAGCTTTGTGTTCCCTCTAATTCCAAGACATATATGGACACTGAAACATAGCTGCAGGAGCTAGGGATTAAATTAACAACTTCTGTTAATTTCAAACTCAGTCATTTGTCATGAAAGGCTTGCCAAAAAAATCATTAATCTCTCTTATTTTCAAGTAGTGATCTGTAAGAAGACAATGACTTAAGTGTTTGACATAACCATATTTAATGGGACTTCATTTTAGTGATTATCCTTCTGTTCAACAGTTATGTGGAACTTTCATATCTACTTCATTATGCACACTAAAATAGCTAGTTGTTATTCTGAGACTTCATGTTTGATAGGGAGCAAAAGGTAATTGGACTAAGTTCCTTATTTGCTTTTGAAAATCTCCCTCTAAAAGTATTCAATATCACTATAGATAGAATTTAAGAAAATTGAGCAGAGAATGAGAAAAATGAACTTCTTTCTTAGATAAGAGAGATCTTGCTGCAAACTCTTCACATTCTCCCTTGGTCACCTCTCTGTTTTTTCCCAACTCTTAGGTTGTTTGAGTGAACAAAAAAGGAGATGCAGTGCATTAGTCATTCCATCTGCACTCTGACACTTCCTAAAACGGATTTTCTCTCTGACTTGCAGCAACAAGCTTGCCCTTTGCATTCTTTCCTTGTGTAACCCAACTTGTTCAACTCGTGAACAACAGAGAAGAAACATACCCGCAGAGTAGGTTAATTGCTGCAGTGAGTTACTTTCTAAGAAGAATGGAAGTCTAATACTAGTTTGCACCTTTATTTGAATTAGTGACTGCTGCTTCATCCTCGTAGTCCAATAAGCACTACAGTAATTTATTACACAAATGTATTCCAACTCTCTAACAAAATACTGTAATTGAGTCAGTATATGGTAACTTTCATTACAGAAAGGTAGGTAGTAGAGCTTTACTTTCTCACATTTTAAAATGTTTTGTTAGTCATATCAAAAGAGGATAATTGAAATATATGAATAATATACCATTGTAAGAATAGGCTATTCTCTAGAGTACTTCATTTGTCCCTGCTTGTGCTGATTGGTAGCAAATGAATTTGACACGCACCTTTATTATGTCAAGGCTCTAACAAATCACTGTGGGAGAAAATACTATCTAGGCATTTATTATAACACTTGAACTGTCCCGAGCTTCTTGATGAATGAGTATAGATACTCGTGCTGATTTTATAGAACATTTGTATTAGCACTCTAAAATGCAGCTAGAATGCTGCTTAACAATATTGCATTATTACATCCTGCTGCTGTTTTCAACATATTGTATATTCTTGATCAGCTGGTTCCCTTTTACACTGAGAACTAGCTTTGAGAAGTTCAGTTTGGTTTGGAACCAGGGTTCAGGAGTCAAGTGGATTATTGACCCATGCTGGCTCTTCAGCCAGGTAGTTTTATCAGCATAGAGAGGTAGGTATGGAAACCATTCATACCCTGAATCAGCAGGAAAAAAAGCCAATATACTTGACTAATCAGACTAATGATATAATATAACAATTTTAAGTCTCCTTGCTTGGATCAAATGTGGTGCTTAGTATTAACGTGTGGTTTTTTTTTTAAGTCTGGCATGTTTTAGTTACTAAAGAGTTCAAGCTAAAGATGTGAAAGACTTCGGTTTATGTGCTGTTTTACTAATCAATGTTTAATATGGTTTTCATAGGGTATGTAACATGACACTGATACTCTGGACAGGTAACTTTAATTGTTTGAAAGCATTACCTAATAAGGGGTATCCAGGTAACTGCCAGTAATGAGCACCTTTATTGTTTAATGCTGTAGGATCATATTGCCAAAGATCTTTTTTGTGAAGCCTACACCATAGAAAATGTAGCTTATATTGTGATCACACATTTACCTTTTTGACTAAAAAAATCATTTTTACAACTTTGAAAATGTTTTCATACTGATATTTAAAGGGCTACAAACTTGACTGTTTGACTTAGGTAATTTATTTAAACAAATCTTAAACCAACACATGCTATTTAAATTTTTTAAAAATCCTTAATTAATGGGGGTTTTATAGTTTTGTTTTGCTCCTTTACTAAAGGTTTTTATGGTGAGCATGAGAGCAACAACTCTGAATGTACTTAAACCAGTCCCTTCCATTTCCCCTCCCCTGTCTCTGTATGCACATGCTTGCCTGCTGCCCCTTCAATGTCAGCATTGTTGCTGCTATACTAGTAAACACCTTCATGCAAGGGCTGGGGAAGAGAGTGCATGTGAATTGTCTCCAGAGTAGTGCATGAGTCTTGTGGTTGTGCTGGTGCATGAGAAAGAGAGTGTGTAACTTATTATCAATGAAAGTGTTAGAATGCTATCAAGTGGACAAAATAAACTGAAATAATGGAGAAATTTATGTTTTCCTCTAATCTTTCAGTTATTTTAATATTGAGTGTAACAGTAGATGTACATTTTTCAGAGAGAAATGATTTTTTTCTCCCAGTTGACTGTATCAAGTTATTAGTCTGTTTTTTTTCAATGTGAAATGTATTCCCCCAGAATTAGTGGGGGGATAGAAGTCTAGAAAGGACTGTTGTAAAGCGGCCTGTAAAGACCTACCAAAGTGAAATACCACGGCAACACAATGGCAGATGAAAATTAATAAGTCAAGGCAGTGCACATTGAAGAAAATAGTGTAACCTCAATGCAACTACTTAGGCATCCTTGTTGATCAAGAGCAATGACTGGAAGTGAAATATTTAAAACTGATGAAAATAAATTGTTGGGTGCATCTTAGAGTTGTTTGCTACATCAATCCTATTTTTATATGTAACTAAGTTTCCTTTTATGTGGTAAATAAAGAAGGAAACTTGGGTGTACACAAAAATACAGTTCTCTCCCCCCTCCATGCGTCCTAATGATTTTGTGAACCTGGCTGTGACTAGTTCCTTCTAATAAACCACAGACAGAAGAGAGTGAGAGGGCAATGTGAAGAACCTCATGAGACTAAGGTGTGGTCTACACTGGAGAATGGTGGGGGGGAATTGATCTAAGTTGGGTAGGTAACCTATGGCACGAGTGCCAAAGGCAGCATGTGAGCTGATTTTTCAGTGGCACTCAGATGATCTGGGTCCTGGTCACCAATCCAGGGGGCTCTGCATTTTAATTTAATTTTAAATGAAGCTTCTTAAACCTTTTAAAAACATCATTTACTTTACATACAATAATAGTGAAGTTATATATTAAACACTTATAGAAAAAGACATTCTAAAAACGTTAAAATGTATTACTGGCATGTGAAACCTTAAATTAGAGTGAATAAATGAAGACTCAGCACACCACTTCTGAGAGGTTGCCGACCCCTGATCTAAGTTATGCAACTTCAGCTATGGTAATAGCGTAGCTGAAGTCGATGTACTTAGATCTACTCACCGCTACTTAGTTAACAGGAGAGCGCTCGGCAGTCCATTTATTGTGTCTAGACTAGATGCGATAAATCGACCCCAGCTGGATTGATTACTGTCCATTGATCCAGCGGATAACGTGGATAAGCCCTTAGCGGAAGCATCTTGATGAAGCCAAGATACTGTTGTAGCCTGGGTTTTATTTTAGATTCATTATGAGTTTGGCATTAGAAGACAGTTTAGTGGGACTCATAGAACTGAGGTGATGCATCAAGGGGCCCATAATGTCTAAAAATATTTTTTTTAATATTAAGTAAGCTGTGTGTGTGTGTGTGTGTGTGTGTGTGTGAGAGAGAGAGCATTCAAGCCTTAACTAACAATTGGAGTCCATCAGATTTTTTTTTAACTACAGCTCATTTTTTACACTTTTTAAAATATATATAGATATATAATATTTTAAAGCAAATTGAAGGACATTGTCTGCTTAGCCCATAATACTTTTCATTAAGTTACTTTTGCCATTGGCTGATAATGCAGGATTTAAAAATGCTGAAAACCAAATGAGTTAACATGTAATCTTGTGAAGAGTCTGGTGCTCATTCCTAGCTTTAGTATTTTGGCAGATTTTACACTGGAGATGGACATGGATTTGATTTAATTTTTCTTCCGATTAACTTCTTTAGGAAGTTCAATTAATAGCTCAGCCTTAATAGCTGTGCCAGCTCTGCTCTCCTTTTGCTATGCAGACTACTTCAGCTATTCTTTGGGTTGTGATTACTTTTTCAGAAATCATTAAGGCTGGAGAATGAATATTTTTTTCAGTTACTTCAATGTTACATTATCAACAAAGTTTTAAATTGGTGAGAACTTGATATTTGAATTGCTTTAGAGTAAAACTGAGATTGCACAAAATTAAATGTTTTGAAACTGACACTGAAACCAGTTTTAAAACAACTGTTATAATTCCTGGATTTGTTTTCAAAATTAAACTAAATTTTTGACAACAAAGTGTATATTCTCCAATAGTTCATGCAATAAATAATTTGATTTTCTTTAATTGAGAAACACAGCGGATCATGTATAGTAAATTTAGTTGAAGAGATACTGTCGGGTATATAACTTTGGTTTAAACAGCCTTATGAAACCTAATATTTATAGAAATGTTTTGACTAAAAATTAATTGAAATTGACTATAAACAAAAGAAACTGAGAAGGCTCGTTTCTCTATATAAGCTGAGTGAATGTTGAACAGCTAGATTTTAAATTTTTTCAACCTTATTTTAAATTACTAGCATTAGAGGTAAAAGCAAGCACACTTATGGAATTGCGTAGACTAACAAACAGTGGTTTTATATATTTATAACCTGACAGTGTCCCTCAATTATCAGGTCCCTGTACTTTCATTTTCCAGCTGGGTTTTAGCTTTGCATGTGTGTCAATGAAATACAATATGAATATTGGTTGTTTCTTGGAAGCATTTTGGACCTATCTCTGGATTTTAATCTGGAAAGTGGTTAGTAATCACAAAATAGTGAAATTATTTTTTTAATTTTGTGGAGAGTTAATAAATGAAAAAGTGCAATATAATGTGATTCAATTCTCTACTTCTAATTATTCAGATGCATATATTTAAACTCTTAGAAATTAATTACTTAAATTACAGCTGTAACTTTAATAGAAATCAGTCCCTCCTGGAAGGGCTTAATTAAATCTATAACAAAACTAGAATTCAATAGACCTAAATGTTTCCATTCCAAGGAATACTTTTTACTGTGGCCTGTTACGCAGAGCAAATTGTAATGCTTAATACTTGTCCTTAGTTTATCATAGGAGCCTCAGCGAAGTTGTTTCCTTGAAGTAATGCCCACAGAAAGTGGAAGTTGTGCAACTGCTCGTCAAGCAAAGCAGAAGCGTAAATCACACAGTCTTTCTATACGAAGAACCAACAGTTCTGAGCAAGAAAGGACGGGATTGCAAAGAGAGATGTTGGAAGGGCAGGTAAAGTAACTAATATTCAAGAACTAATTTCTTAAAACTCTTTACAAATAAATAATGGAGCTGTCTTATTTCTTTGTGTACAGGAAAATAAGTACAGACTTAAGTCTTGAAGAATATGTAGTTAAACTGGAACCTTAAGTAGACAGATGTTAATGGGAAAACCTTACAATTTATTCTGTAACACCCAGAAAAAAATGCTGCATGGGACATAGCCTAGCCACGCTTACTGGGAAACTGTTTTTAACATGGCTTGACTGTTAAAATCAGTCTATACAAATCATGCTCAAGAATATATGAGATCATTGAGCACTTCCTTTAGGGGAGGAAATGACAAATTCAGGATTCTTGTGTAACCTTCATTTACCTGCCCAGAGCTCTGATAACAGATACAAACTTGACTCCATTTTAACCTGAAGTGATTTTGAATGCTTTAATAACACTCTTCTAATACAAATGTTGAGTTTGTAAGGAAATGGGTGGGAAGAACATAATATAATTAAGTTCCGAACAGCAATTAACTTCATATACTGGGCAAAATGGATTTGGCAAAGAATATCAGACTTCTGACTGGATTGTCCAAGAGAGATGACTTTGAAATATTAAAAACAAAATATCAGAAAAAGAAGTCATGAATGTCTTTGTAGTCACAAATCTTCAGATTATTTTGGGCATAAGCTTTTGTGGACTAAAACCCACTTCATCAGATGCATGGAGTGGCAAATACAGTTGGTAGATATAAATACACAACACATGAAAAGATGGAGTTGCCTTTACAAGTGGGGGGTCTTTTCATGTGCTGTGTGTTTATACCTGCTTACTGTGTTTTCCACTCTATGCATCTGATGAAGTGGGTTTTAGCCCACAAAAGCTTATGCCCAAATAAATTTGTTAGTCTCTATGGTGCCACATGGACTCCTCATTATTTTTGCTGATACAGACTAACTCCACGGCTACCATGCTGAAAAAAAGTCTGCACTATGTGCTCTTTGTAGCTGCTTAAACTAGGAAATAGAGGCAGGGATTTGAAATTTATATGATTAAAAATTTGGATTTTGCCACTTCACTTTTCTGTTTATAAAATGTTTTGTGATGAATCCCATTCTGAAGTTTGGAAATTCAAATGCGAGTCTGGAATTTAATGTTTTCAATGTAATTGTGACTACATTGCACGCATTGCATACTTCAACCTAAACTTATCCAGGTGTGCACAGGATAACTCCTGTAGGTGAGTTAGATTATTTTCAGTTGCTTCAGCTTCACGCCATGTAAAGAGATTCCAGCATGTATGAGAAAATGTTCTGTAAAACCGAAACAAAAAGTGTCCTGTAAAACTGATGACAGTAAAATGATATATTTTAACGAAGCTAAATCATTTTGATTCATTACCTACTTTCTTCTGTTTTACTCACTATCCTCTCAGCAAGGCAGCCAAAAGGCTTGGTAGCAGAATTATTTGTTTTCTGAACAGCACATAGAAATCCCACTTCTCAGAGTGTGAGAAAATTGCTTGTCCTAAAGACATTATTATCTAAACACACAAGACATAGAGTGCGAGAAAAGTACTGTGTGTTCCCATATTGCAGATGGGCGAATGAAACAACAAGAGATTTGCCCAAGATCAATTTAGGAATTTTGTGGTAGATCGTAGAATTGAACCTAGATCGCTTAAGTCCCTGTCCAGTGCTTTTACCACAAGAACACCCTTCCTCTCTTGAATAACTTTCACATTTATATGTACAGGGGAGCATCCTAGCTCATCTGTTTGAATTCATTTCTAAATACAGAATAAATAAATGTGTTGCATTTACTGTACTATGGAGAGAAGAGTCTTGATGGCCTGTAGGGAGAGATGGAGATGTGTTAGAAATAATGAGATGAAAGGAGAGAGGATGGCCAGAATAGCTAACTGTTCAAAGTGAATGTGTTTTGAAGCTTGGCAACCCATTTTGTTTTGTGTGTATTTAATTTGATACTTTCCAATTGTAATAAACAGAGTGCTTCCTATTTTAGGTAATAACCACAGCTTAAGCTAATAAACTCTTCAACTTTTTAACCTGGAAACACCTTAAGCTATAATATAATACACACACTTAATTTATAAAACCCATTTACACAAGAAAAAACAAGCACCATCTTGGTATAAATTGCCCTCTAGCAGACAATAAGAGATTCATTTAACCCAGC
The DNA here is from genome assembly GCA_007922305.1 of Dermatemys mawii. Lineage (NCBI taxonomy): Eukaryota > Metazoa > Chordata > Testudines > Dermatemydidae > Dermatemys > Dermatemys mawii. The sequence goes on from ML677349.1 coordinate 11,572,937, forward strand.
ATATTTGATATTTGTCCTTTACAAGGAAAACAGCGTGAAAATGAAGCCTTATTACTTTATTATTATGTGTAAAATACAGCCCAAGAGTTTTCTTGCTTGTGTTCTATATTACAAATACCAGCTTTCCTCTTTTCTGGAGAATGGGAGAATTGCTGAGATTGATTTAAGTCTTAAGAGATTGAAATTGATACTGTAGTTTCCTTTTTCTGAGGGGAGGTTTAGTCACATTGTTCATACCTTTTGAGTTGTTTGTTGAAACCTGTTTAACTGAAGACTGCAGATTGCTAGGTGAAAAAGCTCTTTCTGCAAGCGTAAATATCTCCTCCACTTTAGGTTAGATCTGGGAAGCTACAATTAGGTTTCAGTGCTACTCACACTTGTGAGTCTTGTGTTTTTGCTGAAAGTGGGGAGAATATTTTTCTTATAGTGGTTAACATGGGTAGATTTTGAGGAACGTTGGTGGGTTTTTCCCCTTTTATAAATAGGGATTTGAATGAAGAGAATTTAGAAAGCATTAAGGTCGCATAGAACAATATAAAAGGAGCAGTGGGACAAGAGGCTTGAACAGAGTGAAGGTAAGGAGGAGGAAGAAAAATGAGCAGAGGTAGGTAGGGGATAGCTGTGCAAAATCTTGAAGCTGAGTTTGAGGAAATTTTGATGTAGAATCTGGAAGGAGACTAGTGAAAGATTTGTGAGGGAGTGGTGTTAGTAGTGAAAAAGAAGATTTTAGCTGTGGCATTTTGCATGAACTTGAGCAGAGCAAGAAGGGGCTGTAGTAGTCAGTGTAGGAAGCAAGAATTTTAGCCATGGAGGCATGAGTGACTGAGATTTTGAGATGTCAGGCAATCAGATGTGACCGACTTACAGCCTGTATATGTCTGGAGAGACCAGAATAGAATTGCAAGTTGAAAACTTGGGTAATTAGGAGGATGGTGATATCAAAAGCTGTAGACAAGAGAGGAAAATGGAGTCTGGTTTTCAGCTACACTCTGTTTGGGCTGGTGCAGAAACATTACATGCTAGATTGGCTCCACTCCTATTACCTTTCTTTCAGTTCAACTTGAAAGTTTATCTTGGACAAAGAAAACAAACTCTTTTTTCTCTTCAATTTAATTTCCAGTTATTTTAATGTTGCATTATTTGGGGTGCCAACACTGCTGGAGAATGTTTTGTGAAAAGCAAAGTTTCCTTTAGAATTTAAATAAAAAAATCTCGTGAAGCAAGGAGGTTGGGAGTTGACAGCAGCTGAATGTATGATTCCAAGAAGGCTTGGGGTTTCAGGCTTTTAATTATTACAGCTAGAATTACTTGAAGAATTTAATGTTTTTACTTTTGCCCATGTATCTTCTGACTTGCTCTATTAAAAATATAAAAAATTAAAATATATTGTATTGTAAGTTATAGAACTTCATAGGTATTGAATAGTTTTATTTAAACAATCAAAATACCAGTTAAAAATCTCAGGTCACCACAGTGAAGTACCATATTTGGTCTTACTCTTCAGCATGAGACAAAGTGAAAATATAAGCATGCTACAGTAGAAAAATAAGTTAAATGTTAGACTCTGATTTTTTTGTATTGCAAGCTTGCTGCTCTGCTAACAAACTAATGTTCAGAAATAATTTTCTTTATTAAAACAAATGTCTTTGCTCCTCAGCAACCCAACATTCATATTATATCATAACTTCAATATTTACAGAATTAACTGCTGATAGTTGTTGAAGTAAACTTAAAACTTGATAAGTGTTAACATTTTTTCCCTCTAGGATACTAAACTTCCTTCATCTGTTCGGAATACACTTCTGGAGCTTTTTGGGCAAATAGAGCGAGAGTTTGAAAACCTTTATATTGAAAATTTGGAATGTGAGTATGGTTTTCTTATAAGTTGAAAACGACTGTGTGGAATTAGGATTCATTGTGATCATAAAGTACTCTGTATGCTGGAAAGTAATGTACCCTCTATTTAGGATGTTTCATCGTGAAGGATTTACAAACTGCCCAAAATCATATCCCTAAATTGGAGTCTGCCCCTTTTCTCAAAAAGTGCCTTGGTATCTTTGCCACAGGGAGTTAGGACTCCTGTTATGTCTTACCTGAAAGACAGAACTCTGGCAGCATTGTGCTCCTTAGCACCATACTGGAGAATTGTTTCAGTATTGACTCAAAGGGTAGCCTGCTCTCTCCCTTATCAGCAGTACATCTTCCTGCATGACTCCGGTGGTGTTAGAGGTCTCCAATTAGGGTATTAATTGGATCTAATCCTGATTAGGTTGTGAGATCAATTGGGATTATTATTCAATTATGTCTACAGGCCATTATTTTTTTTTTTGTTAGTGTGGGCTACTTTACTAAAGAGGATTCACAGTGCATGTGTTAACATTATGCAGTACCTGGGGTTTCCTGATTAGTTAGAATATTATACACACACAAAAATTAAAAGAACATTGTTGCAAAGTCAAGCACTAGAAATGCCTAGGGTCTCTTTGGAAAAAAAGTATGTGATCATGTAATTTAAGATGTGAGAGGAATGATCAGACCAGGTTGTCTTGGGTTCTATTCCAGACTCTCTGGAGGAGACTGTGCTCTCCTTCTTCTCCCTCCCCTTCCCCATGACCCTTCTGTCCCCCTCCCTCCACTCCAATCTGTCCCCGTCCCAGTTCTCTCTTTCCCACCAGGGCTTTTTGTCTCAGTTCCATTCTACTCATCTAACTAGCCCCCACTCTCCACTCCTTAGGGTTCTCATTCCAATCCCAGTCTCCTTGCCCAGACATCTCCTCCTCAAGTCATTCCAAGCTCCTTGTCTCCAGCCGTTGTGCCCAGCCAGTCACAGTTTCCCCTCCCAGCTCTTCATCTGATCTCTGTCCCCGCCCTGGCCTACCATTACATTTCCCCCTCACGTTTGCCAGCCCCTCTGGTTTCCCATCCCAGCACCCCTCCCAAAGCTCCCTGTCTAATTTCAGTGAGTGTGTCCCTATCTCTCCCTCATCTTCCTCCGCCCCCCCATTTCACTCCTGTGCTCACTGTCACAGTCTCCTTGCCTGGGCTGTCTCCCCAGTTACTCATTTGATATATCTCCTCTGCCACCTACTGGCTCCCAGTCCTAATCTCCTAGTCTGGCCAGTCCCTCCTCCCTTTCCCCCAGGCTCTATGTCAGTTCTACTGAATCAAAATGTCTGCTTTGTCTCCCTCTACATTCAAATCAACCAGCTTCCTTCTCCATGCTGCCAGAGCCCAGCAAAGTAGTCATTGAGAGCACAGGGGAGAGAGAGTGTCCCTAATCTCAGTTTAGTGCTTAGACCTGGCACAGTCTCCTGTAGCCTAGAGCTGTAGTTTCAGGGATAGTCCTGCTAAATTCTAGGCTGGAGACCGCCCACTGTGGATGGGATCTTCAGGGAATTTAGCTCCTCACATGTAGGTTTCTACTGAGTATGTGCAAACTTGCAATTTTTTTTCAAATGCCTGTAATTTGGCCAAATGTTGATGGATATTCACAGAAACAGCAGACTATGTCCCTGGCACAAAGGCTACTCTGCCAGATTTCAAGTCTCTGCTCTAAAACGTAGGGCTTTTAAGAGAAAAAGTTCTTAGACTTGAACTTGGGTAAAACCATATTTTTCCCTGGCCTTGTCCTCTGAAGTGACTGAACCATTTTGACTGAAATTTTCTAATAAACTTTATTCTGAGGCAGAGAACAGGCATGGAAGACTTCAGCCAAGCAATTAAGTTTTGCAAAGTTATAAACAATTGAAAACAGTATTTTACCATAAGTAGTATTGGGTAACCCAAGTTCAGGGATTGCAACCTTTGGCACGTGGCCTGTCAGGGAAATCCGCTGTGGGGCCAGGGCGGTTTGTTTACCTGCAGTGTCCGCAGGTTCAGCTGATCGCAGCTCCCACTGGCCACAGTTCACAGTTCCAGGCCATTGAGGGCTGTGGGAAGAGGTAGCTGACCTTTAGCTTCTCCCATTCAGTAAGACACATCTGTCCTGCATTGTGGTGTCCACATGTCTCTTCACCCCCACTCATATACCCACTCCCTCCCATCCCCATGTGCTCCTCCACCTCTGTCCCTATATATCCCTGTATCCCCTCCCCATCACCACGTGACCCCCGCACCCCATGCTGTTTGTCTCTCTCCATAGCCCCTGCCTCCTGACCTGGCTCTCTGTGAAGAAGGCTCTTCAGGCTCTTTCTCTTCCCTAGCTGGCTGGGAGCTGCTGTGTTCTAGCGCCACAGCACCCTTTGGTGGGCAAAAAGTGGAACAGCAGGCACATCTTGACGCAAGCTTTTTTTGCTCGAAAAAATTAAAATATGTGTGGCTCATTGATAGAAAGTGTGAAAAGTTGGGACAGGGGATGGGGGTAATAGGCACCTATGTAAGAAAAAGTCTTGAATATTGGGACTGTCTCTATAAAATCAGGACATCTGGTCACTCTACTCATTATGCGCATGCACAGTAGCGCAGAAATCCCCTGGGAGTAATCCCCTGCGTGTTCTTATTTAATCTTATCAGGTTCAATATGCTGTTGCCCTGCTGTATCTTTTTGATTTTCAGCAATGCACTACCTTCAAATGAATAGCATACAGAAGGAAAAACTGCTTTATAACTTAATAGAACCTAGAAATGGCTTGCTCATTCTGGATGAAATAACTGCTATGAGGCTACAGACTTCCATTCACTTCCTGAATTTCCATTTTTTTGAGTGGAGTTAGTTTGATGCATGGGTTCTATACACATTACAGGTATTGTCCTGTTAATGTGCAGTCACATCTGCTAGCAAACTGTAGTGAGAAGTGATAAAATTATTTGGCACAATTTCCTTGGAACCTGGGTCAAGGTTTATCTTTGGTTAGGAAGTTCAGCATGACATTTTGTCTTTGTTTAGAACAGGGATCGGCAACCTTTCAGAAGTAGTGTGCCGAGTCTTCATTTATTCACTCTCATTTAAGGTTTCATGTGCCACTAATACATGTTAATGTTTTTAGAAGGTCTCTTTCTATAAGTCTATAATATATAACTAAACTGTTGTTGTATGTAAAGTAAATAAGGTTTTTAAAATGTTTAAGAAGCATCATTTAAAATTAAATTAAAATGCAGAGCTCCCTGGACCAGTGGCCAGGACCCGGGCATGTGAGTGCCATTGAAAATCAGTCACGTGCTGCTTTTGGCACGCGTGCCATAGGTTGCCTACCCCTGGTTTAGAACTTGCAGACTGCTTTTATAAGATTATAATAAACTACTCTTGTGACTCCTAACGTAAAATAAATGACTTAATACCGCAACATTCCTTAGAGTACTATATTTTAATTTTGTGCTTTTAAGTGCTTATTTATATTAACTTTTTTTGATACCGTTAGTACGTCGAGAGATCGATACACTTAACGAGCGTTTAGCAGTTGAAGGACAGACAGTTGATGGAGCTGAACTGAGCAAAGGACAACTGAAAACAAAAGGTATTAAGAAATGTGTTCAGTTTTCTGTAGCTTGCTTTTCCTACTTAGCTTAACAAAATTTACAGTGTAGTTAAAGGGAATTGATACCATTGCACAAATTAGTTAACAAATCTATTACCTGAAATATTTTCCTTTGAACTTATTTGTCTCAACAGCCAGTCATAGTACCAGTCAGCTTTCACAGAAGTTGAAGACCACTTACAAGGCATCTACCAGCAAGGTATGAGATAAACTAAACCTCTCCTTAATGTTCATGTATACTTATGAGACTAACGTGGCTGTTGTTATATTATAACGTATTGTGTGTTAAGCAGTATAGTTCCATTTCTAAATAAACATGCCTCGTAAAGAATTGTATCTATCTTGGATTCAGTAATTATCCCTCACTTCAGAAGTAAAGCTATACTAAACTTCTGTAAGAGATGATTTTTAAGAAGGCTAATGGATTTTATGGCAGTGTAAACTACAAAAGTGTTGTATTTTTATGTTGAAAATACAAAATTAACTTAACTGTTAAGTTTTGACTACGAGGACTTCTTTGGCAATGACCTCTAAAACTATTCTTAGCTGAGTTGATTTAAACTTGTTGATTGTCTACGTAGTGTGGTTTTGAGCTTTGTCCTATCACAGGCTGGTTGTTCTTGATTTCAAGTATATGATAATGGATAGGTTCCCAATCTCTCCATCATGCTCCAACTGGCAGATAGGCACCCCTTCTTGAACTGTGTCTCTGTGCAGTTGCCACAGTCTTCCCATTTATTTCCCCACTTTGACATTTCTCTCCATTTTTGGTCTTATTTTTCTGTATTAATCTATCTTGTGTTTTTTAATCTACGCATCTCTTCTCCCTCCCATTCCCAAGCCACTAGGTGTCTACACACTGCTCTTTTTTGCTTGGCATGAGGATCATTCATTGGTAGCTTCATGGGAAAGGGCACCACTGGTATTTGTAATGAAAAATGGTGCCAGATCTTGTAGATTAAATACATGAATTGTTTCCATGGTTAGCTGCATTAGGTGCTGCTGTAGGAGTATAGAGGCATTGTGGGAGGTTTTACAGGAGCCATTTACTACTCAGAAGTGTGGGAACAGTATGGTGAAGCAGACCTAAGCTTATGTACCTTTTTCAGCCCCCACTCTCCTCTTTGCTCCCTTTTTCCCTTCAGATTACTCTGACAGTTTCAAAGGCCTGCCAATAATCTGGGAAAACATTAGGATAAGAAAGTAAATGCTAAACATTAACAAAGTGCTATTTTTTTGGATGATTGACAGTTAACACTTTGTATATGATCTAGATAGATAAAAAGGAGGGAGATGAACTGGGCTGGCTTTAAAGTCTGTATTTAATGTGCATGGATTTCTTCAGACAAAATTAATATACAGGGAAATGAGGATAAGAATGGAGTGTTTTTTATGAGATGAGAATATACCTCCATTTTTTGTAATGCATAAGTTGCAAATTAATTAACAAGGCTAGTTAAAATATGGGCAACATAGGATTAGTTGTACAGCTATTTTGTAGTCCCAGAATAGTACTTTTCATATGGATTAATATGCAGAAATTATTGTTTGTAAAGGAGGTGTTGAATACTTATCTTCTCTTAATTGCTTGCCATGTAGCAATCAAATTCTTTCTCAGGCAAAGCGGGTGGACCTCGCAACTTCTGCATGGGAAGCTGGGAAATATGGGGTGGAGACTCATGGGTAACTGCTTTGTTTCCCAGTGTGACAATATGCATGTACAGCTAAGTAGTGGCGAATGGTGGAACATGCAGAATCTCATAATTTTTAATGGGTATCATATCTGTCAACTGTGCCTTGTCAGAAAACTTTACACTCTTCATTATTACTCATTTACTGCTCTTACGTGTAGATACAAAAGAATAATCAGAAGAGTGGGAGTGCAAAGCAGATAGCATCTCTTCCCACTGAATTCTGCTGAGTTTAACCTCTGCAGTTGATGGGAGTGTGCTCATTTTGAACAGTCACTTTTTTGAGTGGGAAGGTAGTGACTCTTTATTTGGCTTCTGTAAAACAAAGAAACTACAGTATGCTTAGAGAGAGAAGTTCAGGAAAGATGTACTGAATAATGTCTGGTTAAGAAAATAAATTTTCTCTTGCACTCAAACTCCATAGGAAAATCTGCCAAAGAGCTGTAGGATAGCAACTGCATGGCTAAGTCAGAGGGAATGGAGCCTCAGTTTTCTACTTTGAGTGTCAGACTGCTGCATTGTGCTCGATTGATGAGATTCTTCATTTTTCTTTCTACTTGAAGCTGTAGTGTAGTTAAATGCCATTTTGACATCCTCCTTTTGAAATAAAAATAACTTTGTAACTGGTTTAATATTAAGACGTCAATACAGGATCAAGAAGGTGAAAGTGAGGAGTTCTTTGAAGGAAGACTTTATCTAAAATACCTTAAATAGCAAGTGGCAGGGCATATTCTTAATAGGTAAATCTTCATCAGGGGTGGGTGCCTCCCCAAACAGCTTGGCCCTGCCCCTTATCCAACCCTCTCCCACTTCTCGCGCCCTGACTGCCCCCGTCAGAATCTCCAACCCGTCCAACCCCCTCTCTTCTTGTCCACGACCGCTTCTCCAGAGACCCCCCGGACCCCAGCCACCCCCCATGTTCCCACCCTTTATCTAAGCCCCCCTGCAACTTGTCCCCTGACCATCTGTCCCAAGACTCCCCACTCTGCCCCCCGACCCCACTTTCTACCCAACTTCCCCTGTTCCCTGTCCCCAGACTGCCCCGCCTTCCCATCCACACCCCCGCCTCCTAACAGACCCCCAGGATTCCCATGCCTATTCCCTCCCCCCACCTTTCCCTGTCCCCTGACTGCTCCCCCAGAACGTCTACCCCATCCAATTGCTCCCTGTCCCTTGACTGCCCCCCAGGACTCCCTGCCCCATATTCAACCCTGGCCCTGGCAGGCTTACCACGCTGCTCAGAGCAGCATGTCTGGCAGCTGCGTGGCCGGCCGGAGCTAGACCCTGCCCCGCTGCCCCGCAGGAGCATGCAGCCCCGTTTCCAAGAGCACTGCCCGTGCGGCGGGGTAGCTGCAGGGGAGGGGAGACAGCAGGGAGGGACTGGGGGTAGACTCCCTGGCCGGGAGTTCAGGGGCCGGGCAGGATCCGTGGGCCGTAGTTTGCCCACCCTTGTCTTACCTTAGTATCTACATAAGGTATATTTGAAAGTTTTCTCCCATGTAAAGTCCATTTTTAATCGATTCAGTGGTATTGAATAACTTTTTTGCTTCCTCTTCTTTTTTTTTTAATTTTGAGAGATTTGCTTCCTCTTTGCACTGTAGTTTATGAAGGTGGAAGAAGTAGTAAAATATTCCAGCAAATTAAACCACCTGTGTGTTGCAGTGGAGACAGCAAAGGAAAACATTTGGTTTGTTATCTCTCTTGTAAAGATAAAATCTGATACAGAATTCTTATTCCTGAGTTTTAGCTCCCCAGTGTGGCACAGTAAAAACTGCCCAGGTTTTAAAAGATTTTTATCACTAAGTGAGTAATAGTGGCCTTGGGTCTGAGTCAAACATCAGTGGTGACCACACACCAATCTGAGGAGTCAGCTACTGTGTTTGACCATTAGTCAATTCTTAATTGGTGGTGATAGGGCGCTGGGAAGACTCCTTCCAGCAAACTAAGACAATCCCCAAAGAACTCTTACATAGAAAAAATCACGTCTCAAAATCAGAAACCACCCACTTAGAATTCAAACATAAACACCACGTGAAACAAACCCATCAAAATGATGGGAAGTGGATTGATGAGTTCCTGCCAAATGGTTTTCAGAGAAGCAGAATTACAAGGTAAATAATTAGCTCTTCCATATAGGTACTATTTTTTTTTCTTTTACAGAATTCTTACTCTTGAAGAGTAAGTAATTAAAGATTTTTCTAACAGAAAAATGTAGCAATGACTACTAAAAATGGCTTTAAAAATGAACGCAAGTGCCAGATGCTCAAAGTATGGTGTGTCTAAGTACGTGTCTTGATAAGCCTGCCTTGCTGAAGCTCTTTTCCAGAGAGACTTTAATGACAATGGGAAGAAAATGGATAAGAACTGAAACTGACAGAATCTTTTTCCAAAACCGAAGATGAAATAACTTTGCCTAGGTTACTTTGCAATGGCATCTTCAAGGGGGGGAGTGAGGGTTCAAGAGCTGAAAGGTGTGTGTATATAAAACTTTGAAATTTGATAAACAGTTGAGAGGTATGTTAGTCCTCTTTCTGTAACTTACTCTTACTATTCTGCTTTGCATACATGGCTCCATTTTGTTGTAAGGAGAATATTAAATCTGAAAACTGCATTTTAAGATTGTCTTGAAGATTTTATGGTTAATTCTGCAGTATGATTAAACTACTAATCTTTACCTTGTTTTGTGAGGATTAACCTGTTTCATTTTAAATGCATTCTTAAATGATTGTTGCTTCTATTGATTTGAAGCTGTTCTGTTTATTAACAATTTAATTTTGACTTTATAGAGGACTTCATTTCATAATTAGAAGACAGACATGCAAAAAAAACTTGGAATAGTTTAATTCTCAATATTCCCCCAGACTTTCTCCATTTTTTTATGAAGTCTCTTTTTCCTGGAACAATTTCACTTTGTTTTTGTCATATGACATTTGGATACCATGTCTTTGTCTTGCTCAGTCATCACAGATTAATAGGACTTCATTCTTAGTAATATTTTTCCAGAGTAAAACCTCTGATACAGGAAATTCTTTGTAGCTGAAATGTAAAATTAATTATTTAAGATCCTATTTGCTTTGAAGTCAAGACATTTTAGGCTTTGAATTAACCAGTGTCTGACTATATAACTTAAAATATTTGTTCATAATTCTGTTAAGAATTTTTCAGGATGTATCATTTACAGAGTTTGTACCCAACTTTGAGGTGTCATCTTCCTCATAGTACACTTGTTAAATGAGCCCCCAAGCTTGTAAACAGTAAGTAGTACCTACAGCATAGATGAGCGAAGCTTGTTTTTTTTATCCCCTTTGTGTTAGGGGATTTTCTGTTTGTACATGCTTAGTTTCAGCATGTTTCTGGAAGTCTCTCATATTCCAACAAGGCATATTGTATTTTTAGCTTGCTTTCTCTTCTTTATATATTCCACTTCACTTTGATCTAGAACTTATCCAATTCAGATATCCTAATATGGATAGGTTTCCACTATTTTCAGCGTTCCTGCATTAATATAATCATTTATTTTCCCATAAAATGGTTATTTTTTCCCTTTGTTTCTGTTAGTTGCTTTCTTGTTCTGTTGATGCTTATCTAAATACTGATTTTGATTTAATAAAAGGTTCTTCATAACAGCACTGAATCATTCTAAGAGAATGTGACCAGCAAGTGGCTCAGATATAACTTTGTTAGCCTTTGATTTTTTGACACTTTTGTGAACGAATGCTTCATTATCATGCAAATAACTGCCTGCATATGCTTCCGGGTTAATTCTTATATACTGCAAAATGTTAGACTTAAAGCTAATTGATCTTTTTTTTTTTGCAATTTCGAAGAAAATCAGCTCAACATTTTTGGATTTTTTTAATACATTTTTTGCATCTCTACATTATTGTATGGAAATCAGATTTCCCCAGACTTATATAATACAATAGAGTTCACATCAGACACCAAAATACGAGCTATCCTCAGACCCTCAGGCACATAACCATTTGTGGAGAGGTGAAGGGAAATTCTTATAGCCAAGGTCCTTCTACCAAACTGAATGGAAAGTGTAGACTTTAGGCCAAATTCTGCTCTGTGGTATCTGTGCAATCTCATGGAATTGCATTAACCCAGGACAAAATGTGTCCCATTGTCTTTATAAGAAAACATCTAAAGCATATGCATCGAAAGATTTTTCTGCAGTTAAAGATCAAAAATTTCTTGAATAATGAACTATAAGAAAAGTGAGAGCTCATTATAAATATGTTATCTATTTATGTTAATAAAGGCTGTGCCCTTTTTGGGGTGATTAACAGTTATCTTCAGATTGATAGGAAAAATAAATTGTTCTCTCTGCTGTTATAGATTGTATCCAGTTTCAAAACTACAACATCAAGGGCAATCTGTCAACTGGTGAAGGAGTATGTTGGCCATAGGGATGGTATTTGGGATATCAGTGTCACGAAAACTCAGCCTGTGGTGTTGGGGACGGCATCTGCTGGTAATATTTTGTTTTAACTCCAGTATCTCTCATAATATTTATGTTAGATTCAGTAAGTAATGTGATTAGATTTAAAGCATAAGTGAAAGCTTAGTTGCATTCTATGTACGAGAATGTCTTCATGGGTCTCTTATGTTAGATCTTGATTTAACTGCATGTTTGTCTGTTCCCTTTCAAGTAGTTTATATAGCTTGCCTGATAATAGAATTATATTAAGGAAGTTAAGCATTTTGAACTCTCTAAACAAAATTAAATGGATTTATCTGAACTTCTGTTTAGCCTGGGCATATATAGGAAAGTTCAAGCATCTTAGTTGAGTGTTAGCCTTCAACGCTGAGTTAGTGGTGATCCACTTACAATTCAATGAACATTCAGTGTGCTAAAAAGAATGGATGTAGTATCGTTTAGGGAGCTCCTTTTTTTCCACTCAGAAGTCCCATAAGGTGGTTTTGGGTTGTTGTTAACTTGGAGAGTACTCACGTGAAATATCACAATTGAAGGAGACGACTTACTGGTCAGACTGTACATATAGCTCGTGTCTGGTTTTGTGCATGTTAATGAGCCTTTTGGGAAGCAATATCATTAATACAGTGATGACAGTTCTCTTCTTTGTTTTTGTGGGATCCAGGGGGGCAGTTGTGATTGTTTCCATGCTTTTAATTGTATGGTGTCTGAGCCATACAGTTGAAAGCAAGCCTGGCTTTTGATACTACCTAAGCATCTAGAAGCAGCTGAAGATCTGCAAGGATCACAGATTGAGGACCTTATTAATACATATTCTCCCTCAGTTGAGGGCATATTCTGCAGCCATCAGTTCACATTTAAATGGGTTTTTTTGCAACATCAGCATCACCTCCATATGAGCCCCTATCTTGGATGGGTGCTGAGAAAGTAAAGCTTTGTTACCTCTAGGTTGGATAATATGTTCTAATTGATGCTACCTTGGAGAGTAGTTCAGCATTGGTGGTCTTCAGTGTATGGAGCACTTACCATGTGTGTACCACAGACTGAACCGGCTATTGCTTCCACGTACAACTGAGTTGTTTTAATTTACAAAGCCATGTGTGTTTTAGGTCCTGACTGAACTTAGAAACATCCTTTATCCTTTTGTTGCATCTCAGCAACAGATCAGCTTGAATGCTCTTTAGTTGCAATCTGAGGACTGTTAGAGTTTGGAGGGTGAGCAGTTAATTGGGCATTAACTTTTTCCCATATTTGTGTGGCAAACAGGATTACTTTCATGGTATGCCAAAAACCTATCTTTTAAAGTCTGAGTCTGTGAAAGGACTTCTTGAGTGAATAAAGCAAACACTTTTGTGGGTTCCGTTTAAGTTGACTTATTTTTTTCCCATCACTTCTGTTTTGCAGTGTTTTTAATGTCATAAAAACATCCTAAAATTGATTGGTATGTAGTTAGTGTCATCTTTTTCTGAGTAATGGAAAACAACTTCTAGAAATAGAAGACGCTTGTCAAAACTCTTCTCAGACTAACTTGATTTAAAGTAACAGCTTCCTGTTAAATTTTATAATTGACACTAACCATTTTTTTCAAGTCGCAGTGAATGGAAACTTTGAAAATACAATGCAGTTTTCCTTTAGGTACTTAGTCAATGGAAGCTTATTTTATTTGTCCTGCTAGCAACTATGCTTTTCACTGTGAGACTTGTATAATAGTAGTTGAAAAATAAAATTTTGCATATACTTGAAATGCTTACAAATGCTTCTGCTTTAACGTTTGTAGATCATACTGCCTTGCTGTGGAGTATAGAAACAGGAAAGTGCCTTGTCAAATATGTAGGGCATGTTGGATCAGGTAAGAGTATAAGAGGTGCTTGGAGTGGTGTGTGTATGTGTCTCTGTGTGTGTATACATGTACACATATATGTTAATCTTTCTATAATGGCTTCCATTATAAAGGTTCCCAACTCTATTAGCAAACTCCATTGTAAAGCTTCCCTGATCTTTGTCATACAATAATGTTTTCTGACAATGCTTCTCTTTAAAAGTAACCTGTAAAACACATCTATCAATGTTGAGAATAAAATACATTATACAGACAGAAACTGTTGAAAGAGCACTATTAATATTGCCAAGTCATGCACTCCAAAGATAGAGTATGTTAGAATCAGGAGGGCCTGTGCAACATTCAGTTGGCTCCCTTGTGCGTAGGCATTAAGATAGTCTTAAATTAGATGATTACATACTGTTCTTTCCACAGGACCCTCCTGCCTTATTCAGTATGCAAGATGTATGGTGCTCACTTCAGTATTTTTTCTTTTATTGTTCACTGTGTGGGCTCGTGCTTCGTTTAAGGCATGGAACTCAAACCCAGCTTTGAAGACAGAATTATTAAGTTCCTCATCGGCTTTTCTTTGGCTCTGACCATTATAATGCCTGAGTGTTCCACAAACATGAAGTTATTTTTACAATTCTCCATTGAGATGAGGAGATATTATCTCCATTTTACAGATACGTCAGAAAATAATGTACAGTGCTACACAATGCTGATTTATCACCAAAAAAGATCTGTCCTGTGCACTGAATGAAACAGAGATCGTATGGAAAAAAATAGGATGTGATTATGTAATTAAAGACTATCATAATGCATATTTGTGTGCCAGTCAAATGAAGGTTGCACATCTGGATTTTCACTGGACTATCAAATGGAACATTCTTGACACACCAGCAACCCTGTTTTCAAATTTTAAGTCCTTGCTCCAAAGCGGAGGATACTAGCTTTTCTTAAAGAAAGCTGCTAGAATTTTTTAACATGGGCAAAATTGTACCTTTTTCCTAGCCTTGTTCTTGGAAATTGCAGAATTGTTTTAACTGAAATTATCTAATAATATACACTTGGAGAAAGATACCTGGCATGAAAATTTCAGCCTGAACGGCGAGTTTGTCAAAGTTATAAGCAATCAAAAACAGTGTCTTATGATGAGAAGCATCTGGCAAACCTGATAATAGGAGGTGATGCCTGTCCTGCTTATAATATGTAACTCTTAAATATATTTGATTCTTTGAAAACATATAAAAATTAATAATATTGTAATTAAAACATGCTTTGTTACTACTTGGGCTGTCGAATACCCCAAGCTGCTAGGGATATGGTAGCTTGTATAAAAATCATGTTGAAAGTTTCAACCATTTCATTTGCTTACAAATGTTTATTTTTGAGTTACTAAGTAATTATGACAGTTATAAAGGTTCTGGTCAATTTTATTAAAACAAACAATTAAAATGTATTTAGTTTATATGCAGAACACTTAAACATGATGAAGTCCCTAAGTTATCATGTTAATGCAATTCTCATTGACTTGTATGACTCATTTAATTCATACTCTGTGCGCAGTTAAAATGGATACATCAGATGTAAAGTAGAACAGCAGTAATCATTGAAATGTGGAATTGATTCTGTGAATTAATAAGTATAAATGATTTCAGGGTTAGCTTTGTAAATGTATTACAAAACCCCAAAGAACTTGTTAAAAAAATTCCTTAATATTTTAAAATTACAGGCATTATAAAAAATGAAACAACTTTTTACTAAATAGAATAGTTCCTCTTCGAGTGCTTGTTCATATCAATTCCAGTTGGGGGTATGCATGCGTTATGTGCACGGCTGTCGGAAACTTTATACCTGTCAGGTCAGCTGTGGAGCCCCCTGGAGTGGTGCTGCTATGGCACTCTATATATGACCTTGCTGGCCCAATCCCGTTTCAGCTTCTCCTTACTGCCTGTGACTGTTGTTGGAACAGTGGTCTCTTGCTCGCAAGTGCTCCACTAATCCCTAATTCTTCTGCTTATCTTTGTATATACAGTAACTCCTCACTTAACGTTGTAGTTATGTTCCTGAAAAATGCGACTCTAAGTGAAATGATGTTAAGCTAATCCAATTTCCCCATAAGAATTAATGTAAATGGGGGGCGGGGGCTAGGTTCCAGAGAAATATTTTCAAAAAACATATATCACACACACACACACACACACACACACACACACACACAC